>BSBK01001925.1:0-570000 GCA_027943335.1 Chamaecyparis obtusa
GAAAAGTAAAACATCATCTCATCTTAGAGTTAAGGCTTGAACAATTGTCGCATGATCGCATAGCCAAGAAATGGGCTATGCGAACATGCAACATACCTCCACGTCACCCTTCTACCTTGCCATATGACCACCACCGCCAAAACATAGGGTTTGTCGCATGATCGCAAAGCATGAAATTGGTTCATGCAAACATGCGACAAACTGTCACGCCAGCCGTAAATCTTGAAACACGCTGGCCAACCCGCAAGCCCCTCTGACCACGACCCCATCGATAATTTCCATGTCTCCGCCACATCGACCAATCAGAAAATGTTGCATCACCATCAACCACCGGGCTGAGGAACAGGTGTCAACCAGTCGCATGATCGCATGTCAGAAAACTCTAACGTGTGATCATGCGACAGCCACCCCACAAGATGCCACATAACCGCCAGCGGGACCACCGCCCTCCCCTCCAACAGACCCATCACAAGAAGTAACCGTCACTTGGTCGCATGTCAAAAAATTTTGACATGCGATCATGCGACAACTGAACATTTTACTAGCTTAGCCAATCACAACCTAACACCTCGACGATGAATCATCACGTGGTCCCATTGCAGACAAACCAATGACATCTACTCAGACGATGGGTGCATGATCGCATGGGGAGAGAATATTCCATGCGATCACACGCCGACCATCGATCAAAATCTCTAGCCCAAGCCCCGCTAACCACACTCCATCTCTTTATTTCCTTCGGCCAATAGGGGAGCGCCATTTGTGCATACATGTCACCATGGCCCATAGTTTGAAAACCCTACACTGTAAAGAAGAATCAATGGCCGATGTGATTCCGCATATCTCTGGCAACTCCCTTGCACTTTAGCAACCACCGTTGATGCTCTGACATGACAAGACTGTCTGACTCATCCGGACACCAAGCCCCACCATCGAGATTTAGCAATAAAGGCAAACTCCCATTTGCTGGATACTTTGCTGCCCAATCAAATTTAAATCTCTTGGCCATCTCCCATTGGCGATTAGTTTTTTCTTTTGATTTTCCTCTCCCTTTAGTGTTACTGTTAATTGCACCATCATCATCACTGAAGTCGATTGATTCATCTGGTATTGGTTATTTATTGGATATTCTTCATCAAGGCCATCTTCATTAGAGATATCAGGTTCTGCAACTTCGTCACCAGATTTATTAGGCTCCCTAATTTGTTGAATAGACTCCTGTGTAGGTTGAGATTGTACAAGTTCCTCTGATGATGTACCTTCCTCACTTTGACCAACACTGTTGCGTCTACCCCCGCCAAAGTATGAAGATATATTTCTGCATTTTGTTGGCCTCTCTTGGACATCTCCACCGTCATTAGTCCTCTTCCTGTTTAAATTTGACTGTGACATCTCCATCAAATTAAGGCTGCAATAAAATACTACGAACTCGTAGTCGTAGTCGTTCCGTTCGCTACCGATCGCAATTGTGAGCTCTAAGCTCAGAATCAACTGAATTATTATGCTACTAAGTACTAAATGAAAAATCTCTCGAAGGCTCCTTCTTTCCAGCATGTATCAATAATGAAACTCATATATCTTAAATAGACAACTAAAAAATAAACCATTTTCATATCAGCCATCAGATTTTGCCTCATAATCGGCATTGTCCATTTTGGCGAATGGGTCGACCGTTACATATGATAAGAACTAATATTTGGTGAACCCCATGTAATTTCAAGTAATCGAGTGGGCGAATAGGGCGGGAACTTGGGACCCCATTGCGTGTGATGCATGGCGAATTGGGTCCTAGGACAAATAAAATTTCACATAGGAAAATGGGAATTTGGCGAATGATGATCCTCAAAAGAGACACTTAATTTAATCCGTGGTGAATAAGAGTAAACAGTAAAGAGAAATATGGGCGAAGAACCCGACTACCAAACTGAAATTTACGTAATAATAGTGGGGCGAACATTCCGACCACTATATGACCATTTTATAAAATCTGGGCGAATGATCCGACCCTGTATTTGATTGTTTTATTCGCCAATTTCTATCACCCGATCGTGACATATTCGCCAATTGGCCAATATTCGCCGCTAAAAAAAATCCTTGATGGCACATACCTATGCCACCTCATTTGAGCCCTCTTCCTCCCTCCAAATATATATATATATATATATATATATATATATATATATATATATATATATATATATATATATATATATATATATATATATATATATATATATATATATATATATATATAATATATATATATATATATATATATATATATAGGCCCTTCCATGAGCGAGTCACTAATTCATTTTATGCATTGTTATCATGTTAGTTTAGCTCTAGAATTTCATAGCATTTTAGCATGTTAGTTTCTTGTTCTTGCTTTCAATCTTAGCTCACGTAGCATAATATTAATGGTGAATGAATCTTAGTTTACTTATCATTTGTAGTTTCCTTTGATTAATGGTGATAGCATTCTACACAATCGAATCTAGAAACTAATACAAACTTTAATATGGATTGTGGAAATCTAATGGATCCTTTAGATAAAAATTCACAAACAACATTTGACATTAGGAGATGCCAATTCACTTTAAACCTATCACTAACTAACATTTTTTTATCATATTAAAAATTTAGAAAGTGATTTTCAACACCCTTTATTTGATCTCAGCACAGAACACACTTGAAGGTTTTTGCTATCCCTAACTTTGTTAATGTAAAGCTAATCAAAATCCCATTTTGTAAAACTGACCAATAAAAACAACCAACCTTTGGAATAATCATACTATTCCAAAAAAGAAAAAGAGAGAATGCCCTCTAATGCTCTATATGATCACCTTGACTGATAAAAGGCTTATGACCTTTCCTAACTGTATAGTTCCCTATTTTTAGGAGACCCAAATCAACCTACGTTGATTTGATGAGAAAATAACTCTCTTTTAGATAGAAGGTTCCGGAACAATTTGAATTGGTAGTATATTAATGTCTTTCTGTGTCATCACCAAAGACTTTGCAACATTTGGATGAACAATAATTATTAATTATAGAGAAATGTTTTCTTTTTTCTCAATAATAGAATAAGTTTGTATTGCAAACAACACACAAATGTTGAATAAATCCTACTGGAATGGATATAATATGTGTCTATACCTCATCATCAATCACCAATTTAGCATAGTTTTATCTCATCCACTCTTATTGTCACTAAAAATAGCATCCCTCCAACTACATAAGATTATGTCCACTCACATATATTAATTAAGAAGATCCACAAATATTCTAGAATTCATAAAGACGTCTCAACCATCACTTAATATCTTACACTCCTCTTAAAAGACTAGGTTTGAAATATTTGAATGCAACTTTATGGATATATAAGTCTAAGTTCGTGTGTGTGATTTTTCATACTAAGCTAGCATGGATCCCCTAAATGAAAGAAGTCGGTACCGTTAATGAAACCAAAATGTTGGTCATTATTATTATCCTAAGTATTAATGAATGAATTGAAATAATTTCATCCTAAATAATCGCGTATAGCTAGGACATAGTCTATTTATACTTAAGATAAACATCCAAAATATGATGATATATAACTAAAACTTATGTCATTGTTGGACAGTATGTACCCAAACCAACTGGTGGGGCCCATAACCACATGTCCTTGAGGGGACTCGCTTGTAGTGGTGCTCTAGTTGGACAAAAATCTCACCATTCACTAATAATATGGGTTTTGGTATGGTGGTCACTTAGTTTGGCATCAAAGTTGATGATCTTTACACATTGTTCAAAATCTAATACTTTATTACAGATTTTTCATTTGCATAACATTGTTTCAGAAATTGTATGAGTTAAGTTTATCACTTCGTCCACTTATGATATAAAAATTTTAAATTTTGGTAGTCGCCTTCATGTGAATCATGGAAGAAAATTTAGGAAAAAGGCTTTATATATGGTTGATCAATCACCATCTAGGATAATACAAATTGCAATATTACCTACAATGAATTATTTGGTTTATATATCTTTTGAGGCTTCAAGACAAATATGTGAGTTGTATTTATCACTTGTATTATTGAAATTACAACTCTAACAACATCAAAAGTTTCATAGAGAAATGATACTATGAGGGAAATATATCAACTTGTCGTGGAAAATTTTCAATGTCTAGATGATATTATAATTATTTATTTTATTAAGAAATTAAAAAAAATTAGAAACTATTGCAAAAATCAAATGATGTGTTATTATATAATATTTTGACTATGAAGATCTTACTCTAAAAAAAATCAATATTTCCCTGCTAATGTCAAAAATTGTCATGGAAGAAAATATTTTATAACTTTTACATAGACCATTATGTCTTTGAAACTAAATGATTGTGATGATATCTAATAGCCACTTATCAAAATTTTTAGCCAATGTGAAGAAGTATAAGAAGGGAGTTTCACCAATTGCATGTGTTGGCTAGAAATGTTGTTAAATGGTAAAGAAAAATTGAAGTCGTATTTGACAATTGAGAGATTAATAGTAATCTATAGATGAATGGAACATCTAGTGTGAGAAGATTCTAAATTGGAGAAAAAATATTTGTCACATGCAAGGAATCATGGGTACAAGACTACACATATGGGAGTAATAAAAATAATTAATTTCTTGATTAAAAGCTAGAAAAGAAGGTGATCAATATTCCTATGCAACAAGAAGAAGAATTTTTTTACTTCTATAATCTATTTTTAATTCCAATAGATTTATGATGATTCCAAGAAATTAGGAGTAGGTAGAAGATGATAAAACAAAAAATCTAAGTTATAATAAAATCTAAGTTTTAGAAGGAAAAACACTCAAAACAACAAGAAAGCATGTTGGGACTCCAAAATGACCTTGTTGAAAGTGATAACACTTTAGAAAATGAATGGGTGATGCACAAAACTTATCAAAGTGATTTCTACAAAAAAAAAAAATAACAAAAGGCAAAAACTCTGTGTGTGTGTGTGTGTGTGTGTGTGTGTGTGTGTGTGTGTGTGTGTGTATAGACGTCTAAAAATCATTTCAATTAATTAAATTTATTTAATTAATAATCCCTATGACATCGTAATTAATTAATCATTATTGCCATATTCCTCTACCCATTTAATTATGATTATTTAATTAAGTTGGGTTCATTATCTAAATTATTTGAATCTAATTTAAATACTCCCATCTCTAATGTATTTAACTTATTTTAAAACATGTCCCCCCATAAATCTCTTTTTGAATAAATTTCTATTTATTTAAATACCTCCACATCCTAATATTCTTCCAAGCTTGGATTAATCTAAAACCAATTTGAATTAATCTAAATCCCTACCTAAAACCTAGCCTACACACATCACCTCACTTGCTAAACCTACTCTCCCACCTAATCACTCCCTTAACCTCACTTAAAAAGTGATTACTAACCTCATTATAGATAATGAGTTGCTCACACGTGTGAGCAACTCTTCCCAAGGAAGCCACCAAACTTCCTTGAATGCTCCAACTCTTTCTTAAAACTTTGTTCCCCACACTCTTCCCCAAAGTTTCTCACACATGTGTGAGCAACCTTGAGCCCTTCAAACCTTAAATTCCCATCTTGTCTCAAATTGACCTTTCATCGTAGTCATCCCCTCTATCCTACGTGTCTCCTATGTGGTTCCCATGTGGATGGCACATACCTGTGCCACCTCATTTGAGCCCTCTTCCTCCCTCCAAAAATATATAAATAGAGGCCCTTCCATGATCGAATCACTAATTCATTTTATGCATTGTTATCATGTTAAGTTAGCTCTAGAATTTCATAGCATTTTAGCATGTTAGTTTCTTGTTCTTGCTTTCAATCTTAGCTCATGTAGTATAATATTAATGGTGAACGAATCTTAGTTTACTTATCATTTGTAGTTTCCTTTGATCTAAATCACATATCATTCTTAATGGTTAATGAATCTCAATCTTGAATATCATTTGTGATTCTGTAGTTGTTAATCTTCATCTTTCATCATTCTCACCATTGGAATCATTGTTGCAAGCTAGTTCTTCATACTAGTTTTGCACCATTTGGGATCTCTGTTAGCTCTCATTTAGGATTTAATCCTCTTATCTTGCATTGGGGATCTTCTCATTGTGTTTGGAGAGCACATCCACATTCTCCAAAAAATGAGTGAATCAAATGGGGCTTGGGTGCTCCCATTTTGGTTCATTTGGAGGTGGTGTGTTTGAATCTGTCATATGTTGCATGCATCTTTTAAGATAAAATTTTCTTTTCTACGCGTACTCCCGACATGTTAAGTTCATCTCATCTACATTTTGGCATGCCCGGTAGGACCCCCACCATGCAAATTTGTTCCTCATTTGAGGATTTTCATCATCCCTTTTTGAAACTTTGGCAGTCCTCGTACAAGGAGTGAGAATTTTTGTATGAGTAAACAACATTCTGGGAGTTTACTTGTACTTTTCACTGAGTATACTCATACTATCAGATGAGAATACTCATATTGGCTTTAGCCCTTCCTATGTGCATTCTATCTGGCTGTGTTTTTTACTTTTCTTGTACTGTTTTGGGAGTTCACTCGTACTTCTCGTTGGGAATACTTCTATTGTACATAGTACATTCTCATATCATAAATTGTATCTCCTGTTTGCTCATATTATGCAGTGTAGTGACTCGTACAAGTTTGCACTCAAAATTTCATTTCCTATTTACTTGTATCAGAAACAAAGAGCATTTTTGGAGCCATAGATCTTAAAATTTTTGGATTTTGGTGATTATTTTGGCTTCATATTGTCCTTGACACTCTTTTTTGCATGTTGTAACATTTTTTTGTAGGCCATTTCATAAAAATATCACTTTCTAAAGTCATCAACACCTCAAACTACTAACACCTTTTTGGTTGTAGGATGCTTGCCAAAGAATCATTTCGAAACTACTAATCTTATTGGTGTTGCAGGTTGCCTAGGAGATACAAAAAAACATCATGTCTTCTCTGTAATCTCTTTTCTTAGGCATCCTAAAAAAATTCCACTTGTAGCATCTTGTTGAAGTGATAGGAGAGTATGGTCTTGTCTCTTTGAGACAATAAAAAACTTAGACCCACTTGATTTTATGCTTTAATAGGGACTTTGGGAATGAACAAGTGTGTTTGATGTGTTTGGGAGAAAAAATCATTGGATAGGAGAGCATTCTCTTTTCCCCTTGAGGGAAAATCATAAATCTAGACTCCTTTCATTGCCAATCCATACTTTCAATTTCATCCTTTAGATGGGCCTACTGATTGAGGTAAAAAGCTCCGAGGAATGACCCATGTGAGAATGAGGTGTAAGGCCACCACCCCAAATCACGTTAATCAAATTTTCTTCTAAGGGTTAAAGCCTCAAAAGCTGGATAACATTTGAGCTTATACTCAACTCTCACCTAACACATCAGTAGGGTCTCACGGTCTAAATCACATTTGTGTGACTACCTGTGCCAAGGTGCTTTGTGGGGCTATATGCCTAAATTGTGCTTGTGCGAACACAAAGAGTGTGTTCGAACAAAGACCCTCACTAAAATCCATTAAATAGAAGCTACTCGGTTCACCCCTGAAAGTGTGATAATCCAAGTGCAAGGAGGATAGTAACCTCCCCAAGACACTTACCATATCATGCCTTCTTGAGAAATTGGAGTTGGATAATACAACATCATGACTAGAGCCATTACGTGCATGGTGATGACCATATTGTGATTATCTCTTGAAGTGTGCCTAAGTCAGCAAGTGAGGATTTTCACACTCAACCAACTCCTTAAGGTAGTAATTGTTCTTGACTATTTGCAACAAGAATCTTTTTGAAGAACATATGCACCTCAAAAATGTTGTCAACATCATTGTCACTATTGCTTGTCTCCCGCAAGGTTGCTTTGTCCCTTGTCGGATTATTTTCAGACATGTGACTATTATATTTTTAATTTGAATGCTTTAAAGTGGGTCCTTTTTCATTGAAGATAAAATTCATACTGAAATCCCAATTGATCAGTTTCATCCTAAAATGCTCTTGAGTCATCCTTTTGAGATATGACCAATTTCATAAATCACAAGAAAGAAAGGCTACCAATTGTCTGTGTTTATCAAGAGAAGAAAATATCAGAATGCAAACTCAAATATAATCAACCTATCCTAACTTCAATCAAGGAAGAGACCAAGTATCAAGATAAGCTCGATAGAGGACTAGTTGTTCTATCACATATAATATCCTTTTAATTCTCATGAGATTGTCTTGGATTCCTTACATCCCTTAATTTTAGATCATCCCTTAGGTTCATTTAGGTCATCCCCTTAGATAACCTCATTTAGATGAAACCAATCATCCTAAATAAAAAATCCAACAAAAAAGAAGAGAGAATCCAAATCCAAAAATCAATCAAATCACCCAAAATCTCTACCTTGTGCCATACCCTTCTGAGTTGCTCAAATCCTTATCTTGAATCAAAATAATCTTATAGCTCCTCCCATTTTGACTAAGCATTGTCTAGGGTAGCTAGTACTTGTCTTTGTGATCCTCATCATCTTGATCCAAAGATTGGCTTACATAGCGAAGGATAGCATCTTCCAAAGATCACAAGTTTATCAAAGGTTGACAATCCCATCCAATTTAATCTTACACCAGGAGAAAGGAAATTCATTCCCATTTGACACCAAGTAATCATTAACTCTTAGGACATCCTCATCATCCCAATCAAATCACCATCCAAGAACCCTTTAGTTCATCTAGTTTCATTCTAAATCTTGCATTTATCCTTAGACCTCCGTAGGACTATCCTATCCCCATCTTTAGGTTTCCTTAGAAACACCTTGCATTCATTCATCTTCTATATCTTCATTTCCCCATCCTAGGACTTGCATTTTTCATGCCTATGGAGACACGATCAAAGAAGAGAAAGAATATGGATCCCAGTCTCACCACTAGTTCATCTAACCCCAATAATCCTAACAACGCAATGGTAACATATGACCCACAACCACCACAAATCAAGAACATGTGGGTGGATCTAACCGAACTGTCCACCATAGGTTCCATAGAAGAATTTATGAGTCATCCTGGTCATGATAAAATGGTTAGCGCAATCATAGCCCAAAATTGTCTCACCATCTTGGCAAACTACACGTAGGAGGGTACTCCCACTGCACCAAAACTCCAACCCTTCAACCTCATAAACCTCACAAGCACCTTCCACACTATTATACAAAAAATCCTCGATCCTATTTGTCAAGTGACATAAGTGTCCTTGCCTATCCCTCATCTCTTTCAATCCAGTGCCACCTTCCCCATAGTGAAAATAATGGCACAATATGCTCCTTTTTTCTATCATGTGACCATGACCCCCACCCACAACATCCCAAACCGCCACTCAGGCACAAATCTTAGCACAAGCACAACCTCCACCTCCCACACAAACATCCACACAAGAAATACCTCCACCTTTCATGATCCAAGCCTCCACATCAACAATTCTCTTTGAGGGGGCAATGCAAACACCTCCCTCTACCACTCAACAAATCTTCATCCAAGCACCCCTTCCACCCACCACCCAGCAAACCTCTACACAAGTATCTCTCCCACCTCTTATTCAATCCTCACAACCTACCTTTATGATGGGGATGTCATTTATGGGATCTCAAAACTAGTCATTAACATCACAAATCCCCACCAATGCAACCACATTTCTAACTATCTCCACATCCCAACCTACTACAAGGGTAGGTTCCTCTTGGGGCCTTACTCAAGCACAAATGCATGCCCTATGGATACAAACCCAATCACATGTACCCAATCCCACAAACCCATAAGAATTTTTTCCATTTTCAACGCAACCTCCACCAAAACCTCCTCCAACTACACCTCTCCCCACATTCACCAATTATCTATCCATGCCAACAACCATCTCTCAAAATGTAGCACCACCATAGTAGCAAAGCTCCTCTCATTTTTCCAACTATCTTGCACAACCACCTCCCATCACCAGCATCTAAGAAACCATTCCACCGCTCAACAATTTAGGAATGCACCCTACCTACATCATTCAGGCACAAGGTCAATTACATTAGCAATCCACACCATTTCACCAACCTCCTCCACAACAATAGGATTTCCCTTTGCAACAACAATATCCCCTCATCCCCCAAAAGTAGTAGATAACACCATCAATGGCACTGTAGTACACCTCCGCATCTCAACAACAATACACTACCCAACCATCACCATAGAATCCATTCTAGTCCACCTACATAACTTGGTGATCCACTTATCCAATCTCATAATATCCCCCACAAAACCATCCATATTCGCCTACACCATCAGATCCCTTCCCAATAGGAGTACCCACTCTAATGCCTACCAATTTACAATGGGAGGAAATGAAGAACACTCTCAAGGAGCTTAGAATCATAACAGAAAGAAAGACCTTTGAGTTCAAAGAAGTTTGTCCTTATCCCTTGGACAGGTCCATCACAACAGTTCCCTTCACCAAGCATTTTGAGACACCTAAATTTGACAAGTATAGGGGGAAGGGAGATCCAATCAGCCATGTTAAGGAATTTTACATGGATTTCCAAGAGGTTTCCTATAATGATAATTTCCTCATGTGCCTCTTTCCCAAAATCTTGGGAGGAACCACTATCAAATGGTTCTATAAGATACCCTATGGGTCAATCACAATATTTGTAGAACTTTTTGAGAAATTTGTAGCGGAATGTGCACACAACATCAAAAATGAGTTGTCTCTTTTGGACTTATGCAATTAAAAAAAAAAGGGAGGTGAGAGCCTAGTTGAGTATCTACAAAGATGACAGAACCTCACTATGAGGCTATCATACCAACAGCCAGAGAAACATCTCACCAAAATCTTCATTAACAATCTTCACCAAAAGTTATCCCACTTCATGTTTATGAATTGCATACAAACTTATTAGGACATTAGGGAAAACAAATGAATATTGAAAGAGGCCTCTTGGATGGTGGTACCATCAAACATTATAAATAAATCTCACAAGATAAGCCCAGTAATGACCGGTCTCATTGCTGGAATAAAAATAAGAACATCATTACCAATGGATCCACTGACACCAAACATGTCCAAATTGTTGTGTCTGGTCCTACACCACCTACTCCTTCCTATCCACAACCAACACTATCCTACCAATAGCCCATACAACATTGTCAAAACCAAGCAAATTAAGCCAATGTCATATCAGTCACCCAAGGTCAGAATAAGCCGTGCATCCAAAATAATTAGAAGCACAAATTCACCCCCCTTGGTGAACCTTTGGACGTGATCTTCCACCAAATGGCCAATGCTAACTTGATCATTTACCCCCAGACCCAACCATTTGATGAATCAACCCCCAAGCCTGCATGGTACAAGGACAATGAATATTGTGATTATCAATGTGTTAAGGGACACACCACCATGAAATGCATAAAACTCAAACATTATATCCAAGATCTCATTGACAAAAAAGAGATCACAGTGAATGCGCCTACCCAAGCATCACCCAACACCAACCTGCAAATCTATCAAAATGTGTTTCCTCAACTGAATGCAGGAAAGAACACATCCAATGCTAATTCCACACCCTAGAACCAAGGCAAAGATAAGCAAGGTGACCATGTTGATGGAAAAGACTACACAACCGCTTATATTAACTATGAAATTTTTTTGAATGCATAGCCCAAGTTGAGCCCACAGTCAATGTCATACATGTCAAAGGTGCAGATAGTTAGTGTGCAGTCACCACCCATAGGGGTAGAATCTATATCACTGGTGCTAGTACAATTCCCCCATCCAATACATAGTATAACCTCCTATCCTTGGTTGGCCTTGGATTCATTCCACCAAACCTATCCCATCCACTTTCTATCAGTGAATCAAGTTTCTACATCAGGGCACTGAAATCACCATCCATGATGATCCCCAACCCTTCACATAATATTGTAAATTGGAAGTATCATTTCTCCATTACACCCATTATTTTGGAATCGATATTGGCACTTTTTTCACCAACTCATCTTGATCCCACTGCGATCCAGAGAAAATCCTATCCTCCACTCTTTCCACTATCAAGATCAACAATAGGGGTTGTGGAAAATATATTTTGACTTATACCTTTGTAGTAGGGGCCCTACCGCTTGATCCACATACCCAAGGGTGTCCATTTCATCAAAGCACACCTCCACAAATAAAGCCTAAAGTAAATCAAATGGGGCCATCCACATTCATCTCACATGGAATTTTAAATAATCAAGAGATGGACCTTGATACTAATAGATGGTTGTATAAAGATCACCCACCTCCTGACACTGAGCTCCTTAGGTAATTCAAACATAAATACCCTCCATCATACAAATGGTCTACAAAATAATGGAACAATCAAGGTGGAGGTCTACGACCCAAAGAAGGAAGCGTGAAAGATCATATGGAAGCATCAAAAAACCCAAGACATCAAGGCCTTGGATTTAACACCCCTCGCATGTATATATAGGGCCCCACTACCACAACTGGGGGCAACAACATACCCAATGTTACCCTCTTAATATCTAGGATGAACTTGTAGAAATCAAAGACATCCTTGAACAAGAAGTGAAGAAATCCTATGATGATATATTCGATGATGAAACCTTCCTGGGAAATTTTGACCTCCACTAACTTTCCATCAACCTTATCAACCTCCCCCTCATCCACCCCAAACTCATAGATTGGGCCCAACCAAGCATCACACACATCAATGAGATCTGAAGCGAAGAAGCGCTCAGAAGATTCATGGGAGCATTAGATCAATAGCCAGACTGGGGACATAAACTAACATATGTCTACAAGATAGACCCCAAGGGATACTTTGGGGAAGAGGAAGTCTTTAGTCACAAAATCAAAAAGAAAAAAGAAATGAATGAGTCTTTTTGTGAAAACCCCTCAGGGGCACATTCTGAATCTAAAAAGATAAAAAAAAGTTGTATATTCTAGTGAAAACCTCTCTGAGGTGCCAGAAGATGAAGAATTGCCTCATCCTCCTATCCACGATTATAGACCAAAGAAGTCTTCCATACCCATTGAAGACATCAAGCCCATCAACTTGGAAACTAAGGAATGTTCAAGAACACCATACATTGAAGCATCCTTGACTGAAGGTGAAGAGACAACTTTCAATGCACTCCTCCAAGAAGCAACCATAAATTTTGCATGATCATATGCTCACATGCCTAGGCTAGATCCAAACTTAGTTGTTCATCACCTTGTAGTGGACCCAAGCGCAAAACCAATCAAGAATAAGCTTTGCAAGATGCATCCCAAGGTATCCCTATTGGTTAAAGAAGAGCTTGAAAAGCTCCTACAAGAAGAAATCATCTGAGCTATTGATTACTCAGACTGTATCTCTAACATGGTACTAGTGACCAAGCCATTAGGAGAAATCAAGATCTTCACAAAGTTTAGGGATCTTAACAAAGCATGCCCAAAGGATGAATTCCCCCTGTCGAACATAGACATGATCATCAACCTCACAGCTGACCACGAGATGTTGTCACTTATGGATGGTTTCTCAAGGTACAGTCAGATCCGCATAGAAGAGGAAGACCAAAATAAGATGACATTTACAACACCATGGGGCACCTTTTGTTATAATATGATTCCATTAGAGTTAAAGAATGTATGAGCCACCCATCAAAGGGAAATGACAACTATATTCTATGAAATGATACACAAGATACTAAAAGCCTATATGGATGACATTCTATCCAAATCAAAGACACAGTTGGAACACCTTGATATCCTTGAGTGTGTGTTTGATCATCTACATCATTATGGATTAAAACCCAATCCAAAAAATTGTGTCTTCGATGTAACATCGGGAAAGATACTAGGGTTCATTGTATCACAACAAGGCATCGAGATTGATCCCAAGAAAGTTAAGGCCATAATGGACATGCCTCCACCCTGTACACTCAAGCAACTAAGGAGCCTACAAGGTAAACTACAATTAGTCTATAGATTCATATCACAGTTGGCCGCCAAATGTCAACCATTCACACATCTGCTTCGCAAGGATATCAACTTCAAGTGGGACCCAATCTGTCAATGAAGGTTTGAGAAGATTAAAGAGTACCTAGCCAACTCACCTATTATTTTTCTGCCAACACCAGGACACCCTCTCATCATATACATTTTAGCAATTACTACAACACTGGGGGCACTGTTAGTCTGTTGGCCCAACTTGATGACAATAGTAAGGAAAGATCCATCTAATACATCAGTCGAATACTTGTCGGCTATGAGTTAAATTATTCATCGATGGAGAAGGCATGGCTTGCAATGGTTTTTTCCACTCAAATTTTTAGCATTACATTCTTAGCCACACCATAAGACTCATTTCCAAAGTAGACCCACTCAAGTACCTTCTGTCAAAAATAATGCTTACAAGCTGAATGACAAAATGGGTTATGATCTTGAGTAAATTTTAGATCCAATATATAGATAGAAAGGCAATAAAGGGGTAGGTCATTGCAGATCAGCTAGTTGGAGCACCTCTGTTATATGCATATCCATTGGTAATGGAGTTCCCTAATGAACATCTTTTCCTAGTTGAAGAACAAATGACATGGAAGTTGTACTTCAATGGCTCTTACACATCTCATGGATCAGGAGTGAGAACCCTCTTCGTCACTCCCCAAGGTGATTACATCCCCAAATCATTCAAATTGTGATTCCCCTACACCAATAACATTTCAAAATATGAGGCCCTTATCTTTGGGCTCAAAACAACTATCCAATGGAATCTCATAGAACTGCAAGTGTTTGGAGATTCCCAGCTAATCATTAAGCAGGTCTTGGATGAGTTTAAAACCAAAGATGACAAGCTATTACCCTACAAGGAATTGGTGGAAAAAATAAAATAGAAGTTCCTAAGTCTATAGTTCACTCAAATACCCAAGCTACAAAAAAAATCTACAAACGACATGGCAACCATTGGGTCTTTACTAGAAATCCCTCAAGATTCACAAATTTTTATTCAGGAAGCTATATACACTCGCTTATGAGAACACCAATTCTAAAATAGTGTGCATTTTGGTTGGTCCTCAATCCCCATGGTACCATGATATCCACACTTATCTAAAAAGTGGTATCATATCTCCCCACCTCACAAACACCCAATGCCAAAACCTTATTCATAGAGCTTCCCACTACACTCTTGTAGCTAAAACCCTATATCATCATGGATATCATAACATCCTCTCTTGGTGTTTAGATTTGAATGAGGTCATCCTTTCTTTACAAGAGGTTCACATTAGAATCTGTGGTGCCCACACAAGTGGCATGGTCCTAGCAAAGCAACTGCTCAGAGCTGAGTAATATTGGCCAACAATAGAACATGATGCATGTGAATTTGTAAAGAAATGCCTACCATGTCAATAGCATGCCAATATGATCCATACTCTAGCACAAGACTTACATCCCATTGCACCACCTTGTCCCTTCTCATGTTGAGGCTTTGACCTTGTTGGTAAGATAACCCTCCTTTCCTCAAATAGACATAAGTATATCATAACCACCACTAAATACTTCAAAAAATGGGTTGAAGAAATTCCGCTCACCCTCAACACTAGCATTTAGATATCTAAGTTCCTCCTCTAGCAAATCACCTACCTCTATGACATCCCATCAACCATCTTCATGAACCATGGAAAACCTTTTGAAAACTAGCATATGGATGATCTATGTGCCAGGTTTTTCATCCATCACTATTTCTCCAGTCCATACTTCCCTCAAGGAAATGGCCAAACAGAGGAAACCAACAAAATCATTCTAAAAATCCTCAAAAAGTTTATCAATGACTCTGGTCATGACTAACACCTTAAAATTAATCCCTCCCTCTAGGCATACCACATTTCCTTCTGCACCCCCAGAGGCACCACCCCATACTCCCTAGTATATGGTGTCAAGGCCATCTTACCAATTGAGGTTGAGCTTCCTTCATTACACGTGTCTATGAAAAATTATACCACTAATGAAGACTATCACATGGCATGCCTCATCTAGCTAGACATGTTAGATGAGAAGATGCAATGAGCTTATGATCACTGGCTGTATACCAAAATTGACTCAAAAGAAGCTACAACAAAAAGGTACACCCACAAAAGTTCCAAGTGGGAGACATGGTCCTTAAAGAGAATCAGAAAGTGCAAGTGGACCGAGAAAAGAAAGGCAAGTTTGAACCTACTTGGTTGGGTCCTTATATTGTCACAACATGTTTTGGCTCATGAGCCTATTAGTTGTCTACACTTGAAGGGGAGCCCCTGAATGATCCCATCAATATCATCCATCTGAAGTAGTTCTATGCTTGAACTATCTCCTATGTATCTGAAAAAATCCATAAAAATTGCAAAAATTCCTAAAAAAATATGTCTTGGTGAAAACCTAATAAACATATGCCTCGATGATATCAAAAAATTAAAATAAAAAAACCAAAGATAAAAAAAGTACAAATAAATAATCGTCCAATGGTGAAAACTTGGCAATCAAGTGCCTTGGGAAAGTATGTTGGTGAAAACCTAGAAACATGTGTCATACATAGTGGACAGTGCCATTATCTATCAAAATCCCATCCCTCCCATCCCATTCACTCCTTCTCATCACCACTTCTCCCCTCCCATCCCTATCACCAACCCTCATTTCCAAGGTGTTCTATTTTGTGATATATGCAACAAAGAGATGACTTACTATCTCGCATCCTGAGCTTCCTATGTATAATATTTGTATAGTGAAACCTTATCCCTACATCCTAAGCTTTGTATATATCTTCGTCCTTATTGACCTATCCTAATTCTTGGGCTTTTGTAAAAATTCAAAAGGTATATATCAACTGTGCCTTTTGTACTATATCATTGCATCTTGTTGTGCATATCCTCATTCATCCTACAAAAATATGATTAATTAATTTGTCCCGCCCTGCATTGTACTTCATCAAGTTCCTTAGTCACTATCATTGATCTAGTATTGTCTCATATTCATCTTTTGCCACTAGCCACAGTTTTTTGAGAAAATCTCACCAATAGGTCCTTATAGGATGCATCCTTCCTCCTGTCCGGCCTAGTCTTCCCATCAATCAGTTAGTTGATCTCTTTTGGCAAAGGACGTCTCTTGGATTTAGCACTTTGATTTTGGATTATTTATTTGGTTCTTGGTTATCCTGAAGGCTTCTCATTGTTCCTCTCCTCAAGGTTTCCGTGATCCTTTATATCATGGTGTGCTATGAATGAGGGAAATCTAGGGCATGGTCCTTTTGATCATTTTGTGTTTTTCTTTGTCTGTGGGTTCCTCAACATCATTTCCACCATGCCTCCTGGATTCATGCATGATGTTGGGGAAACCCTTGCATGTTTTTTGTGTTAGTCCTCTGCAATGTTGGTGATAAGGCCTTGAGTTCCTAGTAACCTTGGCACGTCTCTAATGTTGCTACATCAAACTAGGGTGTGCTCTCCAATATTAACACAATGAAATCCCCAAAGTCTCGTTAATTGTATTAGAATCATATTGCATTATTGCATCTTTTCTTGTGGAACGACATCTATTTATCCTTCCCCCCCTCTCTTTTCTTCATCCCTCTTTTCTCCCTATCCCTTTCCTCTTTGTATCCTTTTAAATAAAATCCCACAAAGATTCTCTTTGCATTATTTTCTAGAGGGGGCACACCCTCTTACCATCATTGCTTTGCCAGGACACCTAGTTTCTCTTGGGGAAAATTATTTTCTTTTATTTGACACAACAAAACTTGTGACATCACATCAAAGAGGGCAAAATGTAGACATCTAAAAATCATTTCTATTAATTAAATTTATTTAATTAACAATACTTGTGACATCATAATTAATTTTATTTAATTAATCATTATTGTCATATTCCTCTACCCATTTAATAATAATTATTTAATTAACTTGGGTTCATTATCTAAATTATTTGAATCTAATTTAAATACTCCCCTCTCTAATGTATTTAACTTAACTTAATACATGTCCCCCCATAAATCCCTTTTTGAATACATCCTAATATTTTTCTAAGCTTGGATTAATCTAAAACCAGTTTGAATTAATCTAAATCCCTACCTAAAACCTAGCCTACACCAATCACCTCACTTTCTAAACCTACTCTCCCACCTAATCTGATGGGGAGCTCACTCTCAAGAGCTCTCTTTCTCCAATCAAGAACTCTCCTTGGGCCTTCCTAGGGTACTCTACTCTACCCTATCAAGGGAATACTTCTCTAATCCCCTTCCTCACTCTGAGCTTCCCACCAATTTCAAACTACCACTAATCCCCTCTTCAATATTTTGTGCACCATTGGTTCCATTGAACCATCCAATCTTCCCAACCTTCTCTTGGCTATTAGGATGGGTCCCTGATGTAGGATAATCTCGGGTCCTTGGCAATCCTATGTCACCAAAAAGATGTTTGTAGTTTTCTGCTTTGTTCGGTTCCTTTTTTTTACCGAGTTTGTTTGGTGTTGCTTAGTTTCCTTTGTTTGCTGGTGTTGGTTTATTATCTCTCTACCGCTTGATGAATTTCCCTGGTGCTCAGTGATGCTTGTCTGGCGCTCGATTTCCTTGCTTACCAAGTTTATTTTGGTTTTCTGTAGAGGACAACTTGTGCATTTAATTTGGGTCATAGATTTAATGTTGGTATCTATCATTGGGAAGCGTGTGGACCTAGATCTGGTCATTCCTTCCGTTGATGGTGGATCTGAAGGCCGACTTGTTTTGTAGCTTCTTGTATAAATATAGTTGTTTTGTTAGAGTTTAGGGAGTCAATTTTTGGGGAGTAAGTTTTGGAGATAGAAGATAGAAGATTAGAGATTAGTGGCAGATCCTCACATGTTGGAGGACTTCTGTACTTGATTGTAATATCTGGCCAAATCGGGAAGGCCTTACATTGTGGCATGTATGAATTAATTTGAAGATAATATATGAAAGATCCCTACATTATCTATCTCACTTATTGTGTTGTTTCTTCCATGTGTGATCTTTGCAAGGTGGACATGGTTAGGGTGTGTCTTTGGCCTCTCTCCCTATCCTCCATTGCGTCAGGTGGTATCAAAGTGAGGTGAGATCTGGATCTAGGTTTGTGAATCTTGGTTTGAAGGTTCCTTCTTGTGAAGCCCTAGTTGAATTGGTTGTGGTTTATAAGATTGCGATCTAACCTAAAATTCTAAAGGGTTTTCAAGATGGTTCATGGGATGCGAGATGCGGATCTAGGATTGACAGACATGTTGAGACAACTTGCTGCTAGATTATAAGTTGTTGAAATAGCCTAGAGAAGAGGAAGACATCTTGAAGATGTTAGTGATGATGAAATTGAGGTAGAACAAGGTGATGTAGAACCTACACCTGTGATGGATCAAGGTGAGGAAATATTCTTGAAGGCTTTGAGAAGTCTGAAGTCTACACCACACTTTAATCCTCCTGAGTATAGTCGAAAATCGGATTCTACTGAATTGGTGGATTGGATCACTGAGATGGAAAAGTATTTTGAATATGAAAATGTACCTAAGGAAAAGAAGGTGAAAATTGTAAGCACAAAGTTGAAAATTCATGCATCCTTATGGTGGGAACATCTGCAGTTGGACAGAAAGAGGAAGGCAAAGAAAAAATCAAGGTATGGAGTAAAATGGTGAATAAATTGAAAGGAAATTTCTTACCTTGTGATTATCAGATTAACCTAACTAGGTGAATGCAAAGTTTGAGGCAAAAAGATAGCTCGGTAAAAGAATATACTGAGGAATTCTATAGACTAGATATCAAATCTGGACATGATGAAGATGATGTGGAAAGAATTGCTAGATCCCTAAATGGTTTGAGAGTTTCCATCCAAGAAGAAATCAGTTTGATCAAATTGGAGAACATTGAAGACGCTTATAAATTTTCATTGAAAACTGAGGAGAGATTGAACAAGAGACATGAGCAAAGACAAAGAGGTACAGGTGGTAGATTCCCTAGAGGAAGAGGTAGATCTCATGGTGAAAATAGTAGATCTGAACCTAAAAAGACAACTTTGGATAAAGGCAAGACCGAGTGCAAAGGTGAAAGTTCATCTAGAGGCAGAGGTAGTAACCACCGAGGTGGTCTCTGAGGAACTTGTTACAATTGTGGAGAAGAAGGACATAAATCATTTGAGTGTACATATGCAAGTAAGAAGGCTGGTGGCAATAGAAATGTTTTGGTGCAAGAAGAGTCACCGAATGTACTTGAGAAGGAAAATAACTTGATGGTAAGGAGAGCACTTTGGAATGAAGGTAAAAAGGAAGATTCGATAAGGAAAAGTTTTTTCAAGACCAGATGTAGAGTTTTTGATGAATTTTGGAAGGTAATCATTGACAGTGGTAGCTTGGAGAATCTAGCATCTGAGGAAATGGTCACAAAATTGTAGTTGAAAAGGTTGAAACATCTGAAGCCCTATCAGATTTCATGGATCAAAGATGAGCATACACTCTTGGTAAGTGAACAATGTTATGTGAATTTGAAAATTGGAAAGTACTATGATAAGGTGTTATGTGATATCATGCCTATGGATTGTTGTCATATTTTGTTGGGTAGACCTTGGCAATATGATAGACATGCTATATATGATGGGAGATTGTATAAATATACTACTTGGGCTGATGGGAGAAGACAAATCTTGTTACCTTTGATTTAAGAACCTGTTAGTAATGTTTGCACGTCTATAAAAGTTTTCTTGATGGAAGGAAGAAAGTTTGTTAAGGATTTGAAGAAGAATGATGTATGCTTTGTTGTGATTCCTAACAAACTGAGTAAGAAAATAGAGGATAGTGTCCCTGAGGAGATTGATAAGTTACTCACTGAGTATAATGAAATCATTTATGATAATGTACTTGATGGTTTTCCACTGAAGAGAAGCATTGATCATTGCATGGATCTTATCCCTGGATCTAGTTTACCGAATAAGGCACCACATCGGTTGACACCTACCAAGAATCAGGAATTGAACCGACAGATTCAAGAATTGTTGCAGAAAGGTTTGATCACAGAAAGTTTGAGTCCTTGTGTAGTACCTGTTGTATTGGCACTGAAGAAGAATGGAGAATGGAAAATGTGTATTGATTCCAGAGAAATCAACAAGATAACAATGAAATATAGGTTTCCTATACCGAGAATGGATGACATAATGGACAGTTTGACTAGAGCAAAGTATTTCACCAAAATTTATTTGAAAAATGGGTATCATCAAAGAAGGTGATGAATGGAAGACTACTTTCAAGACAAAAGAAGGTTTGTATGAGTGGTTGGTTATGCCTTTTGGCTTAAGTAATGCACTGAGTACTTTTATGAGGTTGATGAATGAAGTTTTGAAGAAATTCTTGGGTAAATTTGTGATTGTATATCTTGATGATATTCTGATATTCAGTAAGACCAGAGAAGAACATTTTTTGCATGTTAGACAAGTTTTGTAGAGGTTGAAAGAAGAAAAGTTGCTGATAAATCTGAAAAAGTGTTCATTCATGAAAGAAGAGATTGTGTATTTGGGATTTGTGATTTCAGCTGATGGTTTGAAAATGGATCCTAAGAAGGTTGAAGCTGTTTTGAATTGGCCTACACCTGAGAGTGCTAGTGAGGTAAGATCAATTCATGGTTTGGCAAGTTTTTACCGAAAGTTCATTAGGAATTTCAGTTCAATATGTAATGCTATGACTGAGACTATGAAAGGAGATAAAAGAGAATTTATGTGGACACATGGAGCTGATAAAAGTTTTGAGACTTTGAAGTAGAAGGTTGTTGAATTACCTATTTTGGCATTGCCTAATTTCAATAAGGTATTTCAAGTGGAGTGTGATGCAAGTGGTAGTGCAATTCAAGCTGTGTTGAGTCAAGAAGGCAAACCTGTTGCTTTCTTTAGTGAAAATTTGAATGATTCAAAAAGGAAATATTCTATGTATGATCAAGAATTCTATCCTATTGTTCAAGCACTGAAGAAATGGAGACATTATTTGATACCGAGTGAATTTCTATTGTATACCGATCATAAGGCTTTACAGTATTTGGGTAGTCAAAATAAGTTGAATCAGAGACATATAAAATGGGTTGAGTATTTGCAGATTTATACATTTGTGATAAAGCATAAGAGTGGAGTCACTAACCGAGTTGTTGATGCATTGAGTAGAAGAAGATATTTGATGACCGAGATGAAAATTGAAGTTCTTGGCTTTGATGACATGAGAGATTCTTATGAATTTGATCCTAATTTTTTTGAGTCGTGGATAAAGTGAAGAGCACCTATTCAAGATCAACCAAGTACTAAATGGGATGAATATTTTATGCAAGGAGGTATGTTGTTTAAAGGTATTCAGTTGTGTATACCAAGAGGAGCAATGAGAACTAATTTGATAAAGGAGAAACATAGTATTGGTTTGGCTGGACATTTTGGAGTTGATAAGACATTGAATTTTCTTAAGGAGAAATACTTTTGGCCACAGTTGTATAAAGACGTTTAGAAATTTGTGAAAAGTTGTGGAATTTGTCAAGTTGCAAAAGGAGTAAGTCAGAATACTAGATTGTATACACCGATTTTGTTCTTGAGAAACCTTGGATTGACATCAGTATGGATTTTGTTCTTGGCTTACCGCAGACAGTAAGAAGTAATGATTCTATATTTGTTGTTGTGGATAGATTTTATAAAATGGCACATTTTGTACCTTGTAGAAAGACATCAGATGCAGTACATGTAACAAATCTTTTCTTTAAGGAAATTTTTAGATTGCATGGATTACCGAGGAGTATTATCTCTGACCGAGACAATAAATTTATTGGATACTTTTGGAAGACTCTTTGGAGAAATTTTGGTACCGAGTTGAAATATAGTTCTACATTTCACCCACAAACCGATGGATAGACATAAGTTGTGAGTAGAAGTTTGGGAAATCTTTTGAGATGTTTAGTTGGAGACACACCGAGTAATTGCGACTCTATGTTGGCACAAGCAGAGTTTGCATACAATAATTTAGTGAATAGGAGTACTGGAAAAAGACCTTTTGAGATTGTAAATGGAATACAACCGAGAGGTATATCTGATTTGAGGGATATTGCTGATGAAAGAAAGAGAAGTGTTGAATGAGTGAAATTCGCTAAGTACATGAAGACATTACATGAAGATGTGAAACATAAGTTGGAAAAGAGTAATCAGAAATACAAAGACAGAGCTGATAGATCAAGAAGACATAAAACTTTTGTAGTCGATGATTTAGTAATGGTTCATTTGAAGAAAGGATGATTTCCTATTGGAACATATGGGAAGCTGAAAATGAAGAATTTTGGACCTTGCAAGATACTGAGGAAATTTGAAAGTGGAAATGCATATGAGATTGAGATACCTGATGACATGGATATATCACCTATTTTCAACATTGCTGATTTGTATGAGTATCATGAACTTGATGAAGACATGACAGTATTGATGGATTATCCTAAGAAATAGATGGAAGAAGTTGAGAAGATTTTGGAGCAAAGAATTGGCAGAAGTACAAGAGGAAAACAATAAATGGAATATCTGGTAAAGTGGAAGAATAGACCAATTGAAGACAGTGCATGGATTTCATAATTTGAGTTGGATTAAGCTTAGATAATACTTGTTTCATGATTCATAGAATCATTTCAAATAACCCCAGGTGTTTGATGCAGGAGCATCTTGGGTCCTTGGCAATCCTGTGTCACCAAAAAGATGTTTGTAGTTTTCTACTTTGTTTGGTTCCTTCTTTGATCAAGTTTGTTCAGTGTTGCTTGATTTCCTTTATTCACCAGTGTTGGTCAGTTATCTCTCTGGTGCTCGGTGATGCTTTTATGACACTCGGCTTCCTTGCTTACCGAGTTGTTTATTTTGGTTTTTTGTTGAGGCTGACTTGTGCATTTAATTTGGGTCATAGATTTAATGTTGGTATCTATCATTGGGAAGTGTGTAGACCTAGATTTGGTCATTCCTTTCATTGATGGTGGATCTAAAGGCTGACTTTTTCAGTAGCCTCTTGTATAAATATAGTTGTTTGGTTAGAATTTAGGGAGTCAGTTTTGGGGGAGTAAGTTTCAGAGATAGAAGATAGAAGATTAGAGATTTTTGGTAGATCCTCGCATGTTTGAGGACTTCTGTACTTGATTGTAATATCTATCCAAAATTGGGAAGGCCTTACATCCTGGCATGTATGAATCAATTTGAAGATAATATATGAAAGATCCCTACATTCTCTCTCTCACTTGTGTTGTTGCTTCCGTGTGTGATCTTTGCAAGGTGGACCTAGTTAGGGTGTGCCTTTGGCCCCTCTCCCTATCCTCCCTTGAATTATTCCTTGACCTCTTCTTGGTCACATTCAACTTATTTACAACTCACTTAGATGGACTCTCAAGTAGTTTTCCAATCGGGTCCAAGTTTCACTAGTTAGAAGCCTTGTAGCCTTTTTGCCCAATTAGGCCTCCTAAATTTGGTTTCTTGAGTTCCTTCACAAAAAAAACCCTTAACATCCTTCCAAACCAATTATGGATTCCTTGTAGGTCTATCCTAGGCTCTAGGATTTTCAAACTTTTAGACCCTCACTCTATATTTACATTGAATTTTCAAGAAACCCCTATTTTGAAGGGTTTTGGGAACATTCACACCAGTCTGGTTTCTTTACTCGAACTAGGTGCTCTACACAACTCCTCTAACCTTCTCCTTGCATGGACATATTAAGGACACTTCCCTCTAAATGTTACCACTCTTTATTGGGCTCTACCAATCCCCTTAGCAAGTCCTCTTACTACTGTTTCATCCAAGCTCCTAGTCAGAATGTATTGTCACTCGCCTAGGGCATGGTGTTAAAATTGCTTCCCCTACAAAAAATGACTCCACAAGACATATTTACATTGTACAAGGAGTCCCCTACTTTACTCCAAGAGGCTATGGATTTTTACCTATGGGAATTCAAGAAGGGTTCATATTTACAAGCTTGGATCAGAACCAGACAACGAACTAGTAAAATAGAAAGAATTTACAAAACTCTAACCAGTGGCATTGAAAAACAAAACCAAAACAACAAGAAGCATCTACATGCCAAAAAAAAAGATCTCAATGCATTAACTTAACACTTTCAATCCATTATACGACTCGATTAAAGCTATGTTACATAAAATAGTTAAAAACTTCTCCTTTGCAACACTTAGTCTGTACACAATGATCTCTAACTCTTAGATTAGGTTTTTTCTTACCTTAAATACCTATCCCCTCATGATTAGACCCTAATTTCATGATTTGGGAACCATTAAAGCCCTTTCCTACACTTTAGGAAATGATGTCTTTTCAAAATTGAATAGTTGTCATGAGCAACGTTTACATCTTTTAGCATTTCATCAGTCAACTATGCCTCATGACCCAAACTAACTTCAAATCATCATGTAAGACCTTTAAACCCATAAAAACATCAAAATCTCAAATGTCACTCCCTTTCGGAGTCCAAACCCAAGTTGGACCACTTGGTTGACATCCTAGCATTTGGACACTAGAACTCAAAATAGACATCCAAATCACAAAACTCTAAACACACTAACCTTCACACACATCCTAAAAAACTAGGGGACTTTAAAGATAGTCCTTATCACTAGGTGGTTGGCCAAACCAACCTACAAGCCAAAATGACATAAGATCTTCACAAGACCTTATAGGTGCTCCTACACCATTCTTCCCCTGCAACAAGAAAATTAAGGTACCTATGGAGGGATCAACTCCTTGCTGATGCCATGCTTCTTGAAGTCTTCCTCTACTATCCATGTAGCCTCTAACTTAGGTTGGTGTTCCCATTTCACCAAGTGTTCCATGTAGAATTTCTTCCTTGTCTTCTTCTTTACTTGGGAATCTATAATCCTTTCCACTTGTGGCTTAGTTTGAACTGGTACTTTAAGTTCTCCCACATCTTTAGTTACCTATGTACTATACTCTATTTCACTTATATCTAGCACTTTGTATGGGATCAAATCCTTCACATTGAATATAAGGGAAATAGACATCTCCTTTTGTAGATCTATCTTGTAGGCATTGAGACCATACTTGGCCAATACCTTACAAGGTCCAATCCTCCTCATCTGGAGTTTGCTTGGTACTCTCTTCTATAATCTCTCTTCTATAATCTAGCCTTATTCAAATAAACCATTACCAAGTCTCCTACTTGGAATTGTAGATCCTTCCTTCCCTCATCTTTCTTAGTCTTCAACTTATGATTGGCTTCCACTAGAGCCTTCTTCACTTGCTCATGAACTTATTTCATTGACTCTACAAAGTCATCTGCATGCCCACTGATTCCTTCATAACCTCTAAGGTATCTCAGCTCCAGCACACCCCTTGGATGTACTCCATAGACAATCTCAAATGGACTCTTTCTAGTAGTCCTATTTGTGCTATCATTGTAGGCAAATTCTACCTGTGGAATAACTTGTTCCCATCCTTGGCCATACTCTTTGGTTAGACATCTTAGTAGGTTTCCTAGTACTCTATTGATCACCTCTATCTGTCCATCCATTTTGGGATGATAGGCTGAGCTATAAGATAGATTAGTGCCTATTCTCTTCCATAGGGTCTTCCAAAAGTGCCCCATAAACTTCACATCCATGTCTACAACTATGCTCATTGGCAAGCCATGTATAATAACTATCTCCTTGAAAAAGAGATGGGCAATATGACTTGCATCATGTTTTGTTTTGCATGGAATAAAATGGCTCATCTTTCTAAACCTATCCACTACCACAAACACACTGTCAAGGCCAATTGGTGTCCTAGGTAGTCTAACTATGAAGTGCATACTTATGCACTCCTATGGCCTATTTGGAATGGGTAATGGCTGATAAATCCCTTCATTTGATGATGTCCCCTTTTCCTTTTGACATATACCACACTGTTCTACATATCTCCTTACATCTTTCTACATTTTAGGCCACCAATAGTATCTCTCCACTAGGTCCAAAGTCTTATTTAGGCCAAAGTGCCCACTTAAGCTGCCATAGTGTTTTTCTCGGA
Organism: Chamaecyparis obtusa; assembly: GCA_027943335.1. Taxonomy (NCBI): domain Eukaryota; kingdom Viridiplantae; phylum Streptophyta; class Pinopsida; order Cupressales; family Cupressaceae; genus Chamaecyparis; species Chamaecyparis obtusa. The sequence continues at coordinate 27,079 of BSBK01001925.1, forward strand.
TGAAGTTATCCCTCGTGGATCCCCTTGGAACACACAACTACTTTCCTTTAAATAACAATCCATTATGTATTGTGTAGTCTGCAAACTCACTGTGAAAGTGATTTTCAAAATTAGTACAGACCTTATATATCTCTAAGAAATCTGAATCTCCTTCATAAAGGTCCTTAAAACCTTCAATCCCTGTGCTCTGCAATTTAATCTCCTGGATGGTCAGCAATATCCTACAAAGGGCATCTACTACTTTATTATTTACCCCTTTCTTATGTTTGATAGTAAAAGTGTATAACTATAGATACTCCATCCATTTTATATGCCTCAAGCTAAGTTTCTCCTATGTATTTATGTAGCTCAAAGCCTGGTTATCAATATATACTAAAAACTCTTTTGGAAACAAATAGTGCCTCCACTTCTTGAGAGCTTGTACCAATGCATAAAGCTCTAGTTCATAGGATGAGTACCTAGATTTTTCTTCATTGATCCTTTCACTAAAGAAGGCTACTGGGCTTCCTTCCTGACTTAGGACTACACCCACTACTATATTACTAGCATCACATTCAACTATAAACAACTTCCCAAAACTTGGTAAAACCAGTATTGGTTGGGTGGCTATCTCTTTCTTCAACCTCTCAAATACTTCATTAGCTTTCTTGTTCCATACAAATTTTGTCTTAACTCCTCCCTTAATTGTGTCAAGGACTGGTGCACAGATTTCACTGAATCTCCTAACAAACTTCCTATAGAATTGGGATAACCCATGGAAGCTTCTAACTTTAGTCCCTATCTTGGGAGTGGGCCAACTAAGAATGGCTTTAACTTTACTCTTGTCCATCTTCAAGTCACCTTGGGATACTACAAATCCTAGGTAGACTAACTCTTCTTTCATAAACTCACTCTATCCAAGGTTTATGGTGAGCTTTTCTTATTGAAGTTTCTTTAACACAAGTTCTAGGTGTGCCATATGGTCTTCCTTTGTCTTACTAAAGATTAATATGTCATCTAGATACACCACTACAAACACTCCTATGAAATCCTTTAAGACCTCATTCATAACCCTCATGAAGGAACTAGGTGCATTGGTGAGGCCAAATGGCATTACTAGCCATTCATAGAGACCCTCTGTGGTCTTGAAAGTAGATTTCCACTCATCCCCCTCTTTCATCTTGATTTGATAGTACCCACTCTTAAGGTCTATCTTGGAATAAAATTTAGCACCCCCTAAACAATCCATTAGATATTCTATCCTAAAGATTTGGAACCTATACTTGATGGTGATCTGGTTGATTGATCTTGAGTCAGTGCACATCCTCCATATTCCTCCCTTCTTGGGTGCTAGAACTATTGGTACAACACAAGGGCTTATGCTCTTCCTTATTAAACCTTGATCCAAAAGTTCTTGAACCTACCTGGCTATCTCCTTGTTTTGTTCTGGTGTCATCTTGTAGGTAGCCTTATTAGGAAATGATCCCCCTAGCACAAAATCTATCTGATGACTGATTTCTCTCTTTGGGGGTAATGTAGCTGGTGCACCCTCACTAATTATGTCCTTGAACTGGTCTAACAGTTGCTTTAATTTTGCTAGCATAAGTGAATGTTTAGATGGCTCTTCCTCCTTTGACTTTAACATGATAGCATAGCCAACTCCATCTCCTCCTTTCATGTCTTGTAGGAGCTCTTTCCCACTCATTAGGAGTGTAGTTGAGTCTACCTTCTCCACTATGTCTTATTCTATCAAAGACTGAATTTTAAAAGTTACTCCATTTTTCTTGAATGAGTACTTGTTCTCCTTGCCATGATGTACTACCTCCCTATCATATTTCCATGGTCTGCCAAGTAACAGATGACATGCATCCATTGGTAACACATCACATAGTATCTTGTCTTGATACTTTCCAATAGTAAACTCAACCCACACTTGTTCATTTACCAAAATATTCTATCCTTTATTCAACCAAGTCACTTTGTAAGGGCATGCATGAGGTAGTTTAGTCAACTTTAATTTTTGTACTACTTCTTCTGAGATCACATTATCGATAGACCATGAGTCTATGATCATTCTACATAGTTTTCCAAGAATCTTACATTTGATAGTAAAAAGAGCCCTTCTCTACTTGTGTTCATCCTTTCTGGGTGCTTTGATCAAGATCCTTCTCAGCATGAGACTCTCTCCTTTCTCTAAATCTAAACTCACCTCTGATTGCTTAGTACAATCCTCCTCTTGTGAAAACACAATCTTCTTCTCACCTTGTGAAGATTTTGGTTTATTATGGTACCTATATGTAGGGTATCCCCATTTCCCACAATTATAACATTTCATAGAAGCAAAATGAGAGCTCCTTCCAAATCCACTTGATCTACCTCTGCCACCACCATAGGGAATTCTACCTCTATCATAGCTTCCCCTACTACTTGGTTCATTGGTCTGCTCAATGAGTTTGGCTTCTCCTTACCCCTAAAGTCATTGCTCCTACCACTAGACCCCACTCTATGTCCACCTCTTGAGTCTCTTCCTCTACCCCTACTCTTAGAAGTAGTGTCTTGCTTCTTTTTTATTCTTTCCTCCACTTTGAGTGCCAATTGAAAACACTTATGGACAGTAGTGGGAGTCCAAAAACTGATCTCTTCTTGGATGCTCCATCTTAGGCCACCCAAATATCTAGCCACTTCGATGCTTTCTTCCTCTTGGACTTTGGTTCTTAGGAAAAGTTTTTGGAACTCCTCGGTGTAGGAGGCTACATCCATCTCCTTCTGTCTAAGACCTTGTCTCTTCTTATGCATCTGAATCTCGTGATCTCCTAGTAAGTAATTGTCTTTTATCTTAGCTACCATAGCCTTCCAATTGGATATTGGTCTTTTCCCTTCTTTTTCCCTCTCTTCTTGAAGGAACTTCCACCATGTCAGGGCTGGTCCCCTAAGTCTTGACTTGGAAACCTTCACTCTTTGTGCCTTTGAGATGCCTTCACTCTCAAAATGATTTTCCATCCCCTCAATTCACTCCATTACTAATTCTAAATCCATCTTACCAGTGAAAAGGGGTATACCTTCCAGTGCCTTGCCTCCTACAGCCTTAATTGCTTTAAGGAAGCATTCTTCTTGGATTGGTCGATCTGGTTCAGGGATGTAATCCTCTTCATCCACTACTTTACCCTTATCATCCTCAACTTCCAATTTTTATTTCATCTTACTAGATGTCTCTTCCATTTCATCTAGCTGATCCTTTAGGGCTTCTACAGTCTCCTCTAGGATTCTATTTCTTTCTTTTTGTTCAACCACTTCTCTTTCTAATTTTGCATTGGTCACCATGGTGTTATCTCCAATCGACTCACTTCTTTCTGACATACACTTTTCAATTTCCCAAGTCTTTTATGTCTCTGATACCAATTTGATGGGGAGCTCACTCACAAGAGCTCTCTTTCTCCAATCAAGACCTCTCCTTGGGCCTTCCTAGGTTATTCTACTCTACCCTATCAAGGGAATACTTCTCTGATCCCCTTCCTCACTCTAAGCTTCCCACTAATTTCAAACTACCACTAATCTCCTCTTCAATCTTTTGTGCACCATTGGTTCCATTAAACCATCCAATCTTCCCAACCTTCTCTTAGATATTAGTATGGTTCCCTGACCTCTTCTTGGTCACATTCAACTAATTTCCAACTCACTTGGATGGACTCTCAAGTATTTTTCCAATCGGGTCCAAGTTTCACTAGTTAGAAGCCTTGTAGCCTTTTTGCCCAATTAGGCCTCTTGAATTTGGTTTCTTGAGTTCCTTCACAAAAAAAACCCTTAATGACCTTCCAAACCAAATATGGATTCCCTATAGGTATATCCTAGGCTCTAGGATTTTCAAACTTTTAGACCCTCACTCTATCCGTACATTGGATTTTCAAGAAACCCCTATTTTGAAGGGTTTTGGGAACATTCACACCAATCTAGTTTCTTTACTAAAACTAGGTGCTCTACACAACTCCTCTAACCTTCTCCTTGCATGGACATATCAAGGACACTTCCCTCTAAATGTTACCTCTCTTTATTGGGTTCTACCAATCCCCTTAGCAAGTCCTCTTGCTACTGTTTCATCCAAGCTCCTAGCCAGAATGCACTGTCACCCACCTAGGGCCTGGTGTTAAAATTGCTTCCCCTGCACAAAAAAACTCCACAAGATATATTTACATTATAAAAGGAATCCCCTACTTGATTCCAAGAGTCCATGGAGTTTTGATTGTGGGAATTCAAGAAGGGTTCATCTTTACAAGCCTAGATCAGAACTAGACAGTGAACCAGTAAAATAGAAAGAATTTACAAAACTCTAACCAGTGGCACTGAACAAAAAAACCAAAATAATAAGAAGTATCTACATGACAAAAAAAGAGATCTTAATGCATTAACTTAACACTTTCAATCCATTAAATGACTGGATTAAAGCTCTGTTATAGAAAACAGTTAAAAACTTCTCCTTTGCAACACTTAGTCCATACACAATAATCTCTAAATCTTAGATTAGGGTTTTTCTTACCTTAATGATGCAGGGGCATTCTAGGGTACTCAGTGAATCTGTATGGAGGTGTTTTTTCTTGGTTATGTGGTCCTTAGTTGCAGCTTTAACCGACGGTCTCAATTATTGAAGGAAGCTCAATCGCTGAAGGAACTCGATGAAACCTCTGGTACTCGGTGGAACTTTTGCTCGGTGAGGCTTGTGTTGCTTGGCTTGGTCATTTGTTTTACTGGTGCTCGGTTGTTTCTCTAGCACTTGGTTCTTCTAGTTTACCGATTGGAGTTCTTGGAGATTTGGTTGGCCGACTTGTTGCATTTATTGTTGGCATCTTTTGTTGTATTCTCATATGTAGATCTAGACGCTGACATGGAGAATTAAATGTTTGTAAGGCTATTTGAGAGCCGACTATTATTGCATTTAATATTTGTTTGTAATAGGAGCCAACTTGGCTTAGGATTTAATTATGTCATACAGCCCACTTGTGGCTAAAGATTATTATTTAAGGATTGTTTGGGTAGTTGTTTAGGGGAGAGGAGATCAGATTTGGGAAGATAGAAGGATAGCATTTTTTTCTAGATCTTGCAAGATCTTGAAGATCAGATTGTTATCTGATAGTTTGTAATAGTAGAGATAGTGGTTTTTTAGCTTGGAGACAAGGAGATTGCTTGGAGGCTTGCAAGCTCAAGTTTAGATTTGCCTTAGGGTTTCCATCAATTATTGATTTATTTTAGAACTAGACTAGCTAGAGTTGGATTGGATCTTTGTTGATCTTGCAGAACTATTTCTTGATTGTAATTGGCCCTAACTCGGAAGGCCTTACTGTTGGGCATGTTAATGAAAATTAAGTTGAAAACATTATCTTGTGTTATTCCACATTTTTGTGTTTGGTTTCTTTTGAGGAATGTCCTTAATTTGATTCTCCTTACCTATCCTGCGCCAGGTGGTATCAGAGCTTGAAGATCTTGAGTGTGTAAACCGATCTCTGGTTGAGGTTGTTTGCACCAGGCTTGTTGGTGACTTATTGCTTTGGGTTTTTCAAAAATCTTGAAGGATGCCTCTGAGAAGATTGGACCCTAGAGAAATTGTAGATCTATGTGATGTCATGGAATCGAAGATTATAGAGAAGGTTAAACTTGATTTTAGATCTGAGATGGAATTGACAAAGAATCACATGATCACTGAGGTCATGAGAGCTATTGCTGGTATGCTGAGGAATCTTGGTAATGATGATGGTTATGGGGAAGCTGTTGAAGACTTTGAAGCTGCTAGATCTAGTGTGATGAATGGAGAGATAGATCTGGTGAAGATAGAACTATTCGGTTGCATAGATTTGGAGCTCGATTAAGTAATAGTTACCGAATGGAAGTTGCTACTTTCTCTAGTACTTTGAGACCCAAGGACTTGATTGATTGGATTGGTGAATTAGAAGATTTATTTGAGCTTGAAGAAATTGAGGATCCTCTTCAAGTAAGATTGGCATAGACTAAGTTGAAAGGACATGTTGTTCTTTGGTGGAAAGAATTATAAAGAGATAGAGAAGATGAAGGTGAAATGAAGATCAATCGGTGGAGGTTGATGGTGACTAAATTGAAATCTAAGTTCATACCTACTGACTATGAGCTTGTCTTGTTTAAGAGGTTGAAGAATTTGAAGAAAAAATATTTGACTATGGAGGACTATACCGAGGCATTCTATAAGTTGACTATTCAGTCTGGACACAGAGAACTTAGTAAAGAAAAAGTAGCTTGGTATGTGAATGGTTTGAGATTTAATATTCAGGATGAGCTTGGTATGTTAAAGATTGATTTGATTGAAGATGCTTATCAGTATGCTCTAAAGGTAGAAGATAAGTTGAAAATGAGAGAACATATTAATCCCCAAGGGAAGGAGAAAATTGATCATTCGATGAAGGATAAACCAACTGTTGAAGATGAACCGAAACCTGTGGAATTGAAGAAGATAGGTAGAGTTATCTTTAAGGGTACTTGTTATAATTGTGGTGAAGAAGGACACCATTCTTTTGAGTGTACACAGAGGAAGCTTGGTGACTAATGGATTGCTTTGGTAAATGAGAACATTCAGAATGAACCTGAATTTGAGAACTTGCTAGTTTGGAGAACATTGCTCGATGTAAAGGAGGAACCTTGTCAGAGGAGTAACTTGTTCAGGACTCGGTGCAAGTCTAGAGGTAAAATTTGTGATGTAATTTTTGACAATGGTAGTACTAATAACCTTGTTGTTGAGGACATGGTTCAGAAACTTGGTTTGAATAGAATGAAACATCCTCATCCTTATAGGATTGGCTGGTTGCAAAATGATCATGCTCCGGAAGTGAGGGAGCAATGCTTTGTTGATTTTCAGATTGGCCAGTATAAGGATCTTGTGTTATGTGATATTTTGGAGATGAATAGTTGTCATATATTGCTCGGTAGACCTTGGAAATATGATTGCACAACTATGTATGATTGTGTCAAGAATGTGTTTACTATTGAGAATGATGACATGAAGTTTTACCTGATGCCTTTGCTAGATACAACACTCGGTATGAGGAGTCTGAGTATTGGTAGCTGAGTTGAGTTGGTGGATCCTGAGAGGAATGACGATCAGAATGGAGAACAAGCCTGTGTGTTATCAAGGAAAGACTTGAAAAGATAGAGGAAAATAAAGTGTAAGAGTATGCAAGCTAAAAAGTTGGAGGACTTGTATGTGAAGAACCAATTCGGGGTTTATGTGCTGAATCCCGAAAGATGTTTTTCCAACCTATGAGAACATCTTTTTGAACCTGGGGTGTCTGATGCAAGGGCATTCTAGGGTACTTAGTGAATTTTCATGGAGGTTTGTTTTCTTGGTTCTGTGGTACTCAATTGCATCTTTAACTAACAATCTTGATTATTGAAGGAAGCTCAGTCACTGAAGGAACTCAGTGAAACCTCTGGTGCTCGGTGATGCCTATGTTGCTTAGTGTTGCTTGTCTTGGTCAGTTGTTTCATTAGTGCTCGGTTGTTTCTCTGGCACTCAGTTGTTCTGGTTTACCCACTGAGTTATTGGAGATTTGGTTGGTCAACTTGGTGTATTTATTGTTGGCATCTTTTGTTTTATTCTCCTATCTAAATCTAGAGGCTGACATGGAGAATTAAATGTTTGTAAGGCTATTTGAGAGCCGACTATTGTTGCATTTAATATGTGTTTGTAATAGGAGCCGACTTGGCTTAGGAGTTATGTCATCCAACTGACATGTGGCTAAAGATTAGTATTTAAGGAGTGTTTGGGTAGTTGTTTAGGGGAGAGGAGATCATATTTGGGAAGATAGAAGGATAGCATTTTTTTTAGATCCTGCAAGATCTTGAAGATCAGATTGTTATCTGATAGTTTTTAATAGCAAAGCTAGTGGTTTGTTAGATTGGGGACAAGGAGATTGCTTGGAGGCTTGCGAGCTCAAGTTCAGATCTTCCATAGGGTTTCCATCAGTTGCTAATTTTTTTTAGAACTGGACTAGCTAGATTTGGATTGGATCTTTGTTGATCTTGCAGAACTGTTTCTTGATTGTAATTGGCCCTAACCTGGAAGGCCTTACAGTCAGGCATGTTAGTGAAAATTTAGTTGAAAACATTAGTTTGTTATTTTATTCTGCATTGTGGTGTTTGGCTGCTTGTGAGGACTGTCCTTAATTGGATTCTCCTTACCTATCCTACATCAAGTGGTATTAGAGCTTGAAGATCTTGAGTTTGTAAACCGATCTTTGGTTGAGGCTATTTGCACCAGGACCTTGTTGGTGACTTATTTCTTTGGGTTTTTCAAAAATCTTGAAGGATGCCTTCGAGAAGATTGGACCCTAGAGCAATTGTAGATCTCTATGACACTGTGGAATCAAAGATTAAAAAGAAGGTTAAACTTGATTTTAGATCTGAGATGGAATTGATGAAGAATGACATGATCATTGAGGTCATGAGAGCTATTGCTGGTATGCCAAGGAATCTTGGTACTAATGATGGTTATGAGGAAGCTATTGAAGACTTTGAAGCTATTGTATCTAGTGGTGATGACCGGAGAGATAGATTTGGTGAAGATAAAACTGGTCAGTTGCATAGATCTGGTGCTCGGTTAAGTACTAGTTACCAAATGGAAGTTGCTACTTTCTTTGGTACTTTGAGACCCTAGGACTTGATTGATTGGATTGGTGAATTAGAAGATTTCTTTGAGCTTGAAGAAATTGAAGATCCTCTTTGAGTAAGATTAGCACAGACTAAGTTGAAAGGACATGCTGCTCTTTGGTTGAAAGAATTACAAAGAGATAGAGAAAATGAAGGTGAAATGAAGATCAATCAGTGGAGGTTGATGGTGACTAAATTGAAAGCTAAGTCCATACCTGCTGACTATGAGCTTGACTTGTTTAAGAAGTTGCAAAATCTAAAGAAAAAATATTTGACTGTGGGGGACTATACCGAGGAGTTCTATAAGTTTACTATTCAGTCTGGACACAAAGAACTTGGTAAAGAAAAAGTAGCTTGGTATGTGAATGGTTTGAGATTTAATATTCAGGATGAGATTGGTATGCTGAAGATTGATTCAGATAAAGATGCTTAACAATGTGCTCTAAAGGAAGAAGATAAGTTGAAAAGGAGACAACATAGTAATCCCTGAGGGAAGGAGAAAATTGATCACTCGGTGAAGGATAAACCGATTGTTGAAGATGAACCGAAACCTATAGAATTGAAGAAGAAGACAAGTAGAATTATCTTTAAGGGTACTTGTTATAATTGTGGTGAAGAAGGACACCATTCTTTTGAGTGTACATAGAAGAAGCTTGGTGACTAACGGACTACTGTGGTAAATGAGAACATTCAAAATGAACCTGAATCTAAGAACTTGATGGTTTAGAGAACATTGCTCGGTGCAAAGGAGGAACCTTGTCAGAGGAGTAACTTGTTCAGGACTCGATGCAAGTCTAGAGGTAAACTTTGTGATGTAATTGTTGATAGTGGTAGTACTGATAACCTTGTTGCTGAGAACATGGTTCAGAAACATGGTTTGAATAGAATGAAACATCCTCATCCTTAGAGGATTGGCTGGTTGCAAAATGATCATGCCCTAGAAGTGAGGGAGCAGTGCTTTGTTGATTTTCAAATTGGCCAGTATAAGGATCTTGTGTTATGCGATATTGTGGAGATGAATAGTTGTCATATATTGCTCGGTAGACCTTGGAAATATGATTGCAGAGCTATGTATGATTATGTCAAGAATGTGTTTACTATTGAGAAGGATGACATGAAGTTTTCCCTGATGCCTTTGTTGGATACAACACTCGATAGGAGGAGTTTGAGTATTGGTAGCCGAGTTGAGTTGGTAGATCCTGAGAGGAATGATGATTAGTATGGAGAACAAGCCTATGTATTATCAAGGAAAGACTTGAAAAGATAGAGGAAACCAAAGTGGAAGAGTATGCAAGCTGAAAAGTTGGAGGACGTGTATGTGAAGAACCAGTTTGAGGTTTATGTGCTAAATCCTGAAAGATGGTCTTCTCTCCTATGAGAACATCTTTTCAAACTTGGGGTGTCTGATGTAGGGGAATTCTAGGGTACTTGGTGAATCTACATGGAGTTGTGTTGTCTTGGCTCTGTGGTACTCGGTTGCAGCTTTAACCGACGATCTCAGATATTGAAGGAAGCTCAGTTGTTGAAGGAAATCAGTGAAACCTATGGTGCTCAGTGGAACTTGTGCTCAGTGATGCCTGTGTTTCTTGGTATTGCTTGGCTTGGTCGATTGTTTCACTATTTCTCAGTTGTATCTCTAGCGCTCGGTTGTTTTGGTTTACCGACTGGAGTTCTTGGAGATTTGGTTGGCTGACTTGGTGCATTGATTATTGGTATCTTTTGTTGTATTCTCCTATGTAGATCTAGAGGCCAGCATGGAGAATTAAATGTTTGTAAGGATACTTGAGAACCAACTATTGTTGCATTTAATATTTGTTTGTAATAGGAGCCGACTTAGCTTAGGAGTTAATTATGTCATCCAACTAACTTGTGGTTGAAGATTAGTATTTAAGCAATGTTTGGGTAGTTGTTTAGGGGAGAGGAGATCAAATTTGGGAAGATAGAAGGATAGCATTTTTTATAGATCCTATGAGATCTTGAAGATCAGATTATTATCTGATAGTTTTTAATAGCAAAGCTAGTGGTTTGTTAGCTTGGAGACAAGGAGATTGCTTGAAGGCTTGCGAGCTCAAGTTCAGATCTGCCTTAGGGTTTCCATCAGTTGCTGATTTGTTTCAGAACTGGACTAGCTAGAGTTGGATTGGATCTTTGTTGATCTTGCAAAACTATTTCTTGATTGTAATTGTCCCTAACTCAGAAGGCCTTACAGCTGGGCATGTTAATGAAAATTTAATTGAAAATATTATCTTGTTGTGTTATTCCACATTGTGGTGTTTGGTTGCTTGTGAGGACTGTCCTTAATTGGATTCTCCTTACCTATCCTCCATCACTTAAATACCTATCCCCTCATGATTAGACCCTAAGGTCAATATTTGGACACCATTAAAGCCCTTTCCTATATTTTAGGAAATGTTGTCATGACAACTTTTCAAACTTAAAAAGTTGTCATGAGCAACTTTTACATCTTTTAGCATTTCATCAGTCAACTATACCTCATGGCCCAAATTGACTTCAAATAATCATGTAAGACCTTTAAACCCCTTAAAACATCAAAATCTCAAATGTCACTCCCTTTTGGAGTCATAACCCAAGTTGTACCACTTGGTTGACTTCCTAGCATTTGGACACTAGAACTCAAAATAGACATCCAAATCACTTAACTCTAAACACACTGACCTTCACACACATCCTAAACAACTGATGGGATTCTAAAATAGTCATCTTTCTTAGTGTTTTTTATCCTCTTTCTAGAACAAATTGATTGCACATAGACATGAATTTATGGTTTTAAGCATATCAACTTATGGTTTCTATGTATATGTTATATATGTGTGTGAACATAAGATGGAAATGTGGATACTTCTAAAGACATAATATCTACTTAAATTCATGGACATGAATGGTGAATATAATAGCTATACATGTTAATGGATGTTTCCTTGCCTAAGCTATGTTTTGGGTAGTTACCTCCTATAGCCGTAGAATTTTCAAGAGTGATAAATAAGACTTACACCTTTTCCTAATATTGATGATGTGGATATATATGTATATGGTTGGATGTGTGCACATTGATTTTTTTGCAGGAGTTAACTGTGGATATTCAAAGACCAACATACTGGCGTGGGAGTCATCAAAGACAACCATGGATTGTAGAATCTTTGCAAGCAAGCCAATACTTTTTGTTGCATGCAATGCGCAGATTTAGTGTGCGCTATATTCTGAGATTATTCATGGTTAATAATGTTTCTGTTGTGAAACTTTATGATTTGTAACCGATCCTCATTTATGAAGTGATCGTAGATTTAGGAGATAGTTGTAGCTTCCTTTTAAATAATCAACTATTGTGACTCTTTAGGAGTTAGTCGAACAAACTGGTTTTTAATAGAACTCTTGCATACTATTTCAATCAAGTGTAATCATTTTATGGATGAATAGAATGTTCAGTTCAAGTTTGCATCTTTCATCTTGATTGTACTTCTCATTCACTCATTCAAGGGGGCCCACTTGATGAGTGAATTGTTCTTTTAGTGTAGAGTTCATTTTCCTATTCATTTATATGTATTAGAACTATGTTGTTCCTATAGCTACTAATATTAGAATTAGTAGCCTGTTCCTGCAGCACAGTTAGTTGGAGTAGTTCCTAACTGTAATTTCCTGCTTTGATTAGAATACATTTGCTTACCAGTTTTAGTATAGTTTTCCTAAAGCATAAGCATTTGAATTCCTTAGATAGACTTAGAAAGAGAAGGTTTGAAGCATATACTTTGCAAATGCCATTCCAATTTTACGTCCCTGGTCGATAATTAAATGAGACCAAATAATTCATTTAGGAATCATTTGGGGTGTCCAATCCTGAAATAGGCAGTCCATTACTCTAGGTTTATGATACTATTATTTGGCCAAGCATTTTTGGCACCACTACCGGGGATGGTGTTAATGCAAACTTATCCTTGTAGTTGCATTCTTGGTTTTAATCTAGTATTTAAGTAAGCATTTTATGCATAGAAGAAGAGATCACCTTGGGAGATTTCTTCCCTATAACTACCAAGGAGAACCATTTGATTTATTTAATCCTCAAGTTGAAGAACCTCAAAGTGAGAACGAAGAAGAAGAATCCTTTGAAAATCCATTTGTTGATGCTCAATAAGACATATCCTCTTCATCATCTGAGGAATCACTGCATTTGAACGACCTATTTTCTGAACCTGAATACCAAGACAACCCACTTGCTCTTATTATATATCAGCCACCACCACTAGGTCCTCCTCCTAGAATGGCTGCTTAGGCTCCCTTTCCTTTTCCTATACCTCAATAGCAAGGTAACCAAAATTTGAAGAATATACCTACTGTTGTGCTTCCCAAATTCTATGGCCTCCTTAGAGAAGACCCTGAGACCTTTCTTTTTGAATTTGATATTCTTTGCTAGAGTTATGACTATACCACTGATGCCCACAAGTTGAAGTTGTTTCCATCAACTCTAAAAGAAGCTTCTTTGAGATGGTTCATGGGGTTAGGTGCTAATGTTGTAGCAAATTGGAATGCCATGTGCACTATGTTTCTTTTGAAGTACAAAGAGTACTGTAGAGGTCAAGATTTGAAAGGTGATGACATTTTTAAAATCTCTCAGAAGGAGGATGAAACCTTAGAAGATTATGTATCTAGATTCATGTTCAACCTGTAGTGTAATACACAACACCAGCTAAATGAGGCATCTAAGAAACACCTCTTCCTAAAGGGTGTGAATGATGGAAGTATTGAGGCTCTAGACCTAATGGCAGGAGGAGATATCACACAAAAAGGTTGGGTTGACATAAAGAATATATGTCAAAATTATTCAAGGGCCACTTTGAAGAAGGGTAGGGGACTTAGAGACCTACCGCATAAGTCCAATGGTGGTTTAGGAGTATCCAAAATGGAGCTGTCTAATTTTCTATCTGAATTCAAACAAGACATCATTAAGGATGTCACCACTCAGCTGGATAGTATGTAAGTGAGGAGGAAGAAGGAAGAGTCAGATGTTGTGCTTGCTGAGTTATGTTCTCATTGCAGAGAAAGGAAGAGAAACTGTAAATGTAAAACGGTTGCATCTGTGGACATCAACCCAATGCCCACCAAGTTCAAAGCCATAGATGAGGAGAATGGAGAAGTTTTCTATGTTGCTCAAAGGCATCCATGGGCTCAAAGACAAGGTATGCCTCCAGACCCACTGAATAATTTTGGTTATAATAATAATAGCTATTGGCCAAACCAAAACCCCCAAAATTCTGCTCCTCAGAGTCAGAATTGGAATCACAACTGGTCCAATCAACAGTTGTACTATAACCAAGCCTATCTATAGCAACCACCATTTAACCCATACCAACAGTAGTATAACTCCTATCAGTAACTATAACAAAATAGCCAATGGCCACCTCATGGTAACTGGCAACCACAACCTCAGTGGGGACCTAATCAACCTAATCAGAAACAAGCAATAATGCCCCCACCTTAGCAACAAGCTATTATGCTGCTGCCTCCTATAGAAAATAGCAACCCTCAAAAGCCAATTCAACTTCCTTCTCAGCCAACTCCAAATCCCAATAATAAGCAACAAGCTTATTCCTTGCACGTAAATGATATCCATCTTAGATCAGGAACTACACTACATGCACCCAAGGAGCCAATAATAACCAAAGTTGTTGATGTCGAGGACATACCCATGAACCAACATGTTGATGTTCCACCTATTGTTCAAACTACACCAGTGCCTAAGAATCCTCCTTATCTGCAAAGATTATCTTAAGCAGTTCCTCCAAAAGAAAATCTTGTAGCCACTGATTTGATTGATCATCTCAAGCAAATCACAATACAGATTCCCTTGTTGGATGCCCTTAAAGAAATTCCAGTCTATACCAAAGAAATTAAAGAAGCCTATATCAAACAACCTGGAAGGAAAAAGAAAGACCCTGATACCATCCATGTCTTAGGCCAGCTCTCTGATCTCATGCTAAGAAAAGTTGTCATGCCTAAGTATTCAGATCCAGGAAGTTTAGTGGTAACCATTTACATTTATGGTACCCAAATTCAGAATGTTTTAATTGACTTGGGAGCATCAATCAATGTTATGGCTAGGGAAGTTTTGCTGAAACTTAGTATCATTGGTTTGCGGGACACACCAACAATATTGCAGTTAGCTAATAACTTCATAGTCAAGCCCGATGGTATGGTTGAGGATATTGTTGTTACTTTGGATTCCTTAGATTACCCCTCAGATTTCATAGTCTTGTCACCCAAAGCCACCCTAGGAGGATATCCCTTAATCTTAGGATGGCCTTGGCTAGCCATGGCTGATGCTTGCATTGCATGCTGTTCAAGAAAGATGACCATATCAGATGGAATAAATACCAAGAAGTTAAACTCTGTATTCTCTAGCAAAACCCCAAAGTGAACTTGATCAAGTTGTCTGGCCAGACTTAGGAGATGTTTCCCTTGAAGCAAATGTTGTGCAAAAACTCATGGTCATTGAGAGAAATCCATTCATGGTATCACAAGAAGAAGATGATATACTAGCAGCAATCCTTACCAACCAATATGGTTCTGAGGAGTCATCTTGTGATGATCCAAATTGTTCCCTTTAAACAATAATGCCCAATCAAACCACATCTCAACTTCCTGCAGCACTTGATTATCTTCATACCTTGCTACCCCATGAGATAAAGTCTCCATCCATAGCAGAAGTCCAGATGTTAGAAAAAGTTAAGAGAGTTGAAATTGTTTCAAGAAAGGAGCTGAATGTTAATAAAAATCTCACTAAATCTCAGATGTCTAGTCTTCTCAAGCTTTTACAGAATAATCAGCAAGCCTTTGCATGGGATTATATTGACATGAAAGGGCTAGATCCCAAACTTTGTACTCATAGAATATATATAAGCCCAGAATACAAGCCAGTAAGGCAAGCTCAAAGAAGAATTAACCCTACTTTAAGAGACATAGTTAAGACCGAGTTGCAAAAGCTACTTAGTGCAGGTTTCATTTATCCTATTCTTGACAGTCAGTGGGTTTCTCCACTTTTAATTGTTCCAAAGAAAGGGGGAAAGTGGAGAGTCTATGTTGACTATAGAGAATTTAACAAAGCCACTAAAAAGGATCACTTTCCACTACCTTTCATTGACCAAGTGCTTGATAATCTTGTGGGTCAAAAGTACTTTTCATTTCTAGATGGCTTCAGTGGGTATAATCAGATACAAATATCACCAAAAGACCAAGACAAGAAAATGTTTACCTATCCTTGGGGAACCTTTGCTTATTCAGTCTTGCCATTTGGATTGTGTAATGCCCCAGCTACTTTCCAAAGAGCAGTGCTGGGTATTTTCTCTGACATTGCTGCTAATTGTCTTGAAATTTATATGGATGAATTTACAACTCATGGAACCACATTTGAAGAAGCACAAGATAACTTGGAAAAGGTCCTTAAGAGATGTCAAGATCATAATCTCTCTCTTAACAGTGAGAAGTGCTATATGATGATGGAGGAGGGAGTAGTCCTGGGACACTACCTTTCATCTTTTGGAATTCAAGTTGACCCTGCAAAAATTGTAGTTATCAACACACTTCCCACACCAGTTAAGCAGAAGGATGTCAGGAGTTTCCTTAGCCATGTTGGTTACTACAGAAGGTTCATAAAAGACTTTAGCCAGCTTGCAGCACCATTATATAACTTATTGAAGAAAGAAGCTGAATTTGCATGGACAGAGGAATATGAAGCATCATTCCAAAAGTTGAAAGATGTTCTAACAACAACACCTATTCTTAGAGGACATGATTGGAAGCTTCCATTCCATATCCACACAGATGCATCTGACTATGCTATTGGAGCAGTTCTGGGATAGAAGGAAGGTATTATTGAACATGCAATTTACTATATTAGTAAAAATTTGCAAGGAGCAGAATTCAATTATACTGTTACTGAAAAAGAGTTGTTAGCAGTTGTTTATGCACTAAAAAAATTTAGGCACTACATCCCAAGCTATGAAGTATTTGTTTATACCGATCATTCAGCTATCAAGTACTTAATGAATAAACCTACCATTAGTGGTAGATTAGCACGATGGTTACTCCTCATGTAGGAATTTGATGTCAAGATAATAGACAAACTAGGAAAGGCTAATGTAGTGGCCGATTTCTTGTCACGACTGCAAGTGCCAAATGATCCTACAGGAATTGATGATTGCTTCCCTGATGAGAACTTGTTTTCAATTGATTCTTTTAATCCATGGTATGCAGACTTAGCCAACTACCTTGCTATAGGGAGAATGCCACCTCATTTCTCTCCTAAACAACATTGTCTATTGGTTGAGAAGAGTTTTAACTTCTCTTGGATATCAGGCTTCATGTTTTATACAGGACCAGACCAGGTCACCAGGCGATGTGTTCGAGAGGATGAAACTTATGACATGCTTTGGGCATGCCATGATGAGCCATGCAAAGGACATTTTTCCACAAAGAGGACAGCCTACAAAATATTGACAACCAGATACTACTGGTCTACATTGCATAAGGATGCATCAAAACATACTCGGCACTGTGATAGGTGCCAACGTATGGGATGTCCCACAAAGTCTAATGAAATGCCCCTGTAGCCATAGGTAGTTGTCACACCCTTTGACAAGTGGGGTATTGACTTCTTTGGACCCATTGAGCCCTCTTCTCATGGGAAGTCTTACATCTTAGTATGTATTGATTATGCAACAAAATGGGTTGAAGCCAAAGCTATGAGACATGCGAGAGATCACAAAGTTGCTGATTTTCTTTATGAATGCATATTCACCAGATTTGGAGTACCAAGGGAAATTTTCACAGATCAAGGGGCACAATTCACCTCTAACCTTATCACAAAGTTGATGTAGGAGTACATGGTGTGTCATGGAAAATCTTCACCCTATCATCCTTAGGCCAATGGCCAGGCTAAAATCACAAACCGGGAGATAGAATCCATTCTCACTAAAACAATGGTTGTGCATAAAAAGGATTGGGCTACACACCTTCCTGAAGCCATATGGGCTTACCACACCACATGTAAAACCACCACAAGGTTTACTCCTTTTGAGTTGGTATATGGAAAATCATCCTCTATGCTGATTGAGTTCCAACATAAAACACTTTGCACCACCTTAGATCTGGATATAGATATCACCAAAGCACAAGAAGATAGGTTACTACAATTAAATGGATTGGATGAATACAGAAAGTCTGCTCTCCACAATACAGAGTTGATATAACATAAAAGAAAAAAATGGCATGATAAGTTCATTCGTGATAAGAATTTTTTTGTAGGAGATTGGGCACTGTTATATGATTCAAGATACCAGCACACACCCGGGAAATTTCATACCAGATAGCTTGGGCCTTATGAGATCATATCAGTATTTGAAAATGGAGCAGTACAACTTTCAACCATTGATCCTGTTAAATTTAAGTTACTCATCAACAGGCATCGCCTGAAACTTTACCACAAACCTATTAGTCGTGATGAGTTCATGAAGTAGTTACAGAGCACAACTGAAGCAAGCGATCCTGTAGCCAAAGAATCTGGGTCTTCCACCCATGATTATGTCGATTCTTGATTCCATTCAAGAACACCATAATAAATATTTCACATTTCATGGAATAATTTCTCCATAATAATTTTTCATCTCACCTTCTCTCTTTTCCACCCATCACTTCAATTATGCAGGTGCAGTTTTTTGAACAACTCTTCCTGCAGTGCCTCCAAGTTTGTGCCACATATACTCATACATATATTATTTTTATTCATTAATTTTTAGGATTTTCTGTCGTTTTAATTTTTCACTCTTGCTTAACCTGGCCTAGTGGGACCCATGTCATTGCTTAGTTGGGGGGGAACTATTCTATTTTTTAAATTTCAAATTAGCATGTAAAATTAAAGTTCTTGTCTTTGAATTGTGTCTACAACATGACTTGATGATTTGTCCTTTTGTGATTGCGTCATCACATTTGAAGTGAATTAAAGATATTAAAGTCTGATCTTTATTTCTAATGATATTTTGTGACATGTTCGGGGTGGTAGCCTTGGCATGCGTGAGCTATTATGAGATGTTATGCAAAACTTATATCATTAGATTTTGTGCAAAAATCTTTAATTCTATGAATCAAGTTGCAATTTGTACGCCATCTTTTCTTCTGCAACATCTTGTTCCATAATGCATTGAGGTATGTGACTTACCATTGTCAAGCTCTGTGGGAATTGTAGTTCTGCAAATTCAAAACTTGTTGAGAGTAGCAATGGGAGGTGACCTTCAACGGCATGAGCCAGTGGATCACAGGGTTTTGCTAAATGATGCATCCACTTGTTAAATGTTTAGAAGAAGAGGATGGTTGGATTATTGTTTAAGCCTTAAAGGGTTTAATGAGGAAGTCGCTCTACAATTTTTATCTACCTTGAAGGACGGGTTTGAATAAGTCAAAGGCTTGAAGATTGAATTCACAGAAGATGTAGTAGCTGAAGTGACTGGTTTACCACAAGAAGGTGAACAATGGGTGAAAGATTTTGACCTATGTTCGGTGAGAGCTTAGTTCACTTTTCATGGTGATCCTCAGTTAGATATCGATAGGAAGCAAGGAACTTGGTGATTATCTTTGCCTCTAGAGTTCATTCAGCCAACCACATTTGTTATTCAGTACTTCACCTACGAGGGATGCTACAAGTATTTGCATGCTTTGCATTTCAAAATTCTCAGTCATCTTCGACACGACAACAGACCAGTAAATCTTCCTAGCTTCCTATTTAACATTGTGAAAAAGAAAGCTTTATTAGTCCAGTCAAGAAGCAACCAGTCTATTTCACATAATTGCTTAATAAAATTAATTGAATAGACAAAAGGTTGGGACATGGGAAGAATTTTTGCAAATGAATGAGGTTGAACCTAGGGTAGTCGGCCCTAGAGGTCATGGTGTTGGTCGGAGAGAGAAAACATCCTCTGGGGTTCGTAAAATTGTTCAAAGAATTGAGAATGATCCTGAAGCCTCTCCTTCCATTTCTAGGTCACCTAGAAAAAGAACTTTTAGTGTTGGAGCCTCTACTTCTCAGAGGAAGAAAAACAAAAGTACGAAAGCTCTGAATATTCTTGAATCTTCACCGTCCGTAAGGACCAGGTCTACATCTAGGAAAGATAAGGGTAAAATAATGGAGCTAGAAGAGGAAATATAATAACCTCAACCTAGTGATAATACTGATAATGTGGAAGAAACCCTACATTCCCCTAGGGAGGAGAATTCTGAAAACCCTCCTGAAGCAGTTGCAGAGGAGGTAGTCACTAAAAGAAAGAAATAGAAGAATCCTCCGAGCTCATCCATACCCCCTATGAGGAGAAGTAGAAGGCTTTCTGAGAAAGATGTTGAAGCTTCTGTTCCTATTATTAACCTTGAGTCTTCTGAATTCATAGAGCATGAATCTATAGAAAATGAGTCTTTGGAAAATTCCTCTTCTGAGGAATTGTTTTATCAAACTACAGCCAGTGACACTATATTGAGAGAGCAAAGTCCAGAAATAGAGGTTAATCCTAGAGTTAACTACATACTGATTGATAGTGACAAGGACTCTGAGGACATAGAGGAATTTGTAGATAATTCTATTGGGCTGGATGTTAGTATGAATTCAGAAGAAACCCCTGACTTTGGGATTGAAATTGTTGAAGAAGTACCCCAACAAAGCAGTCAGGATAGGTTAGAAACGCTGGCTAAGGTAGCAGCTGATGTTAGTGAGGAAACCAATGTAATAAAGACAATTCTTTTGTGGAAGGGGAAGTCCTCTGCACCAAAGAAAATAATTAAAACTCCTCACTTTCCATCTAGATGGGTGGATATACTCAATCAGGAACCTTTACCCCCACCAGATTTGTCTACACCCCCTATTGCAGGGATAAACTTATACCAACATTTGTTATGGGAAAAGACACAAAGGAAATTAGAAAAGGAAAAATTGAAACAAGTCATTAGTGAGCAGGATTCTCAGTTGGAGCATAAATCAGATGAGATTGAGATATTGAAGCAGAGGATTGATCAAATTACAAGATTAATTCCAGAGCTAATGGAATGAAGATCACCATCTCCGATGTATGCATTATTCCTTAAAGAGAAACTTGTTAATTTCAAATTAACAAGAATTGTAGAAGGCCTCAATCCTTCTATATCAACTCCCCATGAATTTTACTATGCCTTTTAGTATGCTCCAATGACTCTGAAAAACCTATTGTGTGAATTGTACTTACATAACCTAGCAGTTCCTGATGACACATAGTGGAACTCACTCCTCTATGTAGGGGATGTATAGTTAAGAGCAGTCATGTCTTGGATGTAGAACGAGATGAGTAGGGAACATCAGGCTGCGCCATACAAAAAACAAAGAAATTTCATCTCCTTTGATGATGAGGCTGAAGTTCATCACTCCAGGTGAATATATTTTGACTGGCTTTCTATCACAACAAACACTAGTGGAGCCAATAAGATCTATCCAATGCGAGAACAAGCTTTTGCAGACTGGGACCAGCATTCCTCACAAGATGTTGCCACAATAATCAGTGCCTCCAGGAAGAGGTGGATAAGGATGTCACATGATCTAAAGTCAAGGGAACCTCACTCACCACAGAATCTAACCCTTGCTACAAGAAGAGTTCCATGGTACATTATGTTGGGAAGGACACTCCTTAACCGCTGGTTTCCATTAAGGTTTCAGCCTCCAATCTTCCTACAGCCATTGCTGGTGATGAACGATAGTGCAATAGATTATGACATGGCCGCTAAAGTCTAGCGATGGGAAAGACTCAAAGAAACTCATGGATACTTTGATTATGTTAATGATGAGTCTAGGCAGAGAATAACTAATGATTTGAGGGTCTGTGCCAGGATTCAAAACTTCATGATTGCTGGGGACCAGCAATAGTTCAGTTGGGGGGAATGATGGGCTTCTAAAATAGCCATCTTTCTCAGTGTTTTTTATCCTCTTTCTAGAGAAAATTGATTTCACATAGACATGAATTTATGGTTTTAAGCATATCAACTTATGGTTTCTATGTAAATGTTATATATGTGTGTGAACATAAGATGGAAATGTGGATACTTCTAAAGACATAATATCTTCTTAAATTCATGGAAATGAATGGTGAATATAATAGCTATACATGTTAATGAATGTTTCCTTGCCTAAGCTATGTTTTGGGTAGTTACCTCTTGTAGAAGTAGGATTTGCAAGAGTGATAATTAAGACTTACACTTTTTCCTAATATTGATGATGTGGATATATATGTATATGGTTGGATGTGTGCACATTGATTGTTTTGTAGGAGTTGACTGTGGATATTCAAAGACCAACATACTGGTGCGGGAGTCATCAAAGCCAACCGTGGATTGCAAACTATTCGCAAGCAAGTCAATACTTTCTATTGCATGCAACGCGCAGATTTAGTGTGTGCTGTGTTCAGGGATTATTCATGGTTAATAATGTTTCTATTGTGAAACTTTATGAGTTGTAATCGATCCTCATTTATGAAGTGATCGTAGATTTAGGAGATAGTTGTAGCTTCCTTTTAAATAATCGACTGTTGTGACTCTTTAGGAGTTAGTCGAACAAACTGGTTTTTAATAGAACTCTTGCATACTATTTCAATCAAGTGTAATCATTTTATGGATGAATAGAATGTTCAGTTCAAGTTTGCATCTTTCATCTTGATTGTACTTCTCATTCACTCATTCAAGGGGGCCCACTTGATGAGTGAATTGTTCTGTTAGTGTAGATTTCATGTTCCTGTTCATTTATATGTATTAGAACTCTGTTGTTCCTGCAGCTACTAATATCAAAATTAGTAGCCTGTTCCTGCAGCACAGTCAGTTGGAGTAGTTCCTAACTGCAATTTCCTACTTTGATTAGAATACATTTGCTTACCAGTTTTAGTATAGTTTTCCTGAAGCATAAGCATTTGAATTCCTTAGATAGACTTAGAAAGAGAAGGTTTGAAGCATATACTTTGCAAATGCCATTCCAAGTTTACATCCCTGGTCGATAATTAAATGAGACCAAATAATTCATTTAGGAATCATTTGGGGTGTCCAATCCTGAAATAGGTAGTCCATTTCTCTAGGTTTCTAATACTATTATTTGGCCAAGCAACAACTATGGGACTTTAAAAAATATTCCTTATCACAAGGTGGTTGGCCAAACCAACCTACAAGCCAAAATGACATAAGATATTCACAAGACCTTATAGGTGCTCCTAGACCATAATCACTCCCTTAACCTCACTTAAAAAGTGATTCCTAACCTCATTAGAGCTAATGATTTGTTCACACATGTGTGAGAAACTCTTCCCAAGGAAGCCACCAAACTTCCTTAAATGTTCCAGCTCTTTCTTACAACTATGTTCCCCACACTCTTCCCCAAAGTTTCTCACACATGTGTGAGAAAACTTGAGCCCTTCAAACCTTAAATGCCCATCTTGTCTCAAATTGACCTTTCATCATAGCCATCCTCTCTAGATTATGTGTCTCCTATGTGGCTCCCACGTGGATGACACATAGGTGCCACCTCATCCAAACCCTCTTTCTCCCTCCAAAATTTTATAAATAGAGGTCATTCCATGAGAAAATCACTAATTCATTTTATGAATTGTTATCATGTTAGTTTAGCTCTAGAATTTCATAGCATTTTAGCATGTTAGTTTCTTGTTCTTTCTTTCAATCTTATCTCACATAGCATAATGTTAATGGTGAATGAATCTTAGTTTACTTAGCATTTGTAGTTTCCTTTGATCTAAATCACATATCATGCTTAATGGTTAATGAATCTCAATCTTGCATATCATTTGTAGTTGTTAATCTTCATCTTTCATCATTCTCACCATTGGAATCCTTATTGCAAGCTAGTTCTTCATGTTAGAATGATTTTAGAGCAACAAAGGGGGGGGGTGTGAATCAATTGTTCTCAGGTCCAGACGTACCAATTGAACTTTCTAGCACTTCAACAATCTTAGATCTAATCACCAATTCAACACGGTCTCTATAGCATATATCAAAAACATATAACATGCAGTCCACTGTCCAAAATTAATTAACTTGCAGAATAATAAAGCTTTCAACAACATCCACACCAAAATCATGCATACAAGTATAGCACCAGGATTTATAGTGAAAACCCAATTTGGGAAAAACTACTTTGTAACATGCTACTGATTTTCACTCTTCTGAAGTGAGCTCTGTGAAAAGCCAACCCTGTTAAAGGTTTTCCTGAGAAGCCAACCTCTTCTTCATACTCTATAACCTCACAATTGGGTTTTCCTTTATACCTCTTTGATCAAGTAGATCAATCTTTTGCCTCTTAATCTCCTCCATAGATCTTAGGTTCCAGTCAGATTCATCGAATCCTTCCATCATTATGTTCTTCATCTTTTCCTTCTAGATGCATCTCCAAAATTCTCTTTGAATCCATAAGAAAATAATTTACCATGCATTAAATGCTCCATACAATTCATTAATAATGTCAACACATTTTACATATCCCAAGAATTCAACTGTCGGCTGGGATTCTCAATTCTTTCTTCAAATGTGAATTACTGACTCTTAGTCAATACTATTTTTATCTCCTCGATCATCACTATGTATCTCGGTCATCACTACAAACTATCTTCCTCGGCAAACATGGTCTTTTCTCGATAATTTCCTGTCAATCGGCAATTACTGATGTTCGGTCAACACTATATTTACTCGACATATAATAGCACTCGGTCGACACTAACATCACTCGGCTTAAACTAGATTTCTTCACTTTTGCTTGGTTAAGCCTGCATTTCCAGTCTTTCTTCTTACTTAGATAAACAACTCATTACCTTGTCAATGTGCCAACTGATCAAGTACGCATTGAAGTATCACATAACTCAACCTTTCCTTAGGTCCTATTTTTATGTCCTCTTTTCAAATCCTCTTCATCAATCAAAAGATATGGTACTATCCTAGATAGCAATTGGCTTACCAGTTAAGGTTTGACATCAATGATAATATAACAATTGTTTCAACTGTAGTTTCCAACACTTCATACTAGTTTTGCACTATTTGGGATCTCCTTTAACTTGCATTAGGATTTAATCCTCTTAGCTTGCATTGGGGATCTACTCATTGTGTTTGGATAATACATCCACATTCTCCAAAAATGAGAAAATCAAATGGGGATTGGGTGCTCCCATCTTGGCTTAATCAGAGTGGTGTGTTTGAATCTTTGTCATATGTTGCATGCATTTTTTAAGCTAAAGTTTGCTTGTCTACGCATGCTCCCGACAGGTTAGATTCATCACACACACACACACACACACACACACACACACACACACACACACACACACACACACACACACACATATATATATATATATATATCAAGAGTCAAATGAAAATAGTGAAATATTTTTTTTGCATATAATTAGAGATAGAACTGGCTATCAAATTTTTAGGTGAAGCCTTTAATTTCATTTATGGAAATGGAGACAACAATTAATTAGTTTAACTTTTAGCTTAAATCAACC
The DNA here is from genome assembly GCA_027943335.1 of Chamaecyparis obtusa. Lineage (NCBI taxonomy): Eukaryota > Viridiplantae > Streptophyta > Pinopsida > Cupressales > Cupressaceae > Chamaecyparis > Chamaecyparis obtusa. The sequence continues at coordinate 52,281 of BSBK01001925.1, forward strand.
TAGATTTTATTAGAAAATTCTCAAATGTCACTTAAAAGGAAAAGGATTGGATTGATTATGTGGAATATTTAAGGGAGCTCAAGAATGCAACAAAGGCTAAATAAATCAAACAAGTAATTGATGATCTTGAAATGCTTCAAAAATATTTTTCTTTAAGGCATTTTCTAGAAAAATGCAAACAAATTGCAACAGAAAAGTTGTGTCAATAGGAAGATTGGTCTAAACTACATTATGGAAATAATTTTCAACCTTTTGATAACCCACTTACTGAAATGGATGCAAAATTTTACATTTTGATAATTCATTTTTTGAGATGGATGTTGAGATATTTCTTGATTATAGTAACACAACTTGTAATAATAATATAATGACATGGTAAAAGCCATCAACATCAAAATAAGGATAAAGGATTGATAACCACAAAAACCTAATATTCGTATGGGATCTATGTGCAAATTTCAAACATGAGATAGGTGTTACAGTGGATACTAGCGGCTTTTAGTTTGTTGAAGTTTTTATAATAGTAACTAATGATGAGCAATTTGATCATCTTCATTTTAGCTTATGGTATGAAGTTATTAATACCATCAAATATTTAAAACAAGGATTTTTTCATAATAAAAAGTAACATTATATTGGAAACAAGGAAAATTTATAACTTCTAGCAAAGGGTACTTATATCCTTTTGCTCAAAGTTGTTTTCACAAATAATATGGATGTATTTCATTGAGACATCTATTTTTTTTAAAAAGGGTAGCCCACTATTCAAGAGTTGTAGTTAGCTAGCTAGGGTAACAACAATTTTCTCAACTTATATTCATTTATATTTAGTTTGTCTCTTAATATAGGAATTTGTGATGATTTGAATCAATGTGGAATTGAAAGCACATATTGAAGAAGATTGTTTGACATGATTAAGATGGATAGAAGATTAACTTCTTATTGTATCAAAGTAGTACAACGCAAGCATGATGAAGCTACTTCATTGTTGAGTATTTATATTAGAGATCACCAACAAAGCATGTTGGAGGTTAGTGGTGATAGGATAAATGTACCTTGGAGGATCATAGGTTAAAATTTTAAATTTAGTGTTGTCTTCATCATTCAAGTCAACCACCACATGATTGTATTTTCTTTTATAGAAGTGGTTTGGCAAATACTTTTAATGAGAGCAATGTTTAGTTGGTGACTGTTAGAAAGGGATTTACAACCTCTACAATTTGTATTTTCAATCAAATTACAATTCTCATATTTCTTATTCTAAAAAGGATGTTTCAATTTTATAGTCGATGTTCTATTTTTAAGTTGTTGACTTTGATAAAGCTAGATTATAAGTTGTAACTTCCATAATTAAATAGTTACAATATTGATCCTTTGATATCACTAAATATTAGAAAGAGATGGTTTTAGCTAAAGTGAATAAATACTTTAGAAAACTTTACTCTGAATTCGGGGAAAATTTGGGTGCTTTGTAGCTGTCATAACTTAATTTCAACATGCACACAAGCTAATTTATGCCTTCTCTTGCAAGGAAAAGATAAAAACATCATTTATGGGGATCATCTTGAGAAGTATGTTATATGGTTTATACACACTTGAGGTTCAAATAATTGTCTCAGCTACCAAGAGTCAGTGGTGTCAATAGAGTTAAAAGATACACTTATTGGGACTAAATTATTAAACATGTCAAGTAGTATACTTGATAGTTGCATAGGATTTTTCAAATCCCGGGAAGAATTCATCATTTGTCTTCAAGTCAAAGAAGAACCTTTGTTCAAATGTTTATTGACATTTTTAGTTTCAAGGTGGAAAGATTGCACAAGTTTGGTATAGTGATATATGCACAAATTTTTTTCTTTCAAATCACATGGGGACAAATTGTCTCTCAAAAAGGTGAGCATATTTAAAAGGGTGCATAAGAATATTGTGGGCAGTAGTCTTCATAGACTTCATTGGAAAGAGAGATGCCACTTGATAGGAGAAAGATCCAAACTCTATGGGCATTAGAAAATGACCCATCACATTGGTATAATAAAATTGGAACTTCAAAGTTTTCACTTAATGAAAAATTGAAGATGCAATTTTGTTAAAGAGCTATAAAAGATTTTGTGAAAAAAATTTGATGAGATATTTTTGAGCTCTTATGTTTCCAAAGCAATTCAATCAGTTGGGAATATTGATTTGATTTAACATTGATTAAGGGTAAACAATTTTAGTGAGGGAAGAATCGTAATGTCCACTTTTTTATCCTTTCCAACTTTCTTGGAAAAAACATGCTTTCTCATAGAAATTTTAACAATGGTACAATGAGTTCCTATAGCCTAGACATGGACAACAATATTTCCCATGTGTTTAATCTAACATTCCAAGATCACTCCAAACTTCTTGGAGAGTTCCATCATCCTTGGATAGTGCCAATTTTTCCATGGAGTAAAGTCATATTCACTTCTAGAGTAGGTCAAATTATCAAGATATTCTAATTGGCCTATTTTAATATTTTTCATAAGACCTTAATGTGTTTTAAAGTAAAAATTAATTAAATAATTAAAAATTGAAGTTGACAAAATTTAAATTAAATTTCTTATATTTAATTATTTAAAAAGATGTTTTAAGTGTGTTGGTCAAATGTCACTAAGCTCAAGGTGCTAAAAAGTGGTCATAAGAACACTATGTTATTTTATTTCAGGAAAAAGATTTTTTTTTTTTAAATAAGTGAAATATTTTTTAAAAAAAGTGTTAAAAAATGGTTTAAAAGACCAAAAAAAAATTAAAAAATTAAAAAATATATTAAAAAAAAGTTTTTAAAAAAACGTCTTTCCTAAAATGACTCTAAAAACATCATAAAGGAGAGTTTTTTTTGAAAAAGACACTACATTCTTTTTGGAATTATTTCACTTTTCAAGAATGAATGCACATTCATCTTTTCATTTCCTAATGATGAAAATCCTTCAATAAATTTGAAAGCTTTAAAGATAAAATTCCTTTGGATTTCAAAGTAATTTCATCCAAAGATAACTAGTGTGCAACATTAATTTCGGAATGAAAAATCTCATTCCAATTTGAGTGATTTCATGCAAAAACCACCATTGCATAAAAGTTGCATATTGACTTTCATATTCAAAGTGTTTGGTTATAGTATGTGGTTTTCAATTTTGAGGTTTGTGGAGATTTTTAGGGTTGTGTCAATTGAAGATTTCTTGCGATTTGTATATTTTATAAAATAAAAATAAAAATAATGAGGTGTACAAATTTAATTGTATGTGTAGCACTTTGTGTTGTTAAAATGTATATTTCATATAGATATGTGTGTACTTCTTTTGCAAAGAAAATCTATAATTATTTGTAAATGGTGTCCTCTACCATTGAAGGTCAAGTTATAGTCCTGCCAAAATGCCACTGGAGGTGAACCCCCTTATGGACATGTCACTACCAACTCTACTATCTAGTTTAAGTACACACTCACTAGCACAATGAAAGAATGTCCAAGATTTAGTTAGGGGCATCACAGGCCCACCATACTTTGTGGAGCTCAACCTCAATACCTCAACTTTGATATCATTATAGTAACCTCTATAGAATGTTATCTCAAATCTCAATATTTTTTTTGAAATAAACTCAATTCTACTATTTGTTATCACCTTGTTTCAAAGGGAAAGGTGAGAGCATATGGCATAAGAAAACAAATAGAGAAAAAGATAATTTGAAAAGTCTTGGGGTAACTAACCAACTTTTAATTTAAAATAATCATAGAATTGTCTAGCCAAATCAGTTGATAGTAAGAGAAAATGAGTTATTCAACTCTAATATCATTATAATTATAGAATATTAGATCAAAACTCAATAACTTTTTTTACAATCAACTCAATTCTACTCCTTTTTCTCACATTGTTCCCAAAATGGGCAAGTTGGGAGCATATTGAGTAAGAACAACGATAGATAAAAAATAATTTCAAAAGTGTTGGGGGCAAGTTGACCAACTTATAATTTAAAATAATCATAGAATTGCCCTATCTAAGCTAGCCCATACTGAGAGCAATTGAAGTTGCATCAATTCCATATTGATAGATTAACTCGCTTAATTTTAGTTCATGCCATGCAAGGCAAAGGATGATAGAGAGTAAAATGGGATCTAGAGGTGCTACCATCCAAGGATCTAATAAAATGAAAATATTAAAAAATAAGAAAGAATATAATGATATAACTTATGGATTATTACAATGAGGAATAACTTTCATTTACAATCATATTTGAATCAATTTCAAATGCATTTCTTCATTATTCTAAAAATGATCATTTTGTCAAATGTTTCATATGAAATTGAAAATCGTAAAATAATTACCTAAAAATAAATTGGAGAGATTAATAAGTGTTGAATAATCAATCAACTGGTTAACCAATATTATTTCCAACCCAAATTGTTTTTTATTATAACAACCTAACAAGGGGGTTGACCCTTACAAACCACAACACAGTAGCAGAGGTGCTCGCATACACAAGATAAAACAAGGTCACAAAAGGACCGTTGATAGTGGAATAGCCGCACTTAGCACAAATGCTAAGACCCTCCAGTGGGAAGGCCACTCTCACATTGCAAGTTGTTGATTTATTAATTAATTAAAAATTTAATATGTAAATTTTATCCTATGAGACCATTAAACTACCAATGATCATATAATTGTCTCTAATCTATATCATTCCAATTTTAAACTGTTAAAATACTTTTAAAGAATAATAAATTATGAAACATTTTGATAGGTACAACACTTCCCACACAAGAGATATCTCCTACAAGATCACTCAGCCACATCAAAAGTTCAATGATAGATTTGTATCAATACAAACTACTACGCATAAAATCATGTTCACACACCAAATTATTTTTTTCTAGATGTATAAATCACACCAAACATTAAAACCTTATAAAACCCCAAAAATCTCTACAAACCCCAAAAAATGAAAACCACAAACCACAACCAAATATCCTCTCTAAAAATCAATCTACAACTTTCAACACAAGGGTGGTTCTTGCAAAAAATTAATCTGAAAAAGAATTAGGGTTTGTATACCCAAACTAGTCTTTGTTGCACAAATCAATTTCTCTAAGACTAATAGTTATCATCCTTGACGCTTACAAATTTTCAAAAGATTTTTGTCATTGACAATTGAGAAGATAAATGTATATTCATCTATGAGAAATGAAACATCTCCAAAAAAATGTATTGACTTTTTCAAAAACTCTTCTCCTTTTATAACTTTCTTGATTCTATTTTAGGGGACAAAAAGATTTTTTTTTCACTTTTTAGCTTTTAAAAAAAGCACATTTTTTAATTTTTTGTTTCTTAAAAATATCTTTTCTTTTCTTTTTTTTTGTTTGAAAAAAATGATTTTTATATTTATTATTAAAAAAAACCACTTTTTCCTTAATCAAAAAATATGAAGAGTCCTTATAATCACTTTTCAGTACTTTGAACCTAGCGTCATTTTATCTAATTAAATGTCATTTAATTTTTCTTTTTAAAAAAAATTTAATACTTAATTAATTAGACCCCTTCAAACTATCTCAAGTTCTTATGGAATATATTAAAATAGGTCAATTAAATGGTCTTAAAAATTTCACCAACTCCTTGTGTGCTTATGACTTTAGACCATGAAAATTTACCATTATCCACTGATGATGGATCTCTCCAAGAAGTTTGGAGTGATCCTAGAATGTTAGATTCAAACATGGAAAGTGTCATTGTGCACATCTAAAGCTCCAAGAACTCACTAAATTTATAGAAATGAATGGTCAAATTGAGAAATTAATGCTCCAATAACATTGATCTCAATCATATTGTAGTTGGAGGAGACAAAGCACTAAAGAAAAGTTCTATTGTGTTATGAGAGAAATAATTTCTATTGATCTTCACAAAAAAAATTAAGTCCATTAAGCTACCAATGATCATATAATTGTCTCTAATCTATATCATTCCAATTTTAAACTGTTAAAATACTTTTAAAGAATAATAAATTATGAAACATTTTGATAGGTACAACACTTCCCACACAAGAGATATCTCCTACAAGATCACTCAACCACATCAAAAGTTCAATGATAGATATGTATCAACACAAACTACTATGCATAAAATCATGTTCGCACACCAAATTATTTTTTTCTAGATGTATAAATCACACCAAACATTAAAACCTTATAAAACCCCAAAAATCTCTACAAACCCCAAAAAATGAAAACCACAAACCACAACCAAATATCCTCTCTAAAAATCAATCTACAACTTTCAACACAAGGGTGGTTCTTGCAAAAAATTAACCTGAAAAAGAATTAGGGTTTGTATACCCAAACTAGTCTTTGTTGCACAAATCAATTTCTCTAAGACTAATAGTTATCATCCTTGACGCTTACAAATTTTCAAAAGATTTTTGTCATTGACAATTGAGAAGATAAATGTATATTCATATGTGAGAAATGAAACATCTCCAAAAAAATGTATTGACTTTTTCAAAAGCTCTTCTCCTTTTATAACTTTCTTAATGCTATTTTAGGGGACAAAAAGATTTTTTTTTCACTTTTTAGCTTTTAAAAAAAGCACATTTTTTTATTTTTGGTTTCTTAAAAATATCTTTTCTTTTCTTTCTTTTTTGCTTGAAAAAACTGATTTTTATATTTATTATTAAAAAAAACCACTTTTTCCTTAATCAAAAAATATGAAGAGTTCTTATAATCACTTTTCAATACCTTGAACCTAGCGTCACTTTATCTAATTAAATGTCATTTAATTTTTCTTTTTTGAAAAACTTTAATACTTAATTAATTAGACCCTTTCAAACTATCTCAAGTTCTTATGGAATATATTAAAATAGGTCAATTAAATGGTCTTAAAAATTTCACCAACTCCTTGTGTGCATATGACTTTAGACCATGAAAATTTGGCATTATCCACTGATGATGGATCTCTCCAAGAAGTTTGGAGTGATCCTAGGATGTTAGATTCAAACATGGAAAGTGTCATTGTGCACATCTAAAGCTCCAAGAACTCACTAAATTTATAGAAATGAATGGTCAAATTGAGAGATTAATGCTCCAATAACATTGACCTCAATCATATTGTAGTTGGAGGAGACAAAGCACTAAAGCAAAGTTCTAATGTGTTATGAGAGAAATAATTTCTATTGATCTTCACAAAAAAAAATTAAGTGCAATAAAAATATAATGAAATGAGAGAATAACCATGAATCATAACACAATTCTATAACTCCATAAATCTATAAATTCCATGTAAGTATGCAAGAGATCATCTAAGATTAAATCAAAATAGAAAGTCATTTTTGATATATAAATGTTTGACATAGTTATACAAATGTGGAAGAAGAGATGGCTTAGTAGTTATAAGAAAAATAATCATCCATCTCCTACCAATTGCTACTCCATGTTCTATATTTTTGGCAATATTGGATAATGACACTTAAGGATGTTCTAATATTGTTGGAGTTTAGCAATATCACAAAAATTAAGATAGGCTTTACAAACTTGACCACCTACCCAAGACCACAATGAAGTTGATGGTGCATAATACATCTAGTTTAGTTTATTATTATGACTTTGAATGGTGATTCAAAGTATTAAATACTCCTAAATTAAGAGAGAAAAGTAAAAAGAAGATTAATCAAAAAATTATGATTCTAATGATGATACTAAATATAGTCCAATTAGATGATGTGAACACCCAAAATCTATAGGAATTGCTTAGCATAAAACACAAAGGAGGAGGAATTTGACGAGAAGTCCAAATAGCCATAATATATTGGCATATACCTTATTTAGGAGATGGGGTATGAATATTCTAAGAACAAGGAGCATAGTTGATCAAAATTTTCATAAACTATAAAGGCTTTACCCATATAAATAACATCTTTTTTCATTTGGGGAAAATCTAAGTTACTAGTTTTGCAACATATAAGGAAAATAAAAAAAAAGTCTTTTTAGCCAAGATAAAGGCCTCCCATAAACATCTATCAAGGTAGAAAGAAGACTTCAAATGCTCTCAAGACTAAGAAACTAGGAAACAAACTCAACTAAAAAAATTCAAAATCAATACACATGTATTCAACGTGCCTAAACTCACCTCCAAACTTTAGATCTAATGGGTTCAATGATAATGTAAATCATTCTTTTTAAGTTCTTTTACTTTAACTTCCTATTAAGATCATCCACATATGTTGTCGTGTTTAAGTTTTTTATATCAATTAATTACAAATTTCATGCTAATATTAAAACTTGTAAGGGTCAATTATGTTATATTGTTAAGAAACAAGTCTTGTTTTTCTCAAAGAAGCTTCCTCCCTTTATAGAACTTGCATCCTCATCAATAGGATTCTTCATCTAGTAGGTGCATTAAGTAGCTTTGTTCAAGCTGAATTGCACCCATTTCAAAGCCTTTAACCAAACAATCTTATGCTATAATGCAACCATTCCCTTTAACTAGATTAAGAAACGTTATGTTTTCCCTAAAACAATATTAAGATAATGGGTTGATATGACATTCTTGATGGATCTTTCTATAATTTGAAAATGATTTACTTTATTGTGATTTAATCTTCATGTGCAAACGTCCTAGTTGCTTGATTTATGATATTCTTTATGACGACAATATTGAAGAAAAAGACAATGGTTGGGAGGTGATTTTTGGAACTTTATGTCAATTATAAACTTTTCATAAGAAGGTTTCTTAGATGAATATATCCTTGGTATCAACATTATGTTTATCTTGACACTTGCATAAATAGTATTATTGGTTGCCATGTTTTCTTTATAAATTCTAAAATCTACCTCCACATAAGGGAGGTGGGTTGTCCCTAAAGGAACAATTAAAATTTAACTTCATACAACAAGTTGGGTGAAGAGATCAATTGTCTTAAAAATCTACAAATATTTAAACTTACCATAATTATAGAGATCTATTTTATAAATGAATTTTAAAAATGTAAGTAATCAATTTTATAACATGCAATTAAATTTGTTTTATGTTAGCATAAGAGAAAGCATCTAATAATTGAATGAAGTATACAATCATTGAACATTAAAGAAGTATTTTTTTGAAAGAATGAAAAAAATTATTAATTATGACCTTCATTATTAATATATAAGTAATATTTTTAAAAAGAAATAGTATTACGTAAAACAAATCACCTAAAATAATAAATTATGTAATAGAATGTCACATAAATAAGTGATTGAATAACAAATTATGAACAAACTTTGAAATAAACAATTATAGTGCATGCTATTGATTGTGATATAAAAATGGAAATCGTTTACATGACTCCACAATTTCATAACGAACCTATCAAAATAGGGTGCCTAATTACTAGCTGCTCCCCCTTGCCTCTTCCAATTTTTACTAATTTTAGTCTCCTTGGCCACCAATGTCGAGCCAAAAATGACAGGCAAATGTGTGATACTAAAAGAAATCTTTTCAATTATGAAGCCTCCACAATAAGGCTTCACAAATGGCTATACTTTGTCCGTTCAGAAAGGATTTGCCTTTAGTTGATCCAATAACACAGTAGGTAGGCTATGATATCTTCTTTATGATCTCTACAAACTCTCAAAGTTGAGGAAGGCAGAATCAAATTCCAACGTCATACTATCTAGTTGAGTGGCCCACATTAAACAATTAATTTACATTTATGTCATCTTTTTCATGATTAAGCTTCTTGAATGAAAACACAATGTATTTAATATTTGATATTTTCTTTATTAAACTTTTGGTTTGTTAGTTTAATATTTGATATTTTGTTTAGTAAACTTTTGGTTTGTTAATGATGTTGAATGTCTTTGAAAGTATATCAAATATTAAGTTTTTATTAAGTGTAAAATTTATGATATTTTAAAGTGAGGTCAAAATTGTACTTCAATTTTTTTAAGCAAAACATGTTTCAAAATCATAATTCAAATGACTCTGACAAAACAGATATCCCCCAGCCTCAAAATCATACCTCAAACAACTTTAACCCTAGAAAAATGAAACCAATATTGTTCTCTAAATACCTTTCATAAAATAAATATCTCTCAATTCTTGACTCTTAACTAAATAAAATAGATTATACATTCAACTTTAATTTGTACATCCAATACTAATAAATTGAAAAAACAATAGAAAATTATTTACTCTCAACATTAAAAAATATAAAAATATCATATTTTCTTGTCATATTTTCATTATGTTATAAATCATCTATTAGATAGCATAACAATAAGGTTTCAAAAATAGTTATTCTTTTTTCATGCAAAAAGATTGGAGCATATATGTTTTATATTTTCTTACCGTATATTCAATGTTTATTCACAAACGTGCACACTCGGTTCAGAATCTCAGATGCATGCCATCTTCGTGATTGAAATTTTTACAGATACAAAAACAGAATTTATGTATATTGACCATCTATTTTACAAATGGATATAAATGATTTGAAGGATATTTTCAATATTTTATATTTTCTTTCATCTTCAATCTGCATTCATAAATTGTCTGACAGATAAAATAACTTGATGCAAAGCTCTCGCCGTTTATTAAGGATAATGAAAGGTCAACGAACAAATTACAATGGAAGGAAACTGTGTTTTAAAAATGTACGAGGAAATGATTATAAAATGTGCTTCTACACTCTATCCAATGACTACAATTCTCACTTTTTCATTTATATAGTAGATTACAAACCTGTAATTAAATTATTAATTCCTTCAACCATGGCAAAACTATTGTCATTTGACTAATGTTCTGTTGTAGAAGCTTCCTTAGCCTGAACGAGTCGGGCAGTCACCGCATCCCATGAAACAAGTTCATTCATAAATACTGATATGTAATCTGGCCTTCGGTTCTGTTATCAAATGAAAGAAAAAATCAGAAATGGGTACTATTGTCCATTCATTTTAAGTACTCAATCTTCAATCACCGGTATCTGAAATGGGAATTCAGTACCATATCATCGCTACTAATATCTTGAAAGGTTTTGCAGGCTTACCTGATAATCAAGGTAATATGCATGCTGTACCATACAAGAGAAAATTTCATTTGATCAGCACATAGAACACAGTTAAGTACTGCTTTAATATCAAATCTTAAGGGCATAAAAGTCTATGCTTATAATGATGTGAAATATGCAGTTATATTGTAAACATTTAGTAGCCAATTCGATAAGAATGGAATTAAATAAGTAAACGGCAATGTTTTCCTCAGCTTACCTCCCAAACATCTATGGTCAGAAGTGGCTGCAACAAGCAACATAAAATAAAACATGCAATCAGTATAATGAGTATTAAATTCTTTGATTGAACGTTAAAGGAAATATGCCAATAAACAGATTAAAAACCCAAAGCTAATAGCATATCTTTTGACATCTGAAGAGGAATGTTTTTTATTAATTAAGCAGAAAATAAGTCATGAACCCTATACAAAAGAAGCCCAAAGGGAAATGCAAAACCAGCCCAAGAAAAGCCATAAATAACACATTAGCAGTTCATCAAAAGTCTAAGAGTTCAGCTGGATCTTAATCAAGAACAACAGGAAAGCAGAAAACAATTAAAGGGGCCAGAAATCCCCAGTGAGGAATTTATACATTTCACCATACTCATCCAAATCAACATTTTTCTCATGCTTCTTCAGCTCCAACTCTCCAGGACCAAGAGATTGGTGGCAGACCTATGCACGACTTTGGTGTTGAACCTCGTCATGACCTTCATGCTTTTCTCCATTTCTTCCAGTTTGGTCTTCATCTTCTCCACGTCCTTCGCAATTTGGGAACAAATCTCATATTGCTGCTGGTTCGTGGCAGGGGCACTAGACGAATCCTCAGTCACAATATAATGGGCTTTGGAGTGGGGGCGGAGGGGCATACCTAGTTTTATAGCTCCAAAAACATTTGGTGCAGAAACCCATTTTCGCATTTGACAAGTTTTTCATTCTCTTTGAAGAATTTCCCCATACTCTCAGTGTTGGGAGTCTTGCTTTGCTGTCGGACTCTTTTCCCCAGAGCAGTTCATCCCAGTGGCTTTGCCGATGACCTCCTCATTGACTTCAAAGCTCACACCTCCCACTTGAACAGCCTTTAGTTCCAAGAGTCAGCGAACTGAATTGAAAGATTTTGGTCAAACATGTTATGTCGTTAGAGATGAGAGGCAATGCCACCCTCACGACAGATATACCAGAGAGTCCCATCCTTCACGTAGTCACAGGATATACCAGATTCCTCTTCGAATAATACAACAGCAAATGGGCTTAGAGAGAAGTAGAGCAAACTAGTGATGCGACAACATTATAAAGCTTCTGCAAAAATCCGAAGAGTTCCTCAGCCAAATAAAACACTGGCAAAACCAAAGGTTTCAAGCAGTATTGATGAAAATGGCAGGATCATCAGAATTCCACCCCTCAAGTGTGTGATTGTGATGTCCCAAACATACCCTTTATGAATTCAAGTGAAAAGTAGTACTCAGGTGGTAGTCATTGCCACAAAGTGTCATAGAGAGTTTGAACTTCAGAGTCCACCTCATCCAACCATTCTTCTGAGCCCTTTGCCATATCAGCATAACAACCAATCCTCGATACACCCCATCATCAGTCAAAGCAAATGGAGGAAAAAGGGGAAAATAAAGATTTTTACCCTTCTCAAAAAATACATTTTAGCATATGATGATCATAGCACTATACTAACACATCATTATATTCATTAAAAACATTCAGCACCTTTATTCATAAGCGCTAGGTCCCTATAAATAAGCAGGGGAATAGGCTAATGAGCTTAGGAAAATTCCTAAGACAATTCCAACACCTCCACGAATTCATGTTTATACTCAAATTAGCCATGCCATCAGCTACTTAGTTCCCTTCCCTATATATGCGAAGGGCAGTATACTCCTCTAGATCATTCAAAAGACCATGAATATCCAAAATAATATCAATGAGATTGCATGGAGGGTCCTCTTTGCCTGGAACATCAATAATGAGTGTGGAATCCCCCTCTAAATGCAATTTACGGGTTCCTGAAGACAGACCCACTTCAACTTCCCACAATATAGCAAGCGCCTCAGCCTCATTGCTGGATTTTAATCCCAAACTACCTGTATAGGCAGCAATAGAGTCACTCTAACAAGATCTTAGAATACCACCCCTACCAGCATGTCCCAGATTCTCTTTTGCAGCCCTGTCAAAGTTCAATTTACTCCATCAGGAAGCGTTCCAAAAGGTGTTATGGCGGCCAGCCTTATAGTTCTGTCAACCTTGCTCATGTCTATAGTGATGGTTCAATTCTTAGCGATAGTAAGTTCTAAAGGGGAAGGGGCAACTTCAGGGTAAGTTCATTGAGCAGTTTTGAAAAGGCAGAAAAAACCTTCTCAACTTTCTTTGCAGAACCCCTAAAGATGCAGTTATTCATTTCTTTTCAAAAGGCTCCACACAAGATTTGGAGGAGTCTGAGTACAAAGCTCCTAGATAATAGGGTGGAAGAAAGGAGAGGACCAGCCATTTACAATGAGGATAAGTTCTCATTCGTAACCCAACACAATTCTAATTTTTTCTTGCACCTTTCCAAGACTGCTCTAGCAAACTCACAGTGAAACACAAGTGGGCATTGATTCCTCCTCTTTGTAGCAAAGACTACATCTATTAGAAAGAAGAGAATCTCTCCTGTAAATTGTCTTTGAGAATTTTGTTGTTGGAGCAGTCCACCAGAAGTTGACTATCACAATTAGCTTATTGGTTTCAAATTCTTTCCAAAAATATCAATCTGATGGAGGGATATAACAGCAGGCCATAAGCAGATTTGACAGTGAAGCAGCCATTATTATCCCAGACCCAGAGAAATTCATCCTCTTTGGGGAAAATGGGAATTTGAAGATCTTGCAGCTTCCTTTAAACGTCGCTGGCAGCCATAACCAACTCATTCTGATTAGGCCACCAATCAGAAAAGTTTTTCCATTGATTAATTGTTCCATTCTTTATGAAATAGTTGCAAATAAAAGGACCAAAAGAGTTACTAGCACAGACTGCCAATATGCTGTAGGTTTGGTGACTGTTTAAGAGCTGCTGAAGCATCTAGATATCCTCCCAAAATCTAAATCTTTCTACCATTTCCAATTTTCTACATGCTTCCTTTATGTAAGAGGCTCCTGTCTTTTAGCACATTATTCCAAATTGCAAATCCTTGTGGGACACAAACTTCAACGAGGAACTTATTATCCAAGGTATTACTCAAGTATTTGGCTTTCATCAACAGGCCCAAGTACTTGTTGAAGAGGAATGCTAACAGGCCCAAGTACAATGTGCTGTATCATGAGTTTTTTAAAATGCTGCAGGAATCTAGTGAGAAAAGAATGTCAAGCAGCTATTGTAATAGATCAAGCAAAGAGGATATAGCTCAATTAGTAATGCTTTTAAGATGGAGTTGAATAGTGACTATATAGTGATTTTATTCTTTTATGCTTGTCCTGGACAAACTATGTAAGCAATGTAATGTCATTAATTGTTTAACCTTTGCAATTTCACACTCATTTTTGGGCCCCTGCTTTAGTGTGCCCTCTCATAGCTCACCTCAAGCCTATTTTTGGCCTTGCCACACCCAAACTATTTTCATATGTTCATTTAATGACCAAAGCCTATTACCTGGGACCTTCTACCCTACAACCATCCTTCTCTGCCCCTTTTCTGGGTGGACTAGGACACTTAGCGCCATAGTCCCTCCAAAAAGGGCCCAAAATCAAACATGTGTGAATGTCGGTTCCCACCATTTCTTATCTGACCCCTATATTTTTATATGACCATTGGAAGTCAGCCTAAAATAGGAATTACCTTGAAAACCCTATATAAACTTAAAGACATCATCTCTAAATCATTTCATCATCTAGCAAGTTCATAAGTTACAAGTTACATCATTGAGCAAGCAATATTGAGCGATTATCTTCATGTTTGAACACTATGGAGCAGTAAGCTACAACCTACATACAAGTGTGTTTTCATGATTGATCTTGTTATGTCTTGTCATTTCATGTTATTGCATCAACCCTTGAAGGATTTATCCAAAGAGCATTGCATCACCACCATTATCAAGCCTAGGGTAACATCATTTCAATTCAGCATTTCATTTCAGATTTAGCCTCTGTTCTACCAAGGGCAAGCTCTCTTTTGAGTCTTTTCTAATCAATCATAGCTGTAGTGGAAGTGGAAACACTTACTTGAGGTTTGATTTAGGCAAGCCCCTATACAGCACAACATTTTCCCTCTTTCTTTGTGCATGTTACAGATCCGACAGCTAAAAGTTGCAGATTTGTAGAGAGCAGAGTGGGACATACGAATCCAAAATTTGAACAATAGAAAATCTCAAGTCTGCTGATTTGCACGTGACCGACACTTTTTGGCTGAATTTTGGAGGGAGTGATTTGCATAGCATCTTGATCTAGAATCCAAAGTTTTAGTTCACAGAAGCACCTCCAAGTCTAAGGCACCTAGCATACTTGACCAGCATTTTTAGACTCAGATTTTAGTGAAATGTTCCTTTTTGTATCTTATCTCCTAATTTGTACTTCTGTATTATCTTTTCTGATCTGTTTATGTCTATTTATGCTAAATCTTGTCAATTTATTAGCATTTTACCTAGTTCTTGCATCTTCAATTCAAATAGCATCTAATCATATCAAACACACACACAAAGAGGAAATAATTACATACAGCATCCAGCTTTCCTTTAAAACTGAAGTTGGATCCTATTGATTATTCCCTCAAATGAAAAGCGTAAATTGTGATAAATTAAGTTCTTTGTTACATTTCTAGGCTAAGACTCCTATTTCCACAATTTCAGGCAAATCACAAAGTCAGTGCTTGTTCAAATCGACACAAATCTGACACATGGAAACATAAAAGATATGTCAAAAAGCTTGAACTGTAGATTTAAAAGTTTTCATCCGAAGGAAAAGATTTTCTTTCTTGATTTCTCAATTGTGGAAAGATACTAGATATCCTTTGTTGTAAAAGATTTCCCCATCAAAATAAGTGTATTCAATGAATTCATTCTTTGTGTCTCATGAATTATTTATGGTAATCACATGCATTATTTGTGTTTATTGTGATTACCCATTCCTAAACATAAGTGAGAATATATATAAGGATTTTATCACAGGACTTCCAAAAACATAGGGTAAGGATTGTTTTTATGTGGTGGTGGATAGATTAACAAAATATAATAGTTCTTTCATATTTCAGGTATTAAAAGGCACCATAAGTAGCAAATTTATTCTTCAAAAAAATCCTCAAACTCCATGGCTTCTAAGATCAGTTATAAGTGATTGGATAGTAGATTTTTAAGTCTGTTTTGGTGAGAATTGTTCTGGTTAGTGGACATTGCATTCACTCCAAGCACCAGCTACCACTCACAAAAAGATGACAAAACGAAAAACAGTCAACAAATGGGGGGAAGGATATTTAAGGAACTATGTTTCAGAGCACCAAAAGGCCTGGATCAAATTCTTCTAGTTTGGGGAGTACTGCTACAATAAAACACACCACATGTCTATTGATATGTCTCCTTTCAAGGGCTTGTATGGATATGATTAACTTATATTGATTTATCATTTGACTCATTTAAAATAGCAGAGTACCAAGGGCCAAAGAATTGATCAAGACTCGTCGAAGATTCTTAAGGATCACTTGCAGCAAGCCCAGAATCAACACAAACAATATGCCAATTAGAGAAGAACCAAGAGAAGTTTTGAAATAGGAGACATAATTTTGCTAATACTATATAGGCAGTTTTCTCTCTGAATAAGTGGAGCGAAAAATCTCAAACCGCATTTTTGTGGACCATACAGGATTGTATGAAGAGTTGCAGTTACAGCCTATAGACTAGGATCATCAGGAGGGTGCGACATTCATAATGCCTTCAAGGTGTCATGCCTCAAGCAGGTATTTGGACAGCACCTTGTGCCTTCTATAATTTTACAACCTTTCGGGAAAATTAATTCTGGAGCCTGAAGCTGTTATGGACATTAAGGAACGGAATTTAAGAAACAAAAGCATTACAAAATACTTGGTGAGGTGGAAAAATCTCCCCAAAGAAGACACTACTTGGGAAGGAGTGGAAAACTTTAAGCATCCAAATTTGCATTGCTTGCGGGCAAGCAATTCTACAAAGAGAGGTTTGTCATATCCCCTTTCCCAATGTTGCTCTAATTAGCTCATTGCTTCATTTTGTTCTATGATATTGCTTTCTACTTCTTGAGACCAGTGAATACTTATAACTAGTGTTGAATGTGCTCTTCCACTACCGTAAGCATTTGTTGTACTTTTTGTTGGTGCTCAGAGTTGTTTGTTCCCAAATGCCTAAAAGTAAGCTCATCTTGAGCACTAAGGGCATCAAACTCAAGGTTAAAAACTTCAAACTTATGATTAGGCAACACAACAGCAAGCAAATTTACTAAGGTGAGTAAAACCTTCAACTTTGGGCTCTGCTAAGCCAAGGGGGGCTTCCTTAATGTGTCCAATTAGAAGTAAATATATGGAATAAACTTAACCCTACATAAACCATATCCAAAGCATAGTATACCCCTACTTATCTATCACTAAGTACTTGTATGTTGGTTCAGACATGGAAGGTTTTGACCTTTAGAAAGTAAATGAGCTACCACAATAAGTGTCTAAGGATGTGGTGTTGGTACCCCCTAATGTTTTTGTCCACATCTAAACACGGTATTGAGTGAAATGTAATCAACACAATATTAAATAAACTTCAAATTTAGTTGTTTAGTGTGTTAGTGTGATGGGAAGTTGGGCATGAAGCAGAGGGGTGCCTATATCTAGTTTGGCAAACAAAGTCTGAAATTTTCATACAACAAAGAATGTAATAACTAGAATCCCCTTTGCTACACCTTAATCAGGATATTACTGAAGACTATATCTTTTTAACTCCATACGTAAGCTAGAATTTATTCCCTTCCAATGACAATGACTGAGCCATACCCCTATTTACAACCTTGTGAAGTGCTTTTTGCATTTGGTGCAAGTTTACCATCTATGGCACTTTGCATGCAACCCCCTTAGTTCATATATCCTACCCTCAAATTGAAAATGTATGAACAGCTTCTAAAAGTTCATCTCAACTGTCCTAAGGCACTGATCCATTGGAGTCCTAGAACAATGTTTTCTCTAGTCATGGGTATAGTATACATAGGACAATAAAGCATGTAGTCTTGCATGGTAAGTTTAACACTGTAGCATTTCCCTAAACAATTGAGTGTACCTCCATTTGTAATCATAACCTGAAATTTTAGGTTGGGTAAACAAACAATTCAATCATGTTGACAAAGCTATGAGTACTTGAGTCAATCATTATTGTTACCTTTTGTCGTTATAGGAAACCTGGTACCTTAAGAATTTACAAGGTGCTAACACCGAATAGTGCATGACAAGAGATGGTTGAACATCTTCTGAATCTTCCACAATTGTTATTGTCCCTTCTCATCCTTTTCTTCATCATTGGTACCCTCAATGTAGACCATCTTCTTCTCAACACTTTTATGTTCTCTACTTTATTTGCCATCACAATTAAAACATAATGCTTTAGCCCTTTTTACGTGAATTCATTGAGGAGTCAATATTGTAGGTCGAAGGAATGGTGTTGCAAGAGTCTTCCCATCTTTGCTACTAGAGAATATGTCCCTTCTAGTAGCTCAAAACAAAATGTCTACCCTACATGCCATGGTAAATGACTCAAACATAGAACTAAATTAAATGTGTACCTCATGTTGGATATGATCCTTGAGCCCCTCAAGAAACAAATCATTCAATTCATTCATGGTGTTCCCACTCACAACGATAGGCTATGGAATCACTGAATATAATCCTTGACGGATGGTGTTTGGTATAATTTTGCTAATTGGTTGAAGTAGTTCTATGACACAATAGTGCAATCATAATTCATCAATAAATATTAAAAATTGACCAATTGACAATGAGACCCTTATAAGGAAGCCAGTGATACAAACTGAATTGCTCTGGGTCTAGATATAAGGAAGCCATTGTCATTTTCTACCTCCATGGAATTTGATTTATATCAAAAGAACTCTTCATTTGGTTAATCCATGTAACCAGACCTTTACCATCAAGCTTATGCACATCCACCTTCAATACTAATTTACAAGATCTACAAGGCGTGCTAGCATTTGGATTCAGATAGCCTTGTTCAAAATAGCATTCACATTTAAATTGGCTTGCTCTGTAATGTCTTGAAACTTATTTTTTTGAAATTTTTGCAAATCTTTGAAGAAATGCATAAATCCTTTCACTTCCTAATCACCCAGATCCCAATGTGACCAAGGTGAGAGCACACAGTGATTGGGATACTAACTTACTAGCAGCATGCCCCACACAATTCTGCAATGTATGTAATGGAACAAAAATAGATAATTAATAATGACTCGGTGGCATAACCATTCAAACTTAGAAACTTAAGCAAATTTGACAATGAACCACAAATGAATACAATTTCATAAGACAATCAATGAGCTCTTCAATATTCAAATTCAATAATTATGATAAACAGTTGACTAACAATCTGAAAGTAGATTTTTCATCAAAAAGTTGGAAGCTAAACTGAATACACAAAATGTAAAATACCTGGATTGAGTTGATATAATTTTGAGAGTACAAATGAAGACTAAGCAAGTGTTGCAAGCTAATCGAAAACCTAATTCATATATTCATTTGAATGATTTGTTGATGAACTGCAATGCTGGAACAGCATATACTAGACAAGTGATTCCCAAAATTAGTAAGGCAGTTGTATGGATTGAGCACGATCTTCACATATCAGTATGATTTAACAACTTCTGCAAACTGAAATAATAATCAAATAGCAAGAAAGATGCCAATTCCAAGGAATGTTACAGCCAAACTCTATTACTGAAGATGATATGGTTATCAGCTTATAATGTTTGATGTAAACAACATATATTCAGCTACAAATACTGATTACAAGTACCTATTAAATTTTCTGATATGAATTATGGCAAGAGCTGTACAAGAAAACTTTACTAGGATGCAATTGGTATATGACTGCAGAAAAGATGACTCAAATTGTTAGTAAATGTTCCCCAAAGGCTCTAGCAAGCTTCCTGCAATTTCCTTTCTTATGGGTGGTTGTTGGACTAAGGATGGCAAGGCCCACAGGAACAATTAGAATTCCCCTAAAGAACATACAATGTCCAAATAGAAAGCTGCGACCAGAATTAATAAATCACAATCCTCCCAAAATAGTTGTGATTACTTTGCTCTTTGTGAGCTGTAGTTGGGAGGACCCACTACAAACTTCCTTTGTTTAATTCAAACCTTCCTATCCACTTTCTGGTATAGACTTATGTTTAGCATTACAAATTACAAGTAGGGATAGCATCAAACTTAATCTATCAAAAATTGTTCCAAGCTGAAACCTGGAGACTTTCTAAATGCTGCAGTCAATGTTCAAAAATAGCAGAGAAGACTTCAAGAGAATCCCTTTTGATAATTAAGGCCATTCAAAAATGTATGGCAGCACTGCTAAATGCAAGGTTGCCTTTCATCAAAAGAATAAAAAAATATTCCTCAAGAATATATGCAATCCCTAGATGGAATCGCCTTTGTTGGATATGAGGGTTTTCATCCCCAAATCCAGTCTAAACGTGATTTTCTTATCAAGAGGGTTCTCATCCTCTAGCCAAAAGATGAGCACCAGATGCTCAATCTTCAAGAAAGGGTTTTTTGTAAACAAACAATAGATGATTTTCCTCAAACTCAAATATTCTTATCACCTATTTGTTATTTTCAGGCTCCAAGATGTCTTTAGAATTTCATTTTTCTTTTTCTAATTTAAATTCTCAACTTGCCCCCTTTTTCACAAACAAAAACACTTTATAAATTCACTTTTAGGTAATTTATAATTTAATAGTAAAAGATTAGTTGCTTTTTTATAGAATTAAAAATTACTTTTTGGGAACTTAATTAAATTATTAATTTTTTTCCTTCAGCTAAAGATATCAAATTTCCACAATCCATAGGATATTGCACAGTGATATTTTCACGGTAGATTGTGTGAGAATTTTTTCATCAAAGTTTTGAATCACACTATGTGATCCATCATCAGGATGATAAGAGAGCAAGAGGAGAAAAATGAAAGTGTAGACCAAGCAAGAACATAAAAAGAGAAGAGAAGGGGAGGAGAGGGGATTGACACAAAAACCAAGGAGACAAGACATCAAAGGACTAGGAGAAAAAAGAGTACATGGCATGTTCAAACTAGCATTTGGATTGGGAACCCATCTCAATCATTTGGAACATGGAGTTGTGCCTATGGTTGCGAGTTACCTTTTGGAAAGTCTTGGAGTTGGAACATTATTTCCTTGAAAAGCTATTTCTCCCTTAATTTGAAACTTGATACTAGCCCTTTCTCTTTTCATTTCAAGCAACATAAATTGTATACCTACTTCCAGTCACTGCACTTTTTCATCTATCGAAGATCACAACAAATCTAGAGTCTCACCTACTCCTAACTTTGAAGCTACATCCTCTTTGATAGGAGTTTTTTGTTTGCCCGCTGGGGTAAACTTAGTAATGCATAGACAGTACAGGAAATGCAACAAATACAAAATATATCAGAGAACAATAGATGCTTTCATTAATTATTCCAGACTGGCAACTACCTTTACATCATAAGGATAATACCATAATATATCGTGTCTATCCTCCGAGAGGGTATATAAACTACCCAAAGGGCCACGACCGAAATGTCATGACGCAACAGTTTACCTCTCGATCACTAACGAACAAGGCTAACATCCCACTTAATTAACATATTAACCGGTACATTCAAAATATCCCGACAACATTTTTCCCATGTGCAAGAATTCTTGTCTCAACCTTTAGTATCCTCTACTTCTACGCTTCATGTGACTTGAAGTAAGAAAAACAAAAGTGAAATCCTTCTTTGACAAAAACCAAGAACAAAGATTTTTTATTTGTGTATCCTCTACTTCTACGCTTCATGCGACCTGAAGTAAGAAAAACAAAAGTGAAATCCTTGGTTGACAAAGATCAAGAACAAAGCTTTTTATTTGTGTATCCTCTACTTCTACGCTTTGTGTGACATGAAGTAAGAAATACCAATATGTCTTAATCCTTGGCATTATGCTAAGTTACTGATAAGGATACGAGTACAAGTATCCAGTACATGGATACAGGCAAAAAAAAAAATTGTGGTTTGGATACGTGGGTTCAAGTGTGTGTGTGTGTGTATTTAAAAAAACTTATATATACATATTTTTAAATATATATATATATATATATATATATTATAAATTTATATATACATAAAAATATTAAAGAAATATACAGAATTAAACCATTTAATAGTATGATACTTCATCATTGATCAATGTCAAATGCCAACGATAAATATTAAATGTCAGTTGATAGTTTTGAAATATTCAAATAAGCCATATCATATATGTCTAGGTTCACAATTCAAATGAAAATCTTTACAATTACAAAATTGACAAATTTTTGAATGGTAGTTGTCTTCTATCTTAATTGTAGCTCATCAATAATCAAAAGGATTATCAAAAAAATCATCTATTGCAATTTCAATTGTTGTAGTTGCAAGCTCAAGATCATTTGAACCCAAAGCGGTGCCACTCACACTAGATGCACCATGTGTAGGTATGTCGTCATCATCATCATATGTAGTGAGTCTAGTAAGATCCTCAATGGTTGCATCCAAGTTCGCACACTCAGGGGCTACATCCCAAAGCTTCACTACCCCATCCTTGTAGTGGGGATCCTTACTTGACAAAAGATGTGAATTGGAATGAATGTGAAGAGCCTGCCTAGCTCTCTATTGTAAATTGACTTTTTCTCAAATGTAATTGCAATTTTTTTGTTTACCAGAACATAAATGAATTTCAATAATTTCCAGATTTTTCAATTTAAAACAACATCAGCAAATTATAATCTTAAATTCCTCATTCTCAGTATAACAATTATCATGATGGAGTTAATTATCATTAATCCATACAAAATATGAAATCTTGAGCTTTTTTTCCAACAATAAGAAAAACAAACTAACAATATATTGAGCACCTTGCAAAATGTATGGCTGCTGATGGTGAATACGGCCTTTTAGCACAGCCCGCAAGTTCCTAGACCAAACACAACTCCTTATGTTTGTCCCCTTTGTGGTGTTAAGCAATGGGGAGTATCTTCCTTGCTAGCCGTTGGCAAAGGAAGAGACTCACATCAACTTCAAGCACCCAAACAACCCCAGCACAATTCCGTACAAGTACGGCTCTGTAAGAATTCCGTATGGCTCCAGCATAAATTCCGTACAACTGCAATTAATGACCAGATTTTGTAACAAAACAAATTTTCCAATGTTCACAATGCTAAGCAATCAATCCTCTGCAAATTCCAGTGAGATTCGGTGTTTTCTCCAACTTCATGAAGACCAAACACTTGAAATTCTGAAGAACTCTCTCCAAAATGAAGACCAAGTCCAAACCCTAGCACTCCAAGAAAAATCAAATTTCTTCTCCAAGAATACTTTTCATGAATTCATCAAATTGACAATAGGTGAGTGAAAAGGCTTTTTCATGTTATATTTATAAGCTTTATGAAAAAGCTTCTCCTTTACACTTTTCACTAACGTGGCTTCCTCAACACACCATTGTTTTATAACATTAAAGCCATAAAGTTATTAAATTAAAATAACTTAATTTAATAACCACAATTAAAACATGAAGCCACTGAATCTCTCTGACGAAACAATTCTAACTTCTGACAACAATGCCCCGAGCTCATACTACCCTGCCAGAAATAGCCACCTGACCAAAATAGACTTACTATATATAGTAAGTCTCTCAAACTGGAGACTCTGCATAATCGATCCTGAAACATCTGAGACCATTGCGCAGGCGCCCTGCTAAACATAGCCATACCCAAAATACCACTTACTATAAATAGTAAGTCATCCAATCTAACCCCAACGAAGAGCAGACCTGGCAACTAAAACCTCCAGAATGGAATCCAACCACTAGCTCTACCAACTGACCCCCTCTGACCACCTGATTAGCTTACGAGGGTCACCAAACTAAGCCAATCCCAAGAGT
The DNA here is from genome assembly GCA_027943335.1 of Chamaecyparis obtusa. NCBI lineage: Eukaryota > Viridiplantae > Streptophyta > Pinopsida > Cupressales > Cupressaceae > Chamaecyparis > Chamaecyparis obtusa. Next base: position 76,456 of record BSBK01001925.1, read on the forward strand.
CTGAAAAATGGGGACATTACAATCCTTACTTGACAAAAGATGCGAATTGGAATGAATATAAACCAGGTCATTAGCTTTTTTTTAACCCAACCGGTTACACTTCACTGAGTGAATAAAGGAGTATGTACTCCAATTCCGTTCAAGGGTAGAAGAACTTGCAACCTGGATAGAAAACCAACAAAATTAAAAATAAAAATGCAAAGTAAATTAAAGAATGTTAAGTACTAAATTGTAGAATACAAGTGCTAAAAAGATCTAAAAAAAATTACTCGTGAGAGGATCTTGATTGCAATAGGTTGGAGGTACATAAAATATTGACCATGGAGGTACCACCATGTGACAACATCCATTTCGGTTTGGTCATTAATAGTTGTTGGACTATGACTTCTTCCTGAGACAAACAAGCCAAATTCTTTCCTAACATTTGTCTCCACTTCTCCACCTTGGAAGAGTCTAGTAAATGCCTGCTTGTACCCATTAGCAACTTCAACATCTCTATATGGCGGCAGTCTCCCTAGCATAGAAAGTACTTCCTTGCTACAGTACCTCGAAGATAGGGCCTATGCAAGGAGGTGCAATAGAATGGTCATCTTTTCCCAACGATGATGAATGATTGATTCCACCTTTTTGCAAAAGGTCTCACTTTATACAAAGTCATTCTCATGTTTTTGTATTACCCCTTTTATTTTCTCTACCATTGTGTCCATGCCACCATAGACATCCCCCAAACAAGGTGCATCTGTATCAGCAAATCGGAGCATAGTTATGATAGGCTCAGTGAATTCCAATACATATTCCACATGAGCCCACCAATTGTCATCCAAGACCAATGACTTGACCTTTTGGGCCTTCTCTAAATTTGAAGCTTCCATACACCCCATTGGTTGCAAATAACCGTTTGACACAATGCCTCTCACACCTTCAAAAGTTGTCTCATAACAATTGTATGAAATGCAAATCAGGTCTCAACAACCTAGGATCATGTTAATAGTAAGTTAATAACAATATCAATACATACATAACACATTAAAAATAATAATAAATATTAAGAAAATTTATTTACAAATTGATATTGAACATGACAAATAAAATTAAATAAATTAATTAAATTTACATTCAACAACTCCAATCTCGCGAAATATTTGAACATTGCTTGTGACATTTGGTGGTTTTTCACATACATCTAGATCTCCTCACCCTCTTGGTATATTTGTTTCACCCACTCTATTTGAGTGTCAATTTGTTTCATCACCAAGTTGGGGAGTGTACGGTGCATGGTGTCCAAAGAATGTGCTCATATCTTGCCTCAACCAGAGCACCTGCACCCTTGAAATTTTTTGCATTGTCCATAATAACCTAGACCACATTCTCATTACCCACCATCTCTATGGACTCAATGAGGATTTTGGAAATGAACTTTGCATCTTTGACTTCCCCTTCACAATCATCTTCCCTCAATAACATTGTCCCTTTGGGGGACACTACAATAAGATTTTTTCAATGGACGGCATCTCCTATCTTTCCGTCTATCAAAAACAATAGAAACACCTAACTCAATCCAAGAAACTCTAATAGGTTGCAGCGAGGTCTCTACAATATTCATCTCTCTTTGCAATAAGGTGGTATGCACCTTTTTAAACCTAGGACTTGTAAAACCAGGAGGTGCACTATTGATTGCCGACACCATTTCTCGCCAATATGGTGATCTCACCAAGTTGAATGGAAAACCATTGGCATAGATGCAACGTAGAATTTTTTGTTCAGCAATATCTCTTGCCTCCATTTTAAATGCCTTGTCCAATGGACCTCTCTTGCGGGTGGGAATTTGTACTTCATCGTCTTCCATAAAGGGTATATGCAAAAAGGGATGTTTGGAGGCTACTACTATATTAGTGGGTAAATTCATCATTTTTTTCTTTCCAATAGAAGAAGCACCTTGTTTTGCTCTTGCAACCATTTTATCAGCATCTTCTTGTTCTTTTACAAATGTCGCTATTTATGTGGGAGACAACCCCTTCTCATTTGGACCTATACACATTCCCATCCCTTTACCAGCAGGGCCCATCAAGTGAAGTTTCACTCGAGAATGTGCTATTATTTTTGTAAATTACAAAAATTACACTTCCAAATATATCTCCCACCTCCTGCAATTTGTGAAATCCTTGTGGTATGTCTCCATAAAGGAGATCCTTTATCAATTTTGAATCTTTGGTTTCCTTCTGCATCCACTAAACTTTGACTATTGACCATTCTTGCAATCTGATTTGTTGCTATTATAAGAAATTAAATAAATTTAAATAGAAAAAACCAAGAAATGTAAGCATGCAAGTGCAAAATAAAGATACAAAAACATAATAACAAAGAGTTAAACTTGTTTCTTTTTTTCTTTAAAAAATATTTTTAAAAACTTGGAAAAATTCATCACAAACTTGAAAAAAATTATCAAAATCTAAAAAATATATTAAAAGACTCAAGAATAGGGTCAAATGCTTATCTTAGATGCTTAGATCTCCTTTGTGGAAGTTATATGGCACTGCACAAACGATCCCCTTCAAAAATAATCACCTGCCCTTTGAAATATCAAAATGGAGACTAAATGACATGAGAGCAAAATAGAAAACAAAATGATATTTTTTAATATGAATGGCCTCATAAAGGGCTGTTTTAGGGTTTTAGGGAAAAAAAATATTAAAAAAACACTTTATTATATGTTTTTTAAGTGAAAAAACATTTACTAGGCACCAATGCTCCTGGATGCTCATTTGTGCCTATGGATGCGCTCTAGATGCGCTCTGGATGCACTTGGTGCACATCCAAGCGCATCATAGTCATAGATGCATATCCAGAGCGCATTCAAACCCGATGCAAACCTGTCTGGTGCATATCCGGTATCTTAGGCATTATGCATAGTTTGAATTTTAATTTTAAAATTAAACTTATCAATTTTATATTGTTTATTCCAGTGTCACTATGAGTTCTCCTCGCATGAGTGAAGATGAAGCTAAACTTGAGTCTCAAGAAGTTGAAGATGATGCTCAAATATTATCTGATTATACACCTAATCATGATGAAAATGCAAAAGCAAAAAGGGGTGCTTGTAAAACCCATACCATTAGTTCCATTGCTAGTGCAAATATAAATTGCCCTTACGAAAAATTGGCAAAACTTTCTAAGGGTCCCTTTGATCCTAAATCTCCTCTAAGACAGTTTGCAACAAAATTGGAAGTCAAGCCTGAGGCATCTAGGGGCACTAGGTTGTAGAAGTGTCACTTTTGTAAGCTTGAATTTCAAGGCAGCATTACCAGAGTTAATGACCACCTCCTTCATGTTCGAGGAAAAGGTGCATAAATATTTAAGACCTTGGCAAAAAAAACTAAACTATAGGACTGAGAATATGTAAGTTGTGGAGTGGTCTAGGTGGAGAAGATAATGCACCTACATTTGCTTCTCCGTCTCTAAGACCAATGGGTCACCAAAGATAAGGTTCTACTTTTATTACTTTGCAGAGGCCAATTGCACATATGGCGATTTCTTCCACTTCAAGACTAGAAAAGGCTTGGGGGAAACACAAGATGACAAGTGATGCTTCCAAGCCACTAACGGAATCATTAATGTGGAAGTGAAGGATGAGACAAATGATGCTACTGGAAAATTCTTCTTTGCCAATGGCATTCCATTCCATGTGGCTCGTGCTCCTTATTATAAGGAGGCAATGGTGAAGGTGGCAAGAGCGGGACCATTGTATGTGCCAACAAGGGAAACAAAATTGAGGACCACAATCTTGAATAAGAATAAATCCAAGATAAATATGTTACAAGAGAAAATGGAGGAATGTTGGTTGACAAGTGGATGCAATATAGTCATGGATGGATGAACATAAAGCATCATCCACTCATCAATATCATGGTTAAATGTTCAAAGCAGAGTTCCATAACTCGCGGCGAATCATGCGAGTTATGGTGACTCACGGGCCAAGCAGCCTCTGGCGGGTTTTCATGACCCATCTCCATGACTAGACGAGTCATGGGCCATGACCCGCATGACTCGTCCGAGTCATGCGGGTCATGCCATGACTCTTCGACTTTGACGGCCATGACCTGGATTCAGGGACAGGTCTATGCTCAAGGTCTTGTTGATGGGAGTCTCCAATCTCGCGGGGCGGGAGCATTGGTGTGAGTTTCCAATCTTGCGGGGCGGAAGCATTTATACAAATATAACATTTAAGTATAAGTTTGATTTATTTAATTTCTTATACTTTAAGTTATATTTGTATAAATACTTTCAGGATGTTTGAGATAGGTTCCTGGTTCATAGGAGTTAAGATACAGATTCTAGATTTTGGGGGTTTTCGAAAAATTCCAGACTTAGCCAAATTTCAAGATTTAGCAAGCCTTCAGCAGGGTTACCTCCCACAATCCATCATGGCTTTCTAAGGTCAAACTGAAGCTGGCAAAAGGATTCTCAAAGGGTTTTAACTCGTTTTATCACAAATCACTTGGTTTCGACCCCATTTCTATGACAAACTTAGCTTAGCTCTCGCCCAAATCCCAAACAGACATGACTTCCCAATAGGCCAAAATCACTCAAACCTCATTTGCCGGACATTTGATCATTGATGTCATGGATTTCATAGATTTTATATACATTTGACAATATTTATATTTTATAATTCTGCATATCTATGTTTTCTATTTCCTTCAGCTACAATTTACGTTTGTACTTATGTGATGGATGTATGTTTATGTACATGTGATTAAATTAGATTCTATTTGATGATGTTATAGTGTCTTTAAGCTTTATTCAATAATGGGTGCGTGAAACAAGTTTTAAATCCAAAAAAATCTCTGTTTTTTCATTTTGCCGAGTCGTTGGCGAGTCACGGGTCGAGTCGGCCCTGCCGAGTCATGGGCGAGTCCGAGTCCGAGTCATGGAACTTTGGTTTAAAGGAACTTTATTTCTTAACATAGTTGACTGTTCAGGGCATAACAACAAAAATCATTTGGCAGAAAAATTGGCAAACCAAAAAACTATAAGATTTTTTGAAAAAAACGAGGTTTAAAAAAAAAGTACAAATTGTAGAAAAAGAGGAAAAAACTACTTTTAAAAAACTTGAGGGCATTTCGTTGGCATGGAGATATATAGAGCAAATAAAATAAAATTTAACCAATGAATTGCAGAAAATAGATTTTTGTTGCTTATATTCATATTTTTTATCGCATAGGCAAATATTTTGTTAACTTTTTAAGAGGTCAGTTTCCAAATACACCAAATAGTTGTCTGAGATCAAATATTAGCTAAGTCTATAAAGTAACTAGAATCAAAATTTATCAAACAAGGATCCAACTACTATTAGGAATTTAGTACAAGTGGAAGCCATTTCGAAGTGATCCAAGACTTTCATTGCAATCGAGGCAAGGAGTTTTGTAGAGGTAGTTCAATATTTGAAAAAGTTTATCAAATCATATTCCACAATTGCAATGCTTTATATTCCATAAAGGCAATTTGTAAGTCCTTTGTTTAGGGTTTTCTAGAGGCCCTTTCAAATTCGATTGATGATTGTCATTGCTCCTCCCACTCCTTTGTTTAGGGTTTTCTAGAGGTCGGAAAGAAAACTAAGGAACAAAATAAGAAACCGTTTCCTATTGGCTAAAAATTTTGTAAGTCACTAAGACTACAACTTACAAAATTGTAGTTTTAGACAACGGTATCGTGAGATAAATCTCTCCTCTCAGCAATAGGGGAGGCTCCCTTCTTATCGTAGGTGGCTTCAATGGGTACTTAACTGAAATTACAAAAAGGGGTAGTTCTCTCAATCAATTCCTCTTTTTTAGGAATGATTTGCGTACAACTGTCACTTTCAAATTCAACAAAAAGAACCTAATTGCTACGATAATACCGGTGACTTAGTAATTGACATAAGAACAACAACTAAGGCAGCAGTTACTAATCTATAGGGTGAATCAACAACAAGGGCCCAAAGTCTCTTGCGATCAATTCTGTTTCAAAGTAATAAGAACTACTAGTGAGGCTCAAAGTCTCTCACTAATAATCTTGAAAATCAAGATAATACTTGAAATTAAAGCTCAAAGTCTTTTAACTCCAAATACTAGCAGCCACTATTATTATAGCAATCCCTCCTCCGTAGCTCAAAGTCTTCCAGAAAATGGATTGAAGCCTCCAATGATGCACACAAGCTTTGCTTTAGAAATGAACTTGGAAAAGATCAAATAATGCAACATAAGAAAACATCATCTAATCTCAAGATTTACAACACAAAGTTTGAAGAATCTTGCTTCCTTTATTCCCTCTCAAAAACTCATACAATGAAACTCAAAGTTTTCATCAACTAGTTCTCAATAGGCTCTGCTTGTTTCAACAAAAGATCCTTGAAAAAATTTACAAAGAGCTCTCTTCTTTATATAGGGAAAATAGAAGAGAGAAAAGTGGAGAGAAAAAGGGAAATTCCAACCACTTTGACTTATTCAACAACTAACTACTTGACTTATTCTATGTTACAAGCCTTAATGTACTTGTAACTTGATTACATGACTTATGCGTACAGGAATATGTTTTCCCATACTTACAAACATTTTATGAATTACATGTAACCTATCAATCTACCTAAAAAGCATAGAAAAAGTGTTCCAAACACTTAGAATATTTACATCAAAGAGTATTTACGTAAGCTTCAAACTTCCATAAAGACTCATGAATAACAGAAGGGTCTGGGGATCCTGTGTGCTGAGCAACTGCAATTGCCCTCCGCAAAATGTGGGATTTTGTGTATCCAATTACTTGTTTCTGTAATTGATTCAAAGATATCTTGCACTCCATAAACCAATCCAGTGTAGCCGGACCAAAGTCATCAGCATCTGAATGTGAGCGCACTATCTCTAAGAACCTTGTCACTATGATCTCCCCATCAATTTGCTCAGCATGCCCAGAAGAAACATCACAGGAAATCTTCTCAAATTCTTTCACCATATGAAGCTCTTGTTCCTCCCATGATCTCAAAACATCCTGTAAGTCTGTGGTCAACTTACTTAACACTTTTTCCTTATTAACCATGAGATCAAGAGATTCAAAATATGAATCAGCAGAAGAGATGACCTCTAACTGACACAACTTCTCAAGATCGAAGCCCTGTAAAGTCTTCCACACATTGAGATCATCACTCAAAATATGCAACTGCTGCTGGAAAGATGAAATAGACTCCCTTATTTCATTGGCAGTGATGCGTATATGCCTTAGAACTTCTAATGAATCCTTAATCACTTGCGCACCCTGCGTCTCTATCTGTGCTGACCATTCATCAATTGCCTTGGCCTTCTTATGGCGCCTGTCATAGTCTTCGGGGTGTGAGACTGAAATCGGGGCTGCATTTTGTGAGTTATTCATCATGCTAATGATCTCGAGCAAGCACGCATTTTCTTCTTTTAATTTATTCTTCTTCTCCCAAAACTGATCATTTCTTTGAGAGAGCTGCAAGACAGCGTCTTGAGCATCCTGCTGACAACTCAAACGTGTCTGTTTCCCCAATTCCACTCTTGTGATCCCGAAATCAGAAGGCTGCACACTGTCTGTAATTTCATCAACCAAAGGTTCAGCAATCTCAGCATATTTGGAATTGTCCTCCACCACAATTCTTGAGACTGTCTTTGCTTTCTTGTTCTTGGGAGCTTTTGGCTTAGAAGCATGCTTGAAATCAAAGCTCTCCAAAGGAATCTCTTCCTTCTTTCTTTTCTATGTTATGACAGTGATCCAAGGAGGTAAAGAGAAAGAAGAGGAAGTTACTTCTGTAGATGCAATAGCCAAAGTAGTGACTGGATCTGCATGTGCAACCATGGCAACAAGAGGAAGAGCTTCTGTCAAGACAGCCATAGGTGTAGGACTACCATAAGTACCCTCTGATATGAAATGATCTACCTGTGCCAAAGTAGTATCCAACACTGCCACTGAAGAGGTAACCATGGATGGGATAGTCATAAAGTATGCGTCAAACACACTCTCAAAACTGTGGTAGGACTCCTCCTGTACAACAATAGGAGCAGCTGATGAAACAGGTAAAGCGGGTGTGACCAAAACCGAATCCATGGGAGGTGTGAGCCCTGTAGTGAATTCATCTGCAGCAGTGCCCATAGGTGAATCGGGAGATTCATCCGATGCTGGCGCAGAACCAAGAACAGTGGTGGTAGCTGAATCATCTTCAGGGGGAGGTACATCTGGAGGAGGCGCATCTGGTGAGGACACCTTAGGTGAGTCAGGCATCTCATCATCGCTGGATTCAACTTGAATCCTCTCAGACTCTGTACCCTTAATCTCAAGAACTCTCCCAATATCTTTACCCCCCTTAATGGTGAGCTTTGGAAGAGTGGGTACAACAGGAACAACAGGATCAACTACAGAAGAAGAAGCACCATCTTTGGTTCTTCCCTTAATCTCTGACCGCTTGCCAACCGGACCACCATGATCAAAATCCTTGCCGGCCCTTATCTTAATGCTTTTTAGGCCTCTCCGCTTCAACCAAATATTGGTATTTGCAAGTATTGATTGAAAGCGATCCCAGATAGAAACATTCTCCTTTTCAGACCAAGAAGGAGAAGAGATGGGCAAGTCCACAACATGATTGCGGGTGTAATCTCGATCAAGGATGTTATCATCATCCTCAACACCTGGGGGAATATCAGCAAGATTAAAGTCAATAATCTGCTTGATGGATAAGCGCTGATAATCCATCTTCCTTATGTCCATCTCAGTACGGAGATCTATCCAAATATCCTCCAATCTGTAGACATGCACAAATTGTCTCCTCATCTTATCATTGAGTCCCCGCCAGTCAAAGTGACTTCTCGCCATGAACTTCTTCAAGGTAATGCGTTGAAGCTCATATTCCATATTCTTGGCTTTAGGAACTGTATCAATAGAGTACCCGCCGATCTTCAATGGATTCCAAGAGGAAATCCCCACACCAGGTCTATGTAATGCATTCTAATGCATTTGGATGAACATAAGTTGTCAGGCTAGCTCCATGAGAATAATCTTATCCGTGGGATACCTCGATAATGTATGCGGCTCACCTTTGAAATAACCCACCCTCATGTATGTGAAGCTAGGAAATTGGAGGAATAGGCAGTCGTACTCATTAACCTTGACCCATGCTTCATCTGACACCTGCCGGTTTGGAAGACTCTTATCGAACATGCACATGAAATGCCCAAAGAAGGCATCTTGTACCCTGCGGTAATGCGAGCGGCTTGCCTTCAAGACAAGCTGAGGACAGTACTCCCAAACTGGAACCAATGATCTATCTCCCTTTGTAGATAATCTGGAAAAAGACCCGAGAGATGCAGCAATGTAAACCAGGTAGGAATTCATGTAGAATGTACAAGTGTCAACAACTTGGGTAAGTTGTTCACACAGCATATCACTGATCATTTCCCCCCAGAAAATCTTCTTCTTTGATCGAATAATGAGGGAAATATATTTATACATCCAGGGCTCGAAGGTGTTTGAAGTCTTCAACCCTGCCAAGTGGCTGAACAAAGTGATGAGATCGCTGATTTCTTCTTTGAACTCAGTGCGCCGTATCCCTTTTGGCCATCTAGCAATACTCGATATCTTATGAAGCAGCCAGTTCTCATTTATGAATTTGGTACATGAGGGAGTATCTTCATTCCATCTGTCTAGAGCCTTCTGCTTTGTGATGTTGATAGTAACAGGGCTCACAAGTACTTTGAATATTCTGTCCACTATCTCCGGATCTAGACTAATAATGGTCTTTCCGTCTTGGTCCTTAATAGTTTTGGAGGTGGGATCAAAATTCCTTGCACATGCGAACACGAACTCTGGTTCTAGGGCAGCTAATGGGAATGTAGAAACAAGATGTATACTGCTCTGTTTGATGGAGGGCATATCCTCTGTAGCTGCAGCATCTACCCTTTGAAGAAAATCTTCAAAGTTCATGTGAGAAACATCTGTGTCTCTCACCTCATCACAATAGGAAATCATCTGTGAAGGTGGGATGGAGTTATGATAAGAATCATATTGATACTTCATCTTTTTCTTCTCCTTCTCTCTTGGTGGTATGATCTCTTCAGACATAACAACTTCCTGTGAATGAAAAGCTGTGACATAGAAATCCCATAACGTGAGAACATCCTCTTGAGAAGGATTCATCAGCAAATGACAAGAAGAGAAAGGAGATGACTGATTTTGGGAAAAATGAATGGTTTTTGGGTGAAGGAAAACTCAAAAACGGGTTTTTCAAGGATGATTACATATGTGGACAGCATGAAATGTGAAGTGAAAGGATAATGGATGATATGGAAGGATAGTATTTTATAATGGAAAGTCAATTTTGTCATCATTATGAGTTTGACGTCATATGATGACAATGGGGACAGCAATTTGATGCAAGTGGGAATAGGAAAATAGCACAAAAGGAACTTGCATTTGTCTTTTTCTTTCATAGGACGGGGTTTTTAATCCCGACTGCATGTACAAGAAAGATGAAGTTCTTGCACATGCATCTTTGGAAAATTGGTGAAATAGGAATTGTAGAAACATGAATGCCATTACATGTAAATTTAAATTGCAAACTTAACATGTAAAATTGATGAAGGGTGCTCCCCTTAATACCACAAGCACATAACAGAAATAGAGAAACAACAACAATAATATGCAAGAACAGAAAATTGGCTTCTTATTATCTCCACAAATGTGGAATTACAAACTTTCAGAATTACAATATGCAAAGCCACATGGGCATTCCTTTACAATATTCTGTAGGACAAAGCCTTGAATCAATACCCAGAACTGCCCTAGACAACACTACGGGCCCTCTTTATATAGGCAATTTCCACCGCCTGAGAAGGTTCTAGAAATTTAGCCCTTAGGGCTGACCAAACTTAGAATTATTTTATTTTACAATTTATTACATCAAAGTCGGCTCAAAATGAGTTTTGAAACCCAAACAGAAATTTTGAAGAAAAATTATTTTCCGCCATTTCAGGTGACCCAACTTCCGAAGACCATAAGTCATCGCCCGTTGACCCGATTGGCTATTATAACCCCATTCTGGAAACGCCACGAAGCGCTTTACAGGCTTGACCGGCGCAAAGCGCCTGTCGCCCAAATTTTCAACCTCATCCGGGGCCTCTAAAGCCTTCAAAACTGAGTTCGAAGTTTCTGTACCCTGCTGCCAATACCGAAAATCATCAATATCTTCAAAACTACACCTGATCTAGCCATGAAACTTTGCTGGCAGGCTGATATGATTGAGATGAACCTCCATATGTAAAATCAGACATTCCGAGATCGTAAGATCAACTTACTAAAAATAGCAAGTTTCCATAAATAGCAACTCTGCACAAGATAGCCCTTATTGAATACAAAAACAGAAATATTTTTGGGTGATGCAAGATTGCTCTTACACCCAGGATGGTCCTGCATCAAAAATAAGCAAATTGGAAGAAAAACATGAGAAGGAAGAAGGAAAATTTACCTCAATCAGCAAGACTAAATCTCTCAAAATCTTGAGCCCAAATCTGAAAATAAATCCAATTGATTCCCGGATTTAGAAAAGATTGGGTTGAAAGAGTATAAAATAATGCATTTTCCTATTCTCCCTCCCTTCAACTTGAGTTGTCAATGACTATGTACAGCCAAGTGGGAAACATTGAGAAGAAAATTGCAAGAAAATAGCAACCGTTTGACCATTTCTCATGCACATGTAATGAGAAGGAAAAACGGCGTCTAGGGCAACAAAGCAACCAAAAATGATGAAACAAATCATTGAAATGCTTACCAAATTGATTCAATGGCTATGGGAAGGATTGAAGATGCTAAAAAACCCTCAACTTCAAGATGATTCGAAGAAAAATCAGCTCCAAGTGGATTATTCTGGAAGAGAAACAAATGTTGTTCATGTTAAACAGTCATATGTAATGCATATGAAATTCGACGTCTATGCTGAAAATGCTCTTTTCAAATGTCTTTGCATATGATTTTGATATGTGAAAGAGCAATGAAAATCACCACCTAGCTTCTTGTATTAAAAACGTTGTATTTGATGCCCTTTGCACATGCGTTTTGAGTGATTTGAATGCATATGTTATGCTGGAAATGGCGGATGCAAAATAAGAAGAGCTTTACATAGCATTTGATGAGTTTCAAATGCATATGTAATGAGACTAAAAATCGACACCTTGGTCTCTTGTTAAAAACATTATTTTCAAAGGCTAATACATATGCAAAGAGACCAAAAATTGACGCCTCCTCTCATTAAAAACGTTGTTTTTGAAAGCCAATACATATGCATTTGGAGTGTATTAACGTATATGTAATGAGGTTGAAATTTGACGCCCAGCATATAATCATCAAAAACGTTGTTTTTTAATGATTGAAACATATGTATTTTGAAGTGCAAACGCACATGCAATGAAGTTCAAATTCGACGCCCAGCATATAAAGCTTAAAACGTTATTTTTGAAACACTTATCATATGCAAAGAGTCAATTTATATTATATGCAATGCTGTTTGAAATCGACGTCTATACTCATATGCATTAAAAACGTTAAAAATGAATGTCATTACATATATGTAACAACCTTAAAATTCGACATCTAGGGAAGAAATAAGAATAACTCTTACATATATTTTAAAAGATATGTAATAGTATTCAAAAACAACATATTTAGGGAAGAATAAATCATTTCAAAAGCATTTTAACATATAAAAACATATGAAATGCTTTCAAAATTCGACACCAAGGGAAGAGAAAACATGTCATTTAATTCATGCAATCGCATCGAAAAATAACACCTTTTTGATCATTAAATATGCCTTTTGGAAGATCAACTGCAAAATATAATGAAAACATATGCAGTTATCAATAAAAATGACATATTTAATGGGGAAAGACTTAAAAGATTTGAATCTTTTAAAATTGAATTAATTTAATATAATTATAATATTTTAACAAAATTAGTTTACTTAAAAAACTAATTTTATGAAAACGTTAAAAACTATATTAAAATCAACTCGGAAAGAGTTGAAATTTTAAAATGAATTATAAAATTCATTAATTATACTAAATATAATTCAATAACGTGCAATCAACTTCAAAAATCACACCTTTTAATGGATTTTCAAAGATATGCAGTCAGCCTGAAAAACCCCACCTTTTTCATCATAACTGGAGTTATACAACTCCGTTTGACGTCTAAGTCAGCTCGAAACAAGCGTATTTCAGAGGGCTTTCGTCTCGAGGGAGAATCAAGATTAAAAACAAATGGGAAGAACGAAAGAAACACATGAGAGTGTGTTATTAAGAGCTTTTCAGGGATAACGAATTGCCTTTTTACATCAACTCATCATAACGTTCAAGACCTAGAGGATACTCCTACAAATTATTGAGAAAAATTCGTAGAGTTGCCACAATTTTGTGAATTCAAAATTGAGGACAACATTTCCACATCAATTCCACACTAACTCTGATTTCGTCTTGGAATCAGCCCTATTTCTGAGTGATTCGGTAATTTCGCAAGTTTTTCAAGGTTTCGCTAGATTTTGCAACAATTTTTTCATGTTTTTTGCCAATTTGGGGGGATTTTAACAAAATTTTAACACGATTAAATGCAATAGATTGTTGAAAATTGGGTCAACAATTTTTTTTGTGAATCAAGATTTATTCAAGGGCAAAATTGGTCGCTACACAATTTGTTATCAATCAATATAACTGTGACTTTTTGCAAATTATTGATTGTTTTAGAGCATCGCAAGGATGCCAATTTTCAGTTTCAAATCCTCAAAGATGCTATAAAGAAGGTTGGGTTACAAAATATGGTCCAAGTAGTGACAAATGCGGCTGATATGTGCAAAGCTGCAAAGAAGTTTAATTGAGGTAGCTTATAGACATATTTGGTGGACTCATTGTGTGCATGCCATGAAATTATAATGCACTCAAGGACATGGGAAAGACTTATTGGATCTAAGCAGTGCTCAATGATGCTAGAGATGTGCACGTGTTCATTTGCAACCACAACACTTCACATGCACTCTTTAGGACTTTCTCTAAGAAGAAATTTAAGATACCTTTCAAGACTAGATATGGTTCCTTCTCTTGGCGAGAAGGCTTGAGTTGCAAGAGGCGTCACAACCAATGGTTATGATAGTATAATGGAATCAACAGTTTGAATCCAAGACAGAGTAGGGGAAGAGGGTGAAGGATGTAGTGAAGAGTGATGTTTTGGGGTGATACAAAATATATTGTCTCCATCATTACTCCAGTCTTCCAAAGGATTAAATATGGGGATGCCAATGAACTAGACTTGAAAGAGGTGTATGAATGCGTTGATTCTATGCTAAACCGAACGAAGCTTTTCATGTAAGAGGAGGATGCCACATTAGCATTTGACAATAAGCACAATCAGCCAATGATTCATCAAATATGGGAGAAACTCAACACTTTCTTGCACATGGTTGCCTATGCATTGAAACCCAAGTGGCACATGCAAAGACCAGGTAGAGTTACACCCATACAGGATGTTGAGGTGAAGGCAATGTTCACAAGGGCCATCCAAAAGATGTATGATTGTGTAGAGGCCAAAATCATTCATGCTAAGTGGACAAAATCTACCACTCTTGGGGGTTATTCTGAGGAGACCAAGACAAATAGGGCAGCTATGGCATAGGAAGACCCAATTTGGTGGTAGGCTATGCATGGATCGACTTCTTTGACTACCTCTCTAACCATCCATTCACTATCTCAAGTTTCTAGGTCTTCTACTACTGAGAGGAACTGGTCTACTTATTGCTTCATCCACTTCCCTAGAGGAATAGACATACCTTAGAGAGAAGAGAACCTTGTTGTACATAGTGCCTTGCATCTCAATGACTGCAAGCCACTTTTTGACAAGGAGATTCTAGCATCACAATGGAATGTAGATCGAAAGGAGCCAATACAGATTGATGGGGATGCTACACATGGGCTGGTTGGTTTGGAGATGCTTGACCATATGGAGTCTAGCAATTTTAGTGATGAGGAGTTTGGGGATGATTAGAGGCCTCACTTAACTCTATTTTTTATTTTGAGCATTTGTAATCATCATCATGCTCATTGTAATCATCATTATCAAATATTAAGCATACTACATATTTCAAATTTGACATTTTCAATGTTTAATGTTAAATTGTTAATGTTCACTTCAAAGTTTAAAGTTTAGTAGTTTCTAAGTTTTACTATTTTTCCACAGACTCATTTGTAATTCTTACACATCTTTTTATAACTAATTTTTAAAGTGCCATATGTATTGCAACGCAGCCCTACCGTTGTACCCAAACTTAGGCCCTTGATCCCCTCACCCCCAAAAAACCACCCCTACATCCCTCTTTCAAGAAACTCTATGGAACTATGAGTATTTTTGACAATAACTTGTTCAAAAATAATCAAAGTAAGCTGAAACTTTTACTATAACTTATTTTTTGCCTAGATCTTCCTTTCTTATAAATATATCCAAAAAAATTATTGACTTGCATTCTTGGAAGAAATTTGGTTGAAATCCTAATTTCACAATAGCTGCTCCATCTCAGCTTCAAAATACCTCAAATTTGAATTAGAGCAGCTTCAATGTCCTCAATCAACCCTCTAAATTTTAAAAAACAAAAATCACCCGATTGAAATTTGCGCTTTAAATGACCTCAAATTTGGACTAGAGAAGCTTCAATGCCTTTGACTAACCCTCCAAATTTTTTAAAAAAATGAAATATATGCTTCACAATTTGACCTAAATCAAAAGAAATTGTCTTGATTCTTGTCTTTTGGACGCCACAACCATGCTCTAAAACCACTTGTAATAAAAAAGAATTGAACAAGTGAAGAATCTAGCAAAAAGTATGTTGTGAATACTTGATAATATTTGATAGTAATAAGCCACTTTGAGGGTGCAAACCTCCAAAAGTCTTCAACAGGAACATAATTCAGAATATGATAATCATATATTAACCACTAGCTCCTATGTTCAATATACTTATGCCTTGAATACCACCCAAGCCAACCTAACTACCTCTATAAGACTATATAAAAGATCATAACTTAATTAAGGGTTATGCAAGCCACAATTCGGCTACACATATCCCAATATAATTAATGAGTTAAAGACATAGGACACGTACCAATGAGGCTACAATAGATGATTTGAGCATGTATCTCAGCCATTTTGGTTTTTCCTATGGAAAACAAGAGAAATGAGTTTGATCCCAAATAAAAGATGAATGAATCTGAATTCCAATTCCTAGGAGAGAGTTTTAAATATTTGCAAGATTATGAACATTCAAAAAAAAAACTACATGGATGAATTGAATATGCAAAATTGGTCACATGAGTGAAGAAAATCAAAACACCCTATTATGGCAATGCCTACACACTCATATAGTAGGGTTGACATGGAAAGTTGTACTAGCCTACAAGGTGTCTCTATGAGTAACAAGGGTCCTTGCTTCTTGTTTCCATTGTGCATTTCTCACAAAATTATCACGGAAACTTCCTCTAAAAATATAGTAACATAGCTCCTACACAGTGTTACCACCTCTAACTAATTTGCCTTGACAAAACTTAAAGAACAAATTAAAAGGCCAATTCAAAGCAACAATAAGTGGTATTTTCAAAGAGAGTGAGAATTGTTTCATCACCTTTGAGTCCTTAAGCTTTTGGACACCAAAAGCCTCCCAATAGGGAAGATGCAAACCGAATAATGTGTTTTGTAATTCAATAATGAATGTTGTAATTCAATTAGGTTGATGTAATCAGACTAACTTTGTTATTTGTATGATCAATAAAGTATTCTAAGATATTCTTGCATTCACTTCATGAAGCAAGATTAGCAAACAGATGTGCAGAGGTTGAACACAGACAGCAAACAAATGCATGAATGACCAAGCATGATTCAGACATCCTAGGGTCCACAGGTGAAGTGGACACAATTTACAATGGCGTAAACAGAGAGTGCCAAATATGTTACTTCCCAAATTCATTCAATGCACTAGGTGAAATGCAGACATATTTGGCACATGCCAAATCCACCCCATATAAGAGAAAAATAAGGGCAAGAATCCTAAATGGAAACCAAAAGATTTACTCTTTTATCTCTTTGTGGGAAAAGGTGTTTGGAGTCACTGTCTCATTTAATTAATCAAAGATTGGTATTAATATTTATTATAGCCACTGTTATCATGTAATTCTTATTTTGGTGTGGTAGAATATTCATACAATTGAATACACCAGTGAAGCATGTTGTTTGAGAAAGGCAAGCTTGAAGAGCAATGCAGTAGTGCTACAAAATTCCTACGGCATTCTTGGAGGGCTTAAAAATTGTGTATGATGATACTTAGATTGGGAGGCACAACCCCATTATTCTGAAGATTTTCCACATTGGAACTCCTACGTAAATTCTTGTATTGCTCATCTCTTTTGTATATTGTCTTCAGTCATTTGCCCATTATATGCAACTACTGCATCATTTTTCAGCAACCAAGATATCAAAATTTGAAGGATTAATTTTATATTTTAGGCAAAGTACTTTTAAGACAAATTAATTCTGCCAAATATTTATCATATTAAGATTTGTGTTCACTGTTGATGAATCAGAAATGGAATCTCTATCCTAATCACAGATCTGTAAATGTAATGAAGAAACAACAAACATAAATAAAAGAAAGACACGGCATTAATAACTTAATCTGAACATTCCATAGTTTTTGGCAAACAAATCATTCAATGCTGGTTATAATAGAGAATGAAACATCAAATTTTAATAGTCCTTCCAAAATAAACAATCAAAGGCTAACAATGTGGTACTTACCACATGACCCCACACAAGAGGGTTCAGAGCATTCGGAGTCTTCTCAATTACAAGTTTATCATCTCTCACTGCAAGAATGGCAACAAATTGCCACATAAGAAACAATAGGATTAATGCATTAAGATTTTGAGAAAAGTATGGATAGACATACCTTCCTCCAGATCTCACAAAAATAAGCTTTAGTATGATTCCAAGTGATTAGGTAACCTACAATTTATGAATGGCAGCAGTATATATAAAAATTGAATAATTAGTCATTGTACTCACAAACAAGCCAAGCCCAACCAGAACTAAATTGTGTAGCTGCAGCTAGCTTGAAATCTTTCAGAAATTGATCATATGAACCAAAATCCTTTTCAATGAGTTCCAGGATCTCTCCTTTTGGCTTTTTCCCACCTTGAGGTTTCATGCATTCCCAAAAAAACTCATGATTCCAGGCCTGCAGTCACACGAAGCTGATTAAAGAATTATTTTACCAGTACATATGGGTATGTTATCAAAGAGCGAAACAAATGAAGTCAAGGAAGTGTATAGCTAAAATAATATGAAATTAGACCAGGGTTTTGGAACTCAAAATATTAGATAAAAAGCATAAATATCAACCAAGAATATCATAAATAAAACAATAAGATAAAATGCTCCCTTCATAAACAAATTGTAGTGCCTCCCATGGTTGCATTCTCTTCCATGATTATTTGATCCAAGATATACTCTTATTGTGATGTTGTGATTATCTACATGATGAGATGCATTCGATGACAGTATATTATTTTGGCTGTCAGTATATTGGCTGTGATAGATGGTTAGATTATGTTGTTGTTTACAGTTTGATCATATCTGCATGATGATGCTATTGATGTGGCATGATACCTTATGATGATATCTGATGTATTTTGCATTTGGAAACAATGGACTTATATACTATGATGATTATATCTGATTTCTAGTGTTATTGTGCTTTATATGTTGTTGGATATTTCAGTTATTTACCTTCACTGATTTATGCTCATATTGTCATAAAATGATTAATTTAAATGCTCTATATTTAAATGAAAGGTATAATTTAATTACAATGATTGTTTAAATTACATGTATGAAGTGAGATGAAGTCGTAGTTACTCATTTGCGAGGTCCACACAATGTCTTGTTTTCCTTCACTATTTGATATCATGTATGTTCATGTGCTTCGGTTATTTATACTATAAGCAGCTACACTTGATGTTTGTGTGTTTAAGTGAACAGGTACCAAAGAAATTTTGCCTAAGTTGCAGAATTTTAGTGTGTCTATTAGTAGCATCGGCCTTTCATATTTGAGCCAATATCGTCCCTATAGGGACAATGTATCCATAATTGATGTATTATTCCCTTCGGTACGTGTTGGTAAATCTGGATTTCATTATGCATATTGTGTTAGACCCGTAAGCATGTTTGTGCATTTAGAATTTCGCAGTTGTCACGGAAAGGTTTAATTTAAATGTTGATTTATTGTGTTTGGGGAATTTAATATTTTTTTTACCGGCTAATTTGTCGTTTTTGGATTCCAACTATTTGGAATCGATTTAACTGATTTTCGGGGAAAAGTCAATAGTTCACTTAAAATATTTAAGTGACCTATTTTATAAGTCACTTTGGAAAAGTACTTTTATGTGAAAAAGTGAGTTCTTTTCACTCACTTTTGGTCTTTTGGTGAGAATTTGGATTTTGCTCCAAATTTCATTGGAAAAAATCACGTTTATGCTCGTTGGGTTTGATTCGCTTACCGAATTCTTGTGAGGAGGGGCTTGTTGGATTCCTATCGCAATTCCTCAACTTCCTGTGGAGTCGTTCGTGTTTTCATGGTGATTTCAATTTATTCTCATTTCCAAGTTTTCTCCACTTTAGGTGAGGTAGGGCATCTCAACGTTTTCGTTTTCCTCCATTTAAATTCTTGGAATCACTTGCAATAGTTGAGTGGGTTAAGAATTAGCATTCCCCCACATTTGTAGTTGATTTCATTACCCAGTTGGGCATGTACAAATTTATATATATTTCTATGTTGAGAAAATGTGGTTTTGGTAGTGTTATGCTGTTCAAATTTTCGCGTGTGCCTGGAAATGAGTTTTTATTGTAGAAACGTGATATTGGGTGTCTAAGGGCCAATGGGTTTTAATTTCATCAATTTCTTTGATGTTTGATTTTTGGGCTTTTTCGTGGATGCACCATTTTGTGTGCCATCCAGAACTTGTAATTTACCTTGCTAGGCATGATTGAGATATTGATATTTGTAGTCTCTCATGTTTATAGTAGGATTGTGGAAGCGGAATGGTTGTAGGACCTTCTGAGTATTTTATATCACGATCTGAACTTGCCCGTTTCATGTTAAAATGCTGATTTTTGTATCTTGTCGGTTTTTGCTCAAAATTGGGATTTAAGTCATTTTTTTGTCATTTGTTTGCATTCCACATGTTCCCTTCATATGTTTCGTGGATTCCCTTGGAATCCCCACTCTTGGCATAGTGACCAATCAAGTAGTTTGGTTTTTGTGCATTTCTATTGCTTCACTCAGTTGCATGCCTTGAGTGTTTGGGAGTGATTTATCCTTCAATTGTTGCTTCTTGTTTGCTGAGGTTTATGTTATCCCCATCCTTGGTGTAGAATAAGTCGAAAGTGCCTTTATTATACTTATGTCCTCAGTATGAACGGAGTGCACAACTTTGGGTCATTCTATCCCCAGTGTAGACCAAGTAGACGAGCTTTTGAGTTTTGGTCTCCTTGGATGTGAGCCTTGGACTAGGTATGTTGAGTAGGCATGGGGAGTAGCTCCTTATGCAAACACTAGCCCAAAAGTGGCTGCAATGGATGCATCAAGGAGACATAATAAAACAATTGGGTTAAAACACTAATCAAGACTAATTGGTATCCCCCGATGACAGGATTGTCTGTGTCCTATGCCAGAAGTGGAACCATTGAATCCCCGGATGTCATGAGTTACCCGTGCGGGTGGTAGATGGTACTAGAGCCCCAAATATCAGGATTGACCAGTGCGTGCAAGGATAATCCCTATGGTTGGTACTCTCGTGCCTAGGTTCTTTGTAAGGAGCCCTGTTGGCTCTATGTTGAGAATCACTTTTTTGTTTGAATTGTTTTTGCAATATTTTTGTAATTTTTCAGTTATATGTTTTTTTTGTAATTTTTCCAATATACAAAATAATATCAAACATTAAATTGCTTCTAACTCCAAATGATCACCAATTCTATTTAATTCAAAGTGCTTGCAAACATTTACATACAAAGCAAAACACATATTTATGTAAATAACGCACCTGGCATTGTTGCGAAAATCAACATGTATCCTCCTCTGATGGCGGAGGAGTTAACTTGTCCTCATCCCACAATATGTAGGCTGGAATTACTCACACCACCTTTGTAATTCAAACCACAAGTTCATGATGTAAATTGCAGCATCTATATAATGGGTCGTAGCTTCCCCTTATTGGATTTGCGGCTTACGCTAACCAATCGCACCCACCAAAAAACCGCACATCTCCTATCATGTTAAATTCTGAGATTTCAAACCTTTGCATTAACCAAATTCGGTTCTTGGTAGCTGTACTTCAACTCCTTGTGTGCTGCGATTCCAGAATATTACTTGGCACATTTTGAATCAACCCAAACTGATCCGTTTACAGACAAAGACAAATTTTGAACACAATTCATTGGCAATCAAAGCCCATTCAAAGTGTGAAATGCTCATGAAGGAATTCGCAATTCTTCATGCCTTCTCCAAACCCTTGTTGTTCTTCTCTCAATTTTGATTTTTATCAAAAGGATGCATAATAATGATTATCAAAATCCTCAAGGCTTCTTTTTAATAAGCATTTACAATTTGGCTTCTTCCACACACCAAAAGCCAAGTAGCTTCAAGCTTACACTTTTCACTTAAAAAGCTTTAAGGACACACCAAAAAATTAAAACAATAAACTCATAAGTCATTAATTAAGCTAAGTTTAATTAATAACTCCATATGCAAAAAGCTAATTAAGCTCCAACAAAAAGCTTAATTAAATGCTCCTGACACAACTCCCTGAGCCTCCACTAAACTGCCAAAAATAGCAACCACCCCATAATAGACTTGCTATAAATAGCAAGACTATCACAGAGACCCTCAAATCCAACTGTCAACTCACGAGGGTCGCAATGATGAACTGACCGCGCCCAACTACAAGAACCTGCTAAATTGGGGACATTACAGTCCTCCCTCCCAAGATTGCTTGTCCCCAAGCAATCGCCAGATCCCAATGCAACAACAGTCCACCCGGATCCCACGGATAGACATGTGTAATGTCCATGTCATCACCAAACTCCTGTAAAGACAACACCATCACCATCAGTACAAACAACAGAGTCTATGAAACTGAACTCAACGCTCGAACCGAAGATGCAAAAACAAGAACATCACACAAAAGTAACTCAACCGACAAACTGGACTTGCCCCCTGTCTTCGTGCCAACCAAGCAGTCATACAAATCATCAAACTTATGCACTGATGAACTCTACACCTAGTAGATATCCTGAACATGAGGATAAAATGTAAAGTTGTATGTACACTTCTGTGTACTCCTCAGTAAGACCTAACCGGCATCTTGTAAGAACTGACTGACATACTGGTGTACTAGTAGGATCCCAGACATAATCAACAACACTCGTCACTAGAGGGGGATAATCACTGAGCTCAAACAACGGATTGTCATAAGACAAAGTGACATCCATATCAAACAAGGGATTGTTCACAAAGTGAACTACACCCAACTGTTGATCTGAGCTAGGTAACTGTGAATTGTGGGAGACATGACAGGTAACCTGCTCTATCTGAACGGAATCATACCTCTACAAATCCCTCCTATCCACTACACAAAAGGACATAGTGCGTAGACTCCCCTTAGTGTGACTTTGTAACACATACTCCCTGCCTCGATACTCAAATCTCATCTCCATCGAGCGTAGGCTAAGAAAAATCTCCTCAATCACCTGTAACCACTGCATCCCTAACACCACATCCATCTCTCCCAAATTGATCACATAAAAATCAGACTCCAGCTCATAATCACCAAGGAATAAAGAGAGACGATGAATGCACCTGGTACAAGTAAGGGTGTAGCCATTTGCCACCCTAACTTGAAACCCAACAAACTCCTTTATCTAAAGACCACACTGACTAACAAAACTCTCAGGTATGAAATTGTGTGTAGCTCCAGTATCCAACATAGCAATGCAGCGTTGCCCTTCCACTGATCCTCTCATCCTAAAAGCAGTGGGAAGTGGTATAGCAATAAACAACACTATAGGAGATAGTTTGGCATCAGGACCAAACTCTGTAGAGACTCTCTAAACCTCATCCAAATCTGAACCAGCTGATTGATGTGAAGATTCAACCTCACTCTCACTAAAGTACACCCACATAGAATGATTTGCCCTTCCCTTAAGCCTCATAGGGCAAGAATGCTCCCTGTCATAAGGCTTTTTGCACCAGTAGCAAAGCTGCCTCCTCCTCAAATCCTCATGAGTAGCCTCATCATGCTTAACTGCTGATTTCCTTTTGTCATCGACTGGTGGGTGTATCTCATCTGCAATAGTAGTAATAGGTTTAGGCAGTGATTGCCTCTTAGGAGCTGAAAGCTCCATACTCCTAGCCTTCTTGATGGCCCCCTGCAGGAAAGGCGGATCAAATGCCTTAAGCCACCCTCAGAGTGGCTCCTTGTTGTCCTCAATTTTGACATCACAAAATTGTGGCAATCCTACACAAAAAAAAATTTATGAATCCGTGGGTGTATCCTCTACGATTTTGATGTTTTGAATAATGCATTATAAGGACAATTCGTCATCCCTGAAATGCTCTTTATTTTGCACATTTCATGCATCCTTTTTTAGGGTTCCCATCAAATTAATCACCTTATTGCTTGTGAGGACAAGTTTCTCTTTTTCGCCTGCAAGGACTTGATTTTTGGCACTCTTCAAGTCCTTTTCTTTGTTTTTCCCTTTCTTGATAGTAGTTTTTAATCTTGATTTTCCCTTGAGTCAATAGCCCTTTGAAATACACTCGTTTCGAGCTAACTTAGACATCAAACGGAGTTGTATAACTCAAG
Source organism: Chamaecyparis obtusa (assembly GCA_027943335.1). Lineage (NCBI taxonomy): Eukaryota > Viridiplantae > Streptophyta > Pinopsida > Cupressales > Cupressaceae > Chamaecyparis > Chamaecyparis obtusa. The sequence goes on from BSBK01001925.1 coordinate 100,437, forward strand.
TTATGATGCAAAAGGTGGGGTTTTTCAAGCTGACTGCATATTCTTTAAAAATCCTTAAAAGGTGGGTTTTTCAAAGTCGATTGCACGAGTTCGAATTATATTTAATATATAAAATGGATTTTGATGTCCATTTTCAAATTTCAACTCATTTCGAGTTGATTTAGCTATAGCTTTTAATGTTTTCGTGAAATTAGCTTTAAAATAATCTAATTTCATGTTACTTTATTAAAACTATAGTTATATATTAAACTAATTTAAAATTAAAACACTTAAGTTCAAAAAAGTGTGGTTTTTATTCTTCATTGCATATCATCAACATGCAAAACACTTTTTAAAACCCACCTCTTGAAATTAAGTCTTTTATACATTAAATACGTTGTTTTTATATGCAACTGCATATATAAAACATGTAAAAGTGGCTTTTTCTAAGCCAAAAACACGTTTTATAAAAATGTGCAGTTGAACTCAAAAAGAACGTATTTATTCCTCTTATGAGTGTTGTTTTTATATGCAACTGCATATATAAACCAACGTAATTAAAAAATATAAAGTGGCTTTTTCCCAATCGAAAACCTATTCTTTCAAACATGTAAATGCACATGAAAAGTGCGTTTTTAATAAGAATACACTAAAGGTGTTTTTTAACACAAATGCATATCTTTTTGTGTATTTTTATATGTGCAAACACATAACCAAAAGAACGTATTTAATCCTCCTCCTTGGGCGTCAATTTTGGAGAGGATTACATGTCTTTTGAAACATGCAAAGGCATATGAAAAGTGTGTTTTAACTTCCCTATGGCTGTGTTTCAATTCCATGCATTTTTCATATAATATCCTTGCTGTTCGCATATGCTTTCACATTCCAAAAACCTGTTTTTGGGTTTTTCACCATAAAAAACACTTGTTTTTGAGCTCAAACATTTGCATCCATTCGCTATCCCACAAATTTCCAACTATCTCCATATGCTCACAATACCCCAGGCTCACTCCTTTGCATCAAAAAGCACGCAATGGATCCATCTCATGAAGATGTTCTCACCTTGTGGAATTTTCATGTCACATGCTACGTGATTGGAGATTCAAAGAGGGATTTTTGTGTTCAAAAGTTTGTGATTGTATTGTTTCCAGAAACAATGCAAGTTCTACTCAAGAAGAAGAAGGTTCCTCCTCATCATGTAAATGCAAGCTAAAAGCCCACCTCCAAGCGTTTACATACAATTTTCTCACTTTTCCAAAAACTGTGAATGGACCTCTAAACTCTGTTTGTGGGTGACAAGTGCTCTCCAAAATGGCATTTAATGGGATTAAAAAACCCCATTTACAAGAGAGAAATCTTCCCATGCTAGTGCAAAGAGTTGAAGACTACCATGATGCGAGCATCGAATGCTTTCAACATAGAGATACTTTCCAAGGTAATGACCACTATGATACAAGACAACCAAGGATGCAGGTTCCTATTCCAGATCAAGATGCTTTCACCAAACTAGAGCATATCAACCATCACGCATCCTGTGGCAGCATAAAGACAAACGAAGGATGATGTAATAGGTGTTGTGTCTTGTTAGACAGAATATTTTCATCATGCCTTTATAATTTGTATTTGACATATTACATGTAAAGATTAAAAAAGATGTAATTGCATGTGATAGTATCATGTGCAAAGTTGTAACATGTAATCAAGTCAAAATTAGTTAGTCAGTTAGTTAGTTAGTTAGAGAATAAGTCAAGGTGGTTAAGGGTTTTCCCCTTCTTTCTCCACCTTTCTCTCCACTCTTTTCCTATATAAAGGAGGGAGATCATTGTAAATAATCATCTTTTAGCAAGGCAAGAAAATTCTGCCAATTTGTATTGTGCACTCTAAGACTTTGTGCTTGGATATAAATCAGATTACTTTCAATAAAAGAGGAAGATTTGTTTTGAGACTTTGTGCCAATTCAAACTGTTATGTGACGACATTTTCTTGAGTTGATTGTGAGTTTTTATGCTTTGATTCAAGAGGGATTTGGATTCAATTGCACAAACTTTGAGCTGCCTATTGCATTCTGTGATGAGCCCGGCTGGTTCCTTCTGGATTTAAATTCTTAATTTGAAAAAACTTGCAACTTATTTCAATAATAGATTTGCAAAATACAATTATTAAGAAATATCCACCATTTTAAAATAACAAATCTAGACAAAGGAATTTCCTTGATAACATTTATTATTTTTTTAATCTCATCTCAACAAAGACATATAACAATTAATTGATATGAAAATTATGGCACTTGGCAAAATTCTGCAATTTTCCGCAAATGAGATATCCTCAAACTTGTTGATGTGAGTTTTGTACCACTACATAACATATAGCAATTGAAATACTTGATACAGCGTACCAAACACTCAACCCTCTCTTCAAAAGTATATAAGAATACTCCAAGGTTCCTTACACCAGTGGATACTAACTCAGTTTTATAAATGTGATTTGCTGGTAATCACTTCGGCGGGCTTACGTTGTTCACTTGAGAGATGTTAAACTCTTGCTATGATGATGATGAGATAACTTTCTTCTTTTATATCATTTCCAACTTTGCTCATCAAACTAATTTATATCACTTCTAGCTTTGCTCTTCAAACTTTCGAACTTCAACTTCTCAACTTCAACTACTGAACTACTGATTACTTCTACTACTACTACTACTGAATGGAAAGATTGGCAAATGGACGGGGATCAACCTAATGAAAACTTGCCAGCGGTGTTACCTCCATAGATGCAATGATTCAAGGGGAATGAGACTAGATTACCACACAAGGCTCCTTAACGAGCCGCTAAGGTGCTAATGGCCTAGTATATAGATCCCTATCAAACATTTACCAATATCACCATACAACTAGGCATCTACTCCTACTCTTACTTTAACAACTTTGAAATGAAATCCTATTTTAATTTGAGAGATGAGAAGAAACATGCAATACACCAAAATGATCATGTATATCCACCATGCAAACCACAACAATGAATAGAGAACAATTTTGATAGTATTTTGGCAACAATTCTCCAACATAACTCTCCTTTACAAATGAGAACAAATGGCCTTATATAGAGGCTCAAAATTACGAGTGGCCAAGATTAAGGGGCAAAATCAAGGATCCAGATTAAACCCTACAAACCCTAATTAGGGTTACCATTTTTCAACCAATTACATGAGGGCACCAACTTTGTGGACCAATGAGAACATAGGACACTTGGCATGATTTGATTGCATGCATATGAAATTGCCACCTCATCAACCTTATCTTATAAATTTATTTAGTCCTTGAGATGAAGTGAAGCCTTGGATGCTTGAGCTTGTCCTTAGAAATTTTCTCATCACCACTTGAACTTGCTTGTACTTGATGTCCTAACCTCGAAAGGGTGAGGTCTCTATGCACTTGGGGTAATCCTGCCTTGGCCTCGGTGGTTTGCCTAGATGTGAACCCTTTTTGCAATTTGAGAGCCTTGTTCTTGGCCACCGCCTTGAAATTAAACTTGACCCTTTCAACCTTTCATCTCGCTTTCCTTAACCTTCATGGTCTTCTCCAACCTTCCTACTCGAATTTGGTTTGCATGCACCCCCCTCTGCTTGAATACTCTTGGGTTCTAGGGGGCACCTGCCTTGGCCATACCTCCTTCTCAATTCTAACCAAACAAGATTGCACCAATAGCCAAACCCTGCCTAGCTGTACCATGTCCACTGCTGGGGTATACTGAACTCTTCCTTATACAACTCCGCACTTACTGATTCTTCCTGCCATAGAGGATTGGCCTCTTTCAACCTATCCCTCAATTGTATTATGTCAATGGTACCGATGTTAGTGTCTCGGACTCGCTTTAGTCTCAAGAAGAAAGTGGTCTTGGGCATTATAACTTCCTCGTCAGCTATTTTGGTATTAGTCCCTTTGGATTCCTGCTTATACTAGCATCCGCTATGGAGTGATTCATAGCAAGCAAGAAGAGGGGAAAAATCCAATCACAACGATCGAGTAATCAGCTTAAAGAACCAACTCACTCTCTCAACGGAGCTTGTCTCCGACACCGAAACAAACAAGTAACCAAAGAAATAATAACAATTAAGGAGAAAAGGCTAAAAGACTCCACTAAAACACAAATTCTCAATTAAAATCTGAGATCCTCTATGCAAATTCACAAGCCTCACACTCAAAATTCATCTTTAAAACCACCCCTCTCAACACATTAGCTCATATACAAACATGGCCAAGCCTACAAACACATCAAATTCATCCCCCAAATACAAATCAAACTCTCCTTAAACTTCTCAAATTCTGCCATCTCTCACATATTATCAAATCTGATGCATTTCCTCACAAAATTCTGAATGCCACCATACTAAATTCGGGCCCCAACACACCTCAAATTCTCCCTTCTACTTCTCAAATTCGAATTCTGCTATCATCCTTCACATAGACCAGATCTGATCCTCCATCAAGTTCGGGCCTGCCAAGGACAAACTTGATCCTCCCTTCACCTTTACTTATCTCTCTTCATCCAACTAGGCCTGTTGTCGTAGGGCCTTCTCAACCAAATCAGGCCTCTACTCCCATGAAGAATATCGCAAGTCTACAAGGGCCTGCTATACTGATTTTCGAACCTCCACAAGGCCAATTTCGGGCCTGCCAAAGCCTGCCGCATACACTGATTTTCGGGAGCCCCTGGGACTGAATTTGGGCCTGCCAACCCTGGAACTCGCATGTGCTAGGGCCTGAGACCGCTGTCTTCCTTAAGTTCGCACCCCTGCTTCTCCAAACTGCCGTCTGCTCCCTACTAACTCGGGACTGCTTGCCAATGGAATTCGGACCTCCTTTCACACACTGATTTTCGGATGCCCTAGACTGCTGGATGCCAATTTCGGCCTTGACTGCCCTAGATTCGGGACTGCTTGCCAGTTCGCACCTCTGCTCCAGTTCGCTGCTCTGCTCCAAGAACTCGCAGTTGATTGTGTGGAGAGAGGGAAGGAGACCCTCCCATCTTATAGGCGGCCTGGAGACAAATATGAGGGCCGACCCTCTTGCTGGACACCGAAAATCAAAAATAAATTAATATAATTGTGAATTAGAGGGACGACATCACTTAGGAGATTAAAAAAACAATAAAAACAATTAATTTCCTCTTGAAAATTTCGAAATCATCAAAATAAAATCAATATTAAATGATTTTCTATTTAATTTTTTTTATGGCAAATGATTTTATTTATTTTATAAATTAAATTCAAGCCAAAATGATATATATTTAATCTTCACAAATCGATTTTTATAACCTAGGTTATTTTCCCTTTATTATTTTTTAAATAAAAATCGATATATCTAGGCTCAAATTTAATTCATTTAATCTCCAAAAATGCCAATTGATGAATTCTCCAAATTAATCCCCTTTGATGATCGAAATTGTAACAATTTATAACCCAATTAAATGTTTTCAAAGCAATTTCCAAATTGACAAGCCTGGATTTTCGAAGATCAATAACAAAATGCCAAGAACATGAAATTGAATTGCACAAAATTAAATTGTTAACCCAAAATCGAAATTGAGGGTTAGGGATAAGTTCCAAACATCAAATCATCGTTTAGTAAATGAACTCCATTTCGAACAATTCAATCTATCGACACCAAATATCAAAAATCTCACGAAAATCACCCAGGCTTGGACAATCGAAAACATGAAGAAGGCCAAGTTGAAAATCGAAAATGGAGGTCCCCAAGTGTTTTGGGGCGATGGTGTGAAAACCTCACAACAAAATTGTGCAACAACCTTGAATTAATTAACGCCACCTTTTTTTGCAGTCACGTGGCATCTTGGATTGATGGCGTGACTGTCCTATTGTTCACGTAGGGTCCTTGTAGCACAAAAACGTCATACTAGGCAGTCACGTGGGCTGTAAGAAAGGTGTTGTAGACGCCCAAACCTCACGCAGCCTGTCTTGTCTCCCAAACAGCACTCACGTGAGGGATGTGAGTGCCATGAAACCTTACGTAGGGCCTCCCCAATAAATCGCAGCCAGAGAAACAATCAAGGGAGCTTGTCTCTATAAAGATTCAGTCTTCAACTCCCAATTAATATGCCAACCATGAATTACATCAAATTTCTCCCAACAATTCTTCACCTCAGCCAGAAGAAATAATCAAACCCTTGAAGCAACTGTTGTCTACAAATTAAAAACTTCTCAAAATTCTAGTATACATCAGCACTGGATTAAAATTCAGAATCAGAACGAGCTCTCTCCTAGAAGAAGACCAAGCTCAATAATCTCAGAAGAACTCTCTCCAAAAATGAAGACCAAGCTCCACAAACCCTAACTTTTCCAAGTCAAGCAAAATTCTCACATAAACAATTTATCAAATCAATAATGGGTAATGAAAGTGCTTTTTCGAGTTGTATATATAGTTTTTTTGGAAAAAGCACAATTTCACTTTTTTTCATATAAAAGGCTTTTTAATGATAACTTCACTTTATAACATTAAAGTTATAAAGTAATTAAGTTATTAAATTAAAATAATTTAATTTAATAACGATAACTTTAAAAACAAAAGCCACTGAATCCCGCTGACTGTAACAAACTCATTTCCGACACCAAAGCCTCAAACGCCAACTGCCCTGCCGAAAATAACCCACTGCCAAAAAGAGCCAACTGCTAAAAATAAACTTACTATAAATAGTAAGTCTATCAAACCTCTGAAACTCGATCCTAAAACATCTGACACTCCGTGCAGACACCTTGCTAATCCTGGCCATACCCAAAATACCACTTACTAAAAATAGTAAGTCGACCAAATTGACCTGAACGAAGAGCAGACCAGATAAACTGAACCTCCAGAATGGAATCCCAACACTGGCTCCGCGATCCGACCCCCTCTAACCACCTGATAACCAAGCTAATCCCAAAAGACAGAAAAACGGGGACATTACAATCCTTCCTTCCCAAGATTGCTTGTCCTCAAGCAATCAGGCAAAACAAGCAACATCACAATCCACTCGGATCCCAAGGAAGGTCATGAGTAATGTCCCGATCAACCTCATACTCCTGTGACGAAACAACATCAATAGTACCAACATCAATAACTGGAAATCTGCACTCAACACCCAAACTGACAATGCTACAACAGGATCACCACGTGGGAGAAACTCAACCGAGAGTAACTCACACGGAAGTAACTCAACCAACAGACTGGACTTTCTCCCAGTCTTCGCACTAACCAAATCATCATACCAGTCATCAAAAGGATGCGTTGAAGAACTGTGTGACTGATAGACATCCTAAACGTGAGGATCGAATGTAAAGCTATAAGCACTCCTCACCGTGTACACCCCTGAAAAACTGATCAACTAGGCCTGACTGGCCTCCTGTGCAATATGCCTGATGAGTAGGTGCACAAATCGGATCCCAAATGTCATCAACATCATGATCGTACATCTCCTGTAAGGGATTATCACTAGACTCAAACAGTGGATTGTCATAGGTCATGCCGACATCCACATCAAATAAAGGGTTGTTCACAAAGTGAACAACACCCAATCGCTGATCTGAGCCATAAAACGGTGAACTCTGAAAGACATGATATGTGATCGGCTCTACTTGTATGGACTCATGTCTCCGTGAATCAGCACTATCTAAAGCACAAAAGGACATAATGCGTAGACTCCCCTCAACAATGCCCGACAACACATACTCTCTGCCCTGATACTCAAATCTGATCTACATCGGGCTCACGCTAAAGCAGAACTCCTTAATCTCTTGTATCCATTGCATCCCTAACACCACATCCATCTCTCCCAGATCAAACACATAGAAATCAGTTATCAACTCATAATCACCAAGAAATAAGGGGAGATCTCGGATGCGCCTGGTACAAGTTAAATTGTAGCCATCGACTACCTTGACTCCAAGCCCTGCAAACTCCTCTACGTAAAGCCCACACTAACTAACAAGTCGCTCATGAATAAAGTTGTGCGTGGCTCCAGTGTCCAACATAGCAATACAAGGTTGTCCTTCCACTAATCCCTTCAGTCTGAAAGCAGAGGGAAGTGGCACAGAGGTGGACACCACAATTGGAGATAGTTTGGCTTCAGTACCAAACTCTGGAATAACTCTCTGCTCCTCCTCTGTATCAAAACCAGCAGCCTGATGAGAAGACTCAGCCTCACTCTCACCAGAATAAGCCCACATAGAGCGATTTGCCTTGCCCTTAGGCCTCATAGTACAAGTATGCTCTCTATCATAAGGCTCTTTGCACCAATAGCAAAATTGCCTCCTCAAATCCTCTCGAGTGGCATCATCAAGTCTACCTGCAGGCTTCTTTCTGTCAACAACTGGTGGAGGTACCTCATCTACAGGAGGAATAGTAGGACTAGGAGTAGACTTGCCCCGTGAAACAAAAGGCTCAAGATTTCTTGCCTTCTTCATAGCATCTCGTAAAGTAGGTGGATCCAGGGACTTGACCCAACCTCTGTACGGCTCTGACAAACCCTCTATGAAAAGCATGACTCTCCTCTCAGAGATGACATATACCATAACTGATAGGCGCTGAAACTCACTGATGAAGGCCTCAAGGCCACCTATCTGTCTCAACTGAGCTAACTCTCTGAAGTAAGTCTCAGGATCTTTCTTGTCAAACCGCTCTATCAGTCTATCTACAAACTCCTGGTACTGCACAATATGATCATGATGTAGAGACACTAACCCATGATACAACCAATCATGAGCAACCCCATCCAAATGAAGCACAACAAATTGAATAGCGTCCTCCTCAAACATAGGACGAAGTGAAATATAAGTGTCCATCTTGTGGACCCATGCTCTGGTTGTAGTCTTTCCACTTCCATCGAAGTGGTCCAAAGTCAACTTGTTGGTTGTCTGCTTTAATTCATTTTGACTAGGTCTCTGCCTCGTGTCAGGAGCTAGCAGCCTCTGGAATGCTCACGAGTTTACGTCAGATATCTGTCAAAATTTAAATTTCTTTTTAGTGCCTTAGGAAGAGCATCCCACTCTGCAAAATGTGCCACCATGTCATCGACAAATGGTGCAGGCTCTAGTTCAACACTAACTGCATCCAACTCTGGCCTCAAGAATGTCGGACGATGAGGCCTGTCATAGGTACCAGTATGATCAGCTCTGTAATCTCGCCTGTCATAATCCCACCTGTCATCAACTCGCCTGTCATCAGCTCGTGACCTATGTGAGCTGACTGAAACACTCTGCGCACCTCTGTCTCTAGCACCTGGTAATGCAATGCGTTGTAAAGTGTCTGAAAGTTGTTGCAATACAGTCGCAACATGATGCTGACCATCAGCAATATTTCTAAAAGCATCTCTAGCCTCCCTGTCCATATCATTTTTGATATTATTCATGTTTCTTGCCTGTTCATTCTGTGGGCCCTATTCATTACCATCAGGAGGTGGTGAATTTCTATCCCTAGGAGTATAGTGCCCTCCTGGTACAAATCTATTTGCCATTATTTTATTTTCATACCCTTCAGGATGTCAAGATTAGTGCTCTGATACCACTCTGATGAGCTTGGCTGGCTCCTTCTGGATTTAAATTCTTAATTTGAAAAAACTTGCAACTTATTTCAATAATAGATTTGCAAAATACAATTATGAAGAAATATCCACCATTTTAAAATAACAAATCCAGACAAAGGAATTTCCTTGATAACATTTATTATTTTTTTAATCTCATCTCAACAAAGACATATAACAATTAATTGATATGAAAATTATGGCACCTGGCAAAATTCTGCAATTTTCCGCAAATGAGATATCCTCAAACTATGACACAGCCTTGAATTAATTAACGCCACCTTTTTTTGCAGTCACGTGGCATCTTGGATTGATGGCGTGACTATCCTGTTGTTCACGCAAGGTCCTTGTAGCACAAAAACATCATACTAGGCAGTCACGTGGGCTGTAAGAAAGGTGTTGTAGATGCCCAAACCTCACGCAGCCTATCTTGTCTCCCAAACAGCACTCACGTGAGGGATGTGAGTGCCATGAAACCTTACGTAGGGCCTCCCCAATAAATCGCAGCCAGAGAAACAATCAAGGGAGCTTGTCTCTATGAAGATTCAGTCTTCAACTCCCAATTAATACGCCAACCATGAATTACATCAAATTTCTCCCAACACTTCTTCACCTCAGCCAGAAGAAATAATCAAACCCTTGAAGCAACTATTGTCTACAGATTAAAAACTTCTCAGAATTCCAATAAACATTAGCACTGGATTAAAATTCAGAATCAGAACGAGCTCTCTCCTGGAAGAAGACCAAGCTCAATAATCTCAGAAGAACTCTCTCCAAAAATGAAGACCAAGCTCCACAAACCCTAGCTTTTCCAAGTCAAGCAAAATTCTCACATAAACAATTTATCAAATCAACAATCGGTAATGAAAGTGCTTTTTCGAGTTGTATATATAGCTTTTTCGAAAAAAGCACAATTTCACTTTTTTTTCATATAAAAGGCTTTTTAATGATAACTTCACTTTATAACATTAAAGTTATAAAGTAATTAGGTTATTAAATTAAAATAATTTAATTCAATAATAATAACTTTAAAAATAAAAGCCACTGAATCCCACTGACTGTAACAAACTCATTTCCGACACCAGAGCCTCAAACGCCAACTGCCCTACCAGAAATAACCCACTACCAAAAAGAGCCAACTGCTAAAAATAAACTTAATATAAATAGTAAGTCTCTCAAACCGAAGATTCCCTGAAACTCGATCCTGAAACATCTGACACTCCGTGTAGACACCCTGCTAATCCTAGCCATACCCAAAATACCACTTACTAAAAATAGTAAGTCAACCAAATTGACCTGAACGAAGCGCAGACCAGATAAACTGAACCTCCAGAATGGAATCCCAACACTGGCTCCGCGATCTGGCCACCTAATTAGTTTGCGAGGGTCGCCAAACCAAGCTAATCCCAAAAGACAGAAAAACGGGGACATTACACATTCTAAGCCAATTTGAACTTTTGAAGACTTTGTACTGCAGAAGGACAAATTGTGATAGATAGTAGTGGCTGCAATTACTTAGAGTTGAAGACTTTGGGCTTCAGTTGTAAGTGTTTTTATTAAATTTGAGAGTATCCAGTAAGAGACTTTGTGCCTTACTGATTATTCTGCTTGAATCCTCACGAGACAAGCACAGGAGACTTTGGGTTCCTATTTTTGTTTCACTAAATATAAAAAGAAAGCTTCTGCCCCTAGTATTGTTCTTATGTCAACTTCAGGGTCACCAATATTACCGTAGCAATAAGGCACTTTTTGTTAAGTTAGAAAGTAGTAGTTGTACGCAAATCATTCCTGAAAGAAGAGGAATTGATTAAGAGAACCACCATTTTTGTAATTTCAGTTAACCTACGGTAAGAAAGGAGCCTCCCTATTGCTGAGAGGAGAGAGAAATCTCATGAGACGTTGCCTAAAGTTATAATTTGTAAGGTGTAGTCTTAGCGGCTTACAAAAAATTTAGCCAACACTCTTGTAACCCCTCTATAAACAACATAACTAGGTGCTTCTCTGTCACATTACGAACCATGACAAAGAGTCTCAGAAACTCACTGATGAAAGACTCTAGACTACTTGTCTACCTAAGCTACGCAAAATCCCTTAAGTAAGTTTTTGGATCCTTCTGATCAAATCTCTCCACCAACCTATCCACAAACACCTGATATGAAGTAATCTGGTCATGGTGTAGAGTAACCAAACCATGGTACCACCAATCATGGGCTATACCATCTAAATGCATCACAGCAAAGCGGATGGCGTCCTCCTCAATCATGGGACGAAATGCTAAGTATCAAGCTTATGAACCCAAGCTCGTGTCGTAACCTTGCCACTGCCATCAAAGTGGGCCAAGGTCATCTTGTTGGCTGCCTCACGCAAATCTATTTGTCTAGGCCTCTATCTATTAGGTGCAAGCCTACCTCTAGTGTGCTCTCACTTCTGCGTCACAAACCTGTCAAAGTTCAAGTTTCATTTAATTGCCTCAGGTAAAGCATCCCACTCTGCGTAATGAGCAACAACGTCGTCTACAAATGGCGTTGGCTCTGACTCAACGCTAGCTACACCTAAATCAGGCCTCAAAAAGGTGGGACATAAAGGCCTGTCACGAGTGCCTGTAGGATCAACTCTATAATCATGTCTATCCTCAGCTCTAGACCTAAGAGAATTGACTGATTCACTCCTTGTATCTCTATCTCTGGCACGGTCACCAGGTAATGTAATACATTGTAAAGTGTCAAATAGCTGTTGCAAAACATATGCAACACGATGTTGTTCTTCTGCCAAATTCCTGAATGCATCTCTAGCCTCCTTTTCCACATCATTACCTGTATTGTCAACATTCCTGTCGCCCATATTACCAAACTGTAATCCCTATTCACCGTCTTTCGGTGGTGGTGAAGCTCTACCCCTATGGTTATAATGCATCCCTGGAATAAATCTCTCTGCCATAACTAGACCCAATTACCTGCAGGGTGGCAAGACTATTGCTCTGATACCACTGTAAAGAACCCTGTTGGCTCTTATGCTGAGAATCACTTTTTTGTTTGAATTGTTTTTGCAATTTTTTTGTAATTTTTCAGTTATATGTTTTTTTTTGTAATTTTTCCAATATACAAAATAGTATCAAACATCAAATTGCTTCTAACTCCAAATGTTGGCCAATTCTATTTAATTCAAAGTGGTTGCAAACATTTACATACAAAGCAAAACACATATTTATGTAAATAAGGCACCTGGCATTGTTGCGAAAATCAACATGTATCCTCCTCTGATGGCGGATGAGTTTGTTGGTTCCCAAAACCATAGATTGAAATCCTACGAGTCTTGCCAACTCGATGTTGGGATATCCAATCGGTTAAGGCCAACGTGACAAGATCAATCGATTTGATCTTCTGCGCTTTAGGCTCTGCAGGGCTGCGGCAGGTTCACCTGATTATGAATCAAAACACTTAGATCCAAGATATTTATAGCAGATAAGTTAGAATATTAATGCAACGAAAGAATCCTAAATGGCAAGATGACAGGAGACTTTCGATTTGCACAATAATACTGAAATCGCTAAAATGACGCCAATCTGTGCAACTTCAAAGATAACTACATAAAATAATGCTTCAAACTTGTGAATTCTGTATTGAAAACATGGACAAACGATTATATGAATATATGAATAATTTAGAGTAAAAAAGTAATTGTAAACTTCAGAGATAAATGAATATACTAATTCTTCAAAGGCAAGATATGAAATAATTGTCAGCATATAAATTATGAATTATGAATAATGAAAAGACTAGTGCCAAGTTCTATAAGGGCAATAGAGTCAAAATTATAAGCTTATTACGTACAACTTTATAAAATTTTATGTAGTTAAAACTTAGTTACCAGGGTTCGCCCCTGGCCCCTCCGAATTGGACAAAGTTCGAACTGGTATGAAGTTCAGGTCCAGTTCGCCTTGGGCTCCAGGCAGGGTTCGATGTCCAGCCTGGACATGCAAACAACAGGTTCAACAAATATAAAGAAAAAACGTCATTCGTGGGGAATAAATAACAAATGACTTACTCTTCCTGGCAATGAATAATCGATTTAAACAAATCAGGCAATTCACTTTGATTGTTAAAATGCTTTCAAATCCAACAAATCAAACAAGAAGAAAAGAATAATGGAACAAGTAAAATCCGTTCCTTGTGATTGGCTTTTGCTTTTAGATTGATTGCTTTCAATTGAAGGCGTGCAAAACAATTTCCATTACCTTGTAAAATCAGAAATTAAGAAACTAATTCCCATTGGGCATCATCATTATCGGGAATGGGAAAAGTATGAAGTGGCAAATATGTACTCTGTACTTTGCAAAAGCATCGGCAATTCACTCAGCATCTCTCCTCACAGAGGTAAAATGTTCAGAAAATGCTGCTGATCCCATTGGCCTTAGCTCTATTGCTGATTCAAAGACATTGAATCTTTGATGTTGAACTTGAAGTATATGATGATATGATCACCATTCATGAGGCTATGATTATAAGTTTATGGTATTTTTGTTGTTTAAATGTTGTTTTTATGATACTATGTGACATTCTAATTTTAACACATGCTTCTAGGCTTCATAAATATGTATATATATATATATATATATATATATATATTTTAAATCTTACATGTTTTTTCGAACCCGAACTCAAACCCCTTTTCAAAATTTTTTCGAACTTGTGAACCGGTTCTTCAAACCCGAACTTCGAACCGAACTCGAACCGGTAACTTAGAGTTAAAACTATAAACAATTTGATAATTCAGATGTGATAAATCAAATATACTAATGCAATTTCAAACTAGTCTAGATTGCTCTTTAACTCCTCAGATATGGAGACAAACTAGACACAGATTCGAAAAACAATAAAATATTTTACAATATCCGTGATAGTCAAATTTGAAATGCAATAAATGATCTTATCTATTTATCTAAAAAATAAACTATTTACAGAATACAAACAGAAATTATAAAGGACGGAGCTATATAATATTTTTAACTTCAAAGCCTTGCATAAATAAACAGAATGGATAAGCTTACTGGTTATGCCAGGAATAAAATTGTAATGAAGACAACCAATATTGATGATCTATCCACTGCAATTTGATCCACAAAGCATATAAAACCTTTATTCAATAATCCACCATTCACAAGCTAGGATGCCTTTTGGTTTAACTAATGCAGGGGCTACTTTTCAAAGAGCAATGGATGTTGCTTTTGACGGATTGATTAATTTCATCTTAGTTGTATATCAAGATGACCTTACCGCTTACTCTAAAAAGAAGACCATTGTGGACACTTAAAGAAAAATTTTAAAAGAGCCCTTGAATATGGAATATCTCTTAATCCTAAAAAGTGTCATTTTGGAGTTACAGAAGGGAAACTTTTAGAGCATATTGTTTCTAAGGAGGGTGTTAGAATTGATTTAGAAAGAGTGGCTGCAATTGATAATATTCAAATACCCAAGATAGTAAAAGCTATCCAGTAATTCTTTGGCCAAATCAACTTTGTGAGGAGGTTTGTTTCCAACTTTGCAAAAACCATCAAACCAATTGCTAAAATGTTAAAAAAGGGAGCTAAGTTGACATGGAACAATGAAGCCATAGAGGCATTTGCAACAATAAAGAAAGCCATCAAAGAGGCTCCAGTACTTAAGTCCTCTGATTTCAAGAAACATTTTTAGATCTTTTCCTTTGCATCGTACCATACATTAGCAGTAGTTATGCTTCAGAAGAATGAAGAGGGCCATGAGAAACCAATTGCATTCTTTAGCAAGAGTTTGCAAGCAGCTGACCTCACCTATGATATTAATGAAAAACAGGCTTATGCTCTTGTTGGTAAGAGGACAGGGCTTATCCAAACTTATGGAAGAATCAAATTTGGAAGCAACACAAGTAAATTAGGTTGATCTTGAGCACGCCGAGGTTAGTATTGAAATGTGCCCTTGGTACAGTGATATAATTTGTTATTGAAGGCATATGAAATGTAATGATAGTTTGAATGATAACCAAAAGAGAGAATAGAGATGGGATTTTACTTTTTTGTTTAGACATGTATCAAGCAAAAACAGTTCTTAAGGAAATGCATGAAGGATCTTGTGGTGGACACTTTTCAGCAAAAACTACAGCACATAGAATCTTACATGCAAGGTACTACTGGCCACAACTCTCTAAGGATTGTCATAGATATGTAAGAAAATGTGAAGCTTGTCAGAAATTTTCCGGGAAGTTAAAATATGATGGTGCTCTTCCGCTCAGAACTTTGCAAACAAAAGAACCTTTCCAGATGCGGAGAATTGATTTTATTGGAGAAATCAGTGATAAGTCAAGTGGGGGACATAGTTGGATCTTAGTGGCTACCAATTACTTCACAAAATGGGTGGAAGCCATACCTACCAAGCAATCCACAAGCAAAGTAGTGACTAAGTTCTTGATGGAAAATATTATAACCAGGTTTAGAGTCCCTAAAAAGATTATTGCAGATAACGGTATTGCTTCAGATCAAAAGAGTTTTCTGATTTCTGTAAGAAATATGGCATAACCATATCCTATTCATCTCCTTATCACCCCCAAGGCAATGGACAGGTGTTAGCTGGAAAGACTACTTTATTATATGTCATGTATTAGTTATGTTGTTCCGACCGTAATTAGTTATTACTGAAGGGTAGTTGGGTCGGGTGGTGACGTTTGGTCACACCCCTTCGGGTAGATAAATATGCACCACCTACGGGTGAAGGAGGAATTAATTATGATGAAGGGAATGTACTCATACATTGGAATGATTAATGAAAGCATCTATTATTCTCTGATATGTTCTGTGTTTATTATATTTCCTGTATTATGTCTATGCAATATTAAGTTTACCCTAGTGGGCAAACATCTGGCACCGTTGCCAAACGAATCTGGCAAGTGACGGAATGAGTGGACGGATGGGTATAACATTGGAGGAGAATATCAATGTGAGGACGAATGAGAATGGAATCACAGAAGTTTTTGAAGAGCATGCTCTGACAATTGATGATTCAATAGAATTTATGCCTAATCAATTGAATAAAAACAGAAATTTAAAGAAGGAACTCGAAGAAGAACAAGCCACTAGAATTGCCATACAAGCATAGCAGCAAGCCGAGCAAAGGGAGAGATTCAGAAGACGCGCTGAAGGACTACCGAAGGGAGTAAGTGAAGGCAAGCGTCTGGAGGAATCTAACCGGGAGGCTAGAAGAAGTGACGAGGACCGCCTGGAGGAAACAAGGAGCTTGTTTGGGTCCTTAACCTTAACCCCACGGACGGAAGCAAGAGAAGCCTGAAGGAAGAAAGAAGAGGAAGCCGCACGGAGGGAGGCTCAGGATACCGCTTCCGCCAAGAGTATCGAAGTGACAGAGGGGCATGGGGATCACAGTAGCCCACCAGGCTTGGACGTTTCTAGTAGTTCGGGGACATCAAGTGGTACGGTACCAAACATTTCCAGGGTACCAACGCCGGCAAGACCATCCCAACCTATCGTACAACCAGCACAACAAATACTTCCGGCGACCCAACCAGCAACGCAATAGGTGGTACATACCACCGTCCCACCCCCGAGGGTGAATATGGCGGCTAACAAGAAGTTAACCAAGTTCCATGGTGATGGAAAAGAAGATCCGGTTCGGCATTGCCGCACATGTGAGACACTTTGGTCCGCGAATGGAGCCGCTAACCAACGGAATGGATGAAATAGTTTCCGGCAACCCTCCAAGGGGTAGCAATCGATTGGTACTCTAACTTAGACAAAAGCAGAGTGACCACCTGGGACTTATTGAAGAAGGCATTCGAAAAGGAGTTTAGGCTCCTGCGAGACGATAATGAAATTGTCTCTGAAATATATGGAACCAAGCAAGGGAAAAAAGAGACTGTGTGGGCTTGCAGTCGCCGACTGAAGGAGTTAGTCTGAAAAATGGATAGCCAGCCATCAGATGGCCTGAAGAAATGATGGTTCATGGAGGGCCTGAAATCTAACCTACGGAGGAAAATGAAGATAGTGCCCCCACCTCATATGTAGATGCCTATAACCGGGCGATGGACTTGGAGAGCGAACATAAGACCTCCAAGAAGAAAAGAAGCAAGTTCTCTTTCGACAAAGATGACACTTCGGACGATGACAGTGGTAGTGATGGCGAGTCGAAGAAAAAAGTCATGGCACTCCAAAAGGACATGGAGAGAATGATGTAGTTCAAGACCATGAAAGGGGGTACCAACAAGGGGGAAGTTGACATATGGTGTACGGACTGCAAGGCGAGCGGCCATACAAAGGGGTCGTGTCCCAAAATGGCATTTTGTCACATTTGCCAAATCATGGGCCATTCCACCAAGGAATGCCCATACAACATGAAAGTGAGGAATCAACAAGTGCTATTTACCCAAGAGCAACCATCTATTTCAGAGGCAAAGACTAACAATAACGCATCCTCGGGCAGGTACGGAGGCAACCGACACGGTGGCGAAAGGGGCAATACCAACAAAACCAACACAAGGAGTCAAATACAACACGACTCCAAGGGTCGGGCAATGATCCAGTGCCGAGCTTGCAATCAGTGGGCCCACTTTGGAAGGGACTGTGACAAGGGCAACACCCCGCAGAAACTATGCCGCTGGTGTGGTCCTGGCAACCACGAGGATGCCAACTGCCCAAAATCTGGGGTCAACTTGCTGAACATCGACGGAACGAGAAGTGACGAGGGGGTACTAACCATCACACAATCACAAGCAAAACAAGGGGTACAGGAGGGTAAGGAACAAATAGAGAAGGCGATGAAAGCACCAAAAGAAACATGGGAGATGGCTACCACCTCGGATCGGAGGGAGGTAGAACAAAACATTCTGAGACAAATGTTACAATTAGAGGTACCAGTGAAACTTCAAGACCTCCTTCACACCATGCCTCACTTGGGAACGACATTGTTGGGGAACTTGGCCACGCAGCCAAATAACACACATACGAACATCCCCGGAGGGTTTGCAACTGACCCGATGATACTTGTTGTAAATAGCGGAAGGTACCCAACAGTCATCGAGATGGGCATCCTTGGCTCCATCCTAATAGACACTATAGTGGACGGAGGGTCAGGAGTGAACGTCCTTCCAGAGGAGACATGGAAGAAATTGGGCAAGCGAACCTTGTGGCCCCCAATCTTCAACTTATTGGGTGTTGATCAGGAGGGTATCAAACCTCTTGGAACGTTAATGGCACAACAGGTCACGATTGCCTCGCAACCATTTGTACTAGACTTTGTGGTGAAACCTTTGAAAAAGAAGGGTTACGATGCCATTCTGTGTCGAGGGTGGTTGGTCACGGCGAAGATAAACCACAATTGGAAGAAAAACACCCTCTCGATGGAGAATGGGGGGAGGAAGTTCACCATCGACCTTTGCACCCAGATGGTGAGCGAAGAGATACCCTCTTCTTTAGACTCAGAATCTGACTCCGAAGAAGAAAACGATCGAACGGATGAAGGAAGGGACGAAATGGAACCGAATAGTGAAGGTGTGCTAAGATTGGGGGAATACTCAAAGGATGATGCAGATTCACTGAACGGTCTCTGCCACTGGCAAATAGAGGATTACGAACTCTTCCAACTAGCATGCAATATACTAAGTATTGAGGAAGAGCCGAAAACATTTCCCCCCAAGTACGGTGAATACAAGGAAGAGGAACCTAAGATCATTCGTGTTTGCGACAATTAGAATCCTAGGTGGATGACTGCAGCCTTCAAAATCCTTATTCTCCTTCTTATGTACGGGCAAGAGGTCGTGGTCCCTGTAGAATTTATGGTTCCAAGCCTTTGGATGGCCATTGAAAACAAACTCAGCGAAAGGGAAAGCTTGAGGGAGCGGTTGCACACTCTCAATAAATTAGATGAAAGAAGATTGATAGCACGATGGGCAACGGAGGTTACACAACAACAAAGAAAATGTTGGCACAATAAGTACCAACGAAAGATGTGTTCCTCCCCTCGCCAACTGGTGCTGAAGTACAATGGAAAGAATGAGATTAAGTCAAGAGGATTTGTCAACGAATCCAAATTGAGACCTTACCCAAAGAGAATAGACCTAAGCGGAGGGATAGCGCACCTGAGAAGATGCAAAGGGCCTCGAGAGGTCAAGCAGGCGACCCGAGAGCTGTCCAGACGGGTGACCGGAGAAGCATCCCGAAGGTAATTAGACTAAGAATTTATAATTTAAAAAAAAAGAAAAAAAAAACCACACCGTACAGCTAATGGTTGAACAACCATACGGTGGGAAAAAAAAAAGAAAGAAAAGCATCGAATGGTGGCATGTCCACCGAACGGTGGAACATGTCACTGAACGGTGACATGTCCACCGGTGGTAACATAAAGCCACCGCACGGGACGCGAACATAAAGCCACTGCACGGGATGCGAAACACAAGGCATCACCACCCGGCATAAGAAAGGAGAAAACCATACGGCAAGAGGAAAAAGGGGGAGGAGCAGAATAAAAACAAACACCTTTCGGTTGATCAAAGGTAGCAGCGTGGACTGAAGGAAGAAAAGAAATACGAACAGCCAAGGCCATCGTACGAAAGGGAAGAAGGAAATACCCAGCCATTTCCCACCGTAGTAGCAAAAGAGGGCGTACAACAATCGTACGGTTGCCTATGGTGAGAGGGAAAAAAAAAAAAAAAGACAACAAATCAAAACAATTCACAATGAATAACGTATGGTACTGAAGGGAAGGACATAAGCAGGTAGTGAAGAAAACATAAGCGGTTGGCAGAAAGAGTATGAGATCGGAAGAAAATCACGAAAATGGTGTGCCCCATAGACTTTTGTGTGGGTTTGAAGGTGCTAATTTGGTCTTGGCCCATGTGATTGTTGTTTTCAGCCCCGTGTGATTTGCATGATTCATAATGATGAAGTAGGCTCCCCTTCATCATTGTGAATGGTGTACATGACTCTTGGCTGAAAACAAGGATGACTCATCTCATGGCTTCATAAAACAATTAAACAACCAAAAATAACCAGCACACATGATTTCCCATGCAGTTGTCCGTGGGGCAAAGTGACCCCCTGAATCTCCATCATGAAATTCTTTTAAAACCCTTTCCACTTGATCAGAGTCAATACACCGCAATAACATTCCATTGATATCCTTCCTAAACAATGCATCATTTAGTAAAACATAAGGAATAGACTACAAACGGAAATACCTTCTCTTTGCTCTGTCCAAATCCAGTGGACACTATCTAGTCTTCAAGAAATGGGTCATATCATGCACCCAACCTTCATCTCTTGGTGCTTCATCAACCTGAACATCATTGTTGTTGAGCAAAACAGAAACTAAATCTTCACTCACATTGTTTCTAGGGTTGCAGCCATCTCCTCACATAACCCCGTACCTTTTACCAACTTTGAAATATTGATATCTACGTAAAACTCCATGACTTTTGTGATCCAACCAGCCCTTTTATCATTTAAATCTCTGCTCAACAGAAACTGTTTCACACTTGGGTGGGTGACAAAAATATGTACCTTATTACCAGAAATTAAAGGCTTGAATTTCTTTAAACTACGTACTGCTACAAGTACGTGCTTCTCCAAAAAAGTAGATCTGGTTTCATAATCAGCTAATGACTGGCTGAAAAAAGCAATTGGCTGCTCATAATTGTCCTGATTTTTCTGCACTAACATAGCAGATATATTGTCTATACTCCCAAAGGCATACAATATGAAGTCACGAGAAAAATCTGGATTCACAAGAGTTGGGGCTGTTGATAAAGCCTCTTTGATAGCTTGAAAGCTATCTTTTCCTTCTTGAGTCCATTTAAAAGCCATGTTTTTTCTTAACATTGCAGTTAAAGGCTGCTGTAAATTTGCAATATCAGGGATAAATCTTCATACGAAATTATTTCTCCCTAAGAAGCTCTACAGTCCTTTCTTATGGTTGGGCAACGATAGCTCAAGAATAGCTTGTATCCTCTCAGGATCAATAGTAATACTAGCTTTGGACACAATGTGTCCAAGGAGTTTACCCTCATGCACTATGAATATGCTCTTCTTTGGATTAAGAGAGATGCCAAACTCCCTGCATCTCTCAAATACTTGCTTCAAATGCTGCAAATGTTCAGTTGTAGTTTTGCTATAAACTGTCACATCATCAAGATAAACCAACAGAAACTTATAAATCAGACCTTCAAAATGCGTGCTCCATAGCTTTCTGAAATGTGGCACCAGCATTGGATAGCCCAAAAGGCATTCGTTTGTAGGCCATGGTTCCCCAGTTAGTTATAAATGTTGTTTTGAACTGATCAGCCTCATTAACACGCACCTGGTTATAACCTGAATATCCGTCAAGGAGAGAAAACCTCTCAGAACTAGCAACTAACTACAATATTTGCTCCATAGAAGGCAGGGATGATGATCTTTCAATGATGCCCTGTTAAGGTCTCTGAAATCCACGCACAACCGGATTTCACCATTCTTTTTCCTTACCAGTACCAAATTAGAAACCCATGACGTATGTTTGATATGAAAGATAATGCCTCCCTCTACCAACTTTGTCAACTCCTTGACCATTAAGGGTTCTAATCTTGGATTCAGGGGCCTCTATTTCTGTCTAACAGGTTTAGAACTTGGATCTAAATCAATTGTATGTTCATCAATGCTTGGATCAAAACCCTTTAAATCAGACATAATGGTCTTCTTTGACCTAAATTCCAGCCTTGCCCTTTTTAAGCTAATCATCACTATTAAAAGTGGATTCTAAAGCAGCTAAACCCTTAGGAACTTTGTTTGTTCTCAACTGGATAAGCTGGTCATCATACTACTATTTTTTTTTTTTGGGTAAGTGCTTTTGACTAGAGCTTTGAACCAGTGGGGTCACATTAAGGGGGACCCCATCCCCGATGAGAATGTGGCTGTCGAGGCCTTGACACCTCCTAGATACACCTATATTTATAGTGCCTGACCACCCAATCAATGAACCACCTTATCACACCCACATTGTCTACCACCTTATCCCTCCCTCCTCACACGCCACCGAGCCACCACCTTATCGCACCGAACCATCCAGCATATTCCTCCTTATCCCTCCAAGCGGCTGGGGTCAAACACCTTATACCTCCCGTGTGTCTTCAAACACCTTCATTGCGAGATTGGGAGCCCACGTATTCTGCGTGCAAGATCCTCCTACGTTTAGAACCGTGAAAGCTCCCTCCTTATCTCTCCGATGAGCTGAATAGTCGTGGATCTAATGTGCCACGGTGGCTTCATTATCCTTTGGCAATCATGCAAGTATTGTGACCGCCATCAACAGTGGTGGTCCTATCATCTATTCCTTTGTGCACGCTCGGGCTGGCATTTGGGTGATTCAAACACATGACCTGTGTCAACACAGGCTTGCAACTTAACCGTTGCACTGCGGGGTGAACCTCCACCATACTATTGTTTTATTTTATTCTGATTTGTGACAGCAAACTGCTCTTCTTCCAGCAAAAAAGTTAATATCTGCTCGTCACTATCAAAAATCTGCCAATTGACATCATTATCCCGAATAGAAGGTCAGATAACCAGTTTGATGTACTGTTGTATCTTATCCTTCCTAAGATCATTAATGGGATCAAACTGTGCACCAATGGCAGCCAACTGATCTGCATGTTTGTTTTGGCTTCTTGAAATTGAAACAATGTTGAAAGCATTGAACTCCTCAATTAAATCCCACACTCTATTCCTGTAGCACTTTAGTGCATTGTTTTTAGTGACGTTCAACCCTCTAACCTGATTTGCCACAAGCTCGCTGTCACCATGTACTTT
Organism: Chamaecyparis obtusa; assembly: GCA_027943335.1. Taxonomy (NCBI): domain Eukaryota; kingdom Viridiplantae; phylum Streptophyta; class Pinopsida; order Cupressales; family Cupressaceae; genus Chamaecyparis; species Chamaecyparis obtusa. The sequence continues at coordinate 123,799 of BSBK01001925.1, forward strand.
GATACAGCTGATTCCATGCTTCCTTGCCCATTCAAGACCTACTATCAAGCCGTTGTACTCTGCAGTATTATTTGTGCATGAGAAAGCAAAATGGAAAGCTGAAAAATACCTATCTCCTTGAGGTGACACAAGCATGGCACCTCCACCAGCACCATTCTTACTACAAGAACCATCAAAAAACAAGTTCCACAATTCATTTTGCTGACAAACCAGCCCCTCTTCATTTTTTTCTAAGTTAGGAATTTCTGCATCAGCCTCATGAATGATGTAATTTCCCATACTAGCCTCTAGAACCATATCTGCAGGACTATCAACAATGTTTTCTTCTGCCCACCCTTGTAATAAAACATCTGAATCATCAGCATCGTCATGGCTGTGATTGGAAACAGCAGCATGACTTGACCCCACTGAATCTGATAACATATTTACTGTGCTAAGATGGTAAGACTCTATGTGGTCTTTGGCTAATCTCTCAGATTTAATATTGACTTTTGACCCATATGTGGTCCTAAAAATCATATGTCACCAATCAGCTGCCAAGTACCCTCCTATCTTAGCTGTGAAATCTCTTGAGAGGCACACGGCGAAATATGGAGGCAAGTCAATGATGCAAATGTCTTGAGGGACAACGAAATTTGGGCAAGCATGTAGTGTAAGATCTAAACCCTTTATCATCCCCAACGTATTGACGGCTGTCCCGTCTAATTGGACAACTCCCTTCTCTAATGGCTGGTACTTAAGACCTAACTTATCAGCCAACTCTTTGGGCATGACAGAACTACTAGCATCGCTATCAACCATGCAATTGTGAATTAACTTATCTCCTACAATTAAAGTTAGATAAAAAGGAGGAGGTCTTGGATCTTTAGATACCTCTTTGGCAGGTGTGCTGCCATCTTGTAGGTGATTTGTAAGAACACTGCCACTCCTTGCCATTGTAGACTCGTTTTCACCTTTCAACTCCTTCAAAGCGACTTGTAGCATATCTTTTTCCCCTGAAATTGACAAGGTGTCCCATACTAACATATTAACATTTAACCTCTTGATGCTATCCACAATGTTGAAAAGTGCAACAGGATTCATCTTCTGATGGATCTTCCCAGCCTCACGATCAGCTTGAAAATGTTGTTGTCCTTTGCTTGCAATGGCAGGAGTTCTTTGTAACATATGGACTTGTTGAGGTGGTGGCATGGATGCTCCTACAACTGCCTTTCCTTTATCAGCTGTTTTTTCTTTATCAGTTGCATTACCGAGCTCAAAAGCTCTCTTCTTTGTTCTAGCATAGGTTGCAGTTGGATTATCATCCATGTTTACACCACAAAATTCATACCCTTCCCAGTTTAAAAGGCTAGTCTCATTTTGCGGTTGATCTTGCTACTGTAAAAGTTCAACATGAGACGAATTTTGTTGTTCTGATGATGTTCCTTGAACCATTAATGCTTGACTGATCACACCATTTGGGCACATATTTTGATTATGTTGGTGGTTACATGGGAAGCACCATTCATAGTCCACAGCAAGATTATTTTGTGTAGGTACTAACTCCTTTGAATTACTAACTGTGGCAGGTTATATGCTTGAAATGGTTTTGAATTGAAATTCTGCCTATTACCTTGGTAACCACCTCGAAAATTCTGCCTATTGTTTTGGAATAGCTGACCTTGACCTTGCTGCTGCAAAATTATTATTTGCCTGATAAGGCCTTGGACTTTGAAATTGTTGCTTTTTGAGGCTTGTCAACTCATTACCAAACGTTTGCAAAATGCCTTTGATTTCTTGTAAATCATTTGGTTGGGCTGCAACAACGTTTGTTGGAACTGCCTGTTGTGTATTTGGAACTGGCAGCGCTAGTATCACTACCAGTGGAATTTCTTGTAACGGCATGGCACCACAAGCTGAGGAACTGACGCTACAGGAAAAATGGGCATGGGCGGCCTTGGGGCGATTTGTCCAACCTGTATCAGATTATTTTCTGCTCTAATAGCCATTTGATAAGTTGCAGGCAGTGTATTTCCTCCCAAGGTCTGAATCATGACAGCAATACTGCTGTTAAATGCTCTCAAGTAATATAAGAATGCATGTTCAGCTGTAGGCCTTACTGCTACACGAATTCTTTCCCAAGTTTTCTAAAATCTAAAGTTGAAATCTGAAACTTGTTCATGAGGTGCTCTTTTAATAGTGGACAGTTGTTGCACCAATGATAAATGATCCGAATTATCTTTAAAGAAGTCACACAAGGCTCCTCCAAGTTGATCCCAACTGGTAATTGTTCCTGCAGCCAACCTTCTATACCATTCAAGTGTTTTTCCTCTTAAAGAGGAAGCTAATAACCTTACTGCCACATTGTCCTCCGTGACATGATGCAGGGCACATAAGTTTGTTATATCCTGTATATGTTCTTCTGGAGTAACTTAATCTTCTCTAGAAAAATATGGTAAACTTTTGAGAGCAGCCACTGGGATTGGATCATGTTGTGCTAAATTCAAAGGACTACCCTGGTTGAAGGCTGCAAAAGCTCTAGCCATCGAAGCTTCCTGGGCTCTTCTTCCTCTTGGTATTTGAAAATGAGCAGTTGAACTACTTGTTGTTGTGCTAGCTCTTGCTACAGGAGTTGTTGACCGTGCTCTTCTTGTATAAACAAGAGTCTCTTGAACTTTCTTAGCTGTTCTTTTTCTTCTCCTATGAGGAGACAACTCTCTGTACTGAAAACTTTCAGAACTCCTTGTCTGTACTCTTCTCATATAAACTTATCAGCACTACATCTGCTGATTCTTCACCAATGGAGTCGCCAACTGTGCTGGAAAAAACCTCTAAAAAGGTCTAATTTTTTGCAGGTTGCACAGTAAAACCAGCAAAATAAAAAAATATAGAAATATTGTCAATTCAATGTCCCACTGGGCATGCCAAAAACTGTTATCACCTGAAATTGCACCCTTTCAAATTCCTAGAAACTTGACATTTCAAGGTAACATGGAATCACTACTAAGTCGTGGGTTACTTAAAAAAAGGAGTGAATCTCCGGATAAGGCTGGCTCCTAGCTGGTTCTCACACTTAAACTACTTATCACAGGAAAAGGGAGGAAGAAACTTGAAAACTAAAAGAATTGAAGTAAAGTTTTAAACTTGAAAACTACACTTTAAAAAAGTGGATACCAAACTGAAGGAAACTGAAAACAATTTCAGGTGACACCTTTAAGTCAGATACAGAGAACTACTGGTATCACAACCTATTATGGATTCCCATGCATAAATATTTCATTGATTGGATAAAATGATACAAGCATTAAGGAGGAAAAATAATTTCACACCCATATCCTTGAACATTCAACAACACAGCCAACAACCTACACAAGTAATCACTTACAAGAAAAGATGTAAATATTTGTGAGACAGAAGTTATAAAGGAAGGTTCTAACAACACTTACTTTCACTTTATCAATCACATAACATCACATAAAACTGCAATAATAAGTTGGATGAAGGAAAAGTACTCTGCAATAAGATATGCAACTTGTAATGTATTCACTTTCCAATAAACTGAGTTACAGAAAAAATGAGGAAAAAACCCAAGATCTGCAAAAATACTAAGTCTCCAAAATCACCAATCAGAACTAAAGAAAAAATGAGTCTAAAACTCACTAAGTACAATCCACAACCCATTTTCAAATGCAACAATAAAGCATGAAAAATAAGACCTGAAACTCCCTCCAAAAAGCACTAATAGACTGAAGAAGTCTAACCAAGTCATTCACAACCTTGGTGACTCACCAAAACTGCCCCCAAAAACTTCAAACTGCCAATAAATGACCTTAAAAACCTCCTGGAAGTGTTCATTCCGACCCCTAAATCTTCTCCAACTTCTCCTAAAAGGACTCCATTCCTAGATCTGCTCTAACAAGCCCTATATTCCCTTTGAATGTCTGGAGACCTTATCCAACTCCTAAAAACACTCTCAAATTCATTAATACTTATGAATAAGTCATGAAGACTTGGCCATCTCCACACATGCCATTTACATCTCGTTAAGATATTCAATAATTGGTTCATAAGACACCAAATATTAGAATTGAAAACACAAAAGATGTCACATAAAAATAATATCATAATTAAATTTAAAATTTACCTTAGATACTTACCCGTATAAAATAAAATTTATTTAACAAATATAAATCAAAACTTATATTTGTTAAATGAATTTTATTTATGTTCAAATATTGATAAGTATATAGGATGAGTTTTAAATTAAATCAAAAGATATTATTTTAAAATTCAAAATACCTTAGCAAAAGAATATTATGCAAACAGCAAAGGTGTTGTCGTGGCATTTGGGACTTGAAAAATAATGCAATATGCATTAGGGGTCCAATAAACAAACAACCCTAAAGTAAAACGCATCATTTGTTTCTTTGTTGCGTTGAAGAGGAAGGGTTTCGAGCTGAAGCCGCTGCCATCTATGGAAGTTTTTTAACAACTGTGTTGTATTTCTTTTCCTCTGTTGTTACTGTTGAGCCGCCATGAACAAGGGATGGGGTTGAGACCTTTTTTGCAGGTATCCATCATTACACGGACAGTGATTTCACCGTACTGATTGCAAAGTCTTTTCTATAACTTCTTACAAATTTTTTGAGAGCTTTAATGTTGAAATTTGAAGCTCTAAATGGTATTTCCAGGCATTGTTTCTATCATTTTTTGCAGTATCGTTTGTATTATTTTTAGTTTCCTTCCCTTGTATTTTCTGAAGATCTTTCTGAAGCTGGTTCTCTTCCTTACGTTTTTCTGGAACCGTGAGCAACTTAAACACGTTTTTTTTAAAAAAAAACAAGCTCCAACATTCTCAACTTGAGGATTTGAAGTTTAATAAACTTTTGTTTTGGCCGATTGAAATGAAAGCCTTCTACAAATTCTTGTTGACACAACGCCTCTTTACTCAAAACCTGCGGCTTTATGATACTATTTGGCTTGAAGATTCTCATAGTGGCTTCGTTTATTAAAACCCGAAAGAGATTTTGTGAATATACACTTAGATCTTCTTCATTAGATAAAACTATTATGGCTTTACCCATTATCTTTCTTTTCTTGCATTTCCTGTAGTTGATATTTTGTTGTATAGAGAAAGCATGTTAAAACAGAGAACTTTTTACTGTTTCTTTCCTCTCTTTGCACTCCTCCAGGATGTGCTCTTTTGCATAAAGAAGTAATTATGAAAAACTCGTATCCATCCTCCTTGGCTGAAACGTGGCTTTGTTGCTCTGATTTCCCACTAGAATTTGTGAACTCCTTCCTTCAGGATTTTCTAAGAAGTATTATATCCATGCTGAATTGTGATGACACATAGCATCTATTTTCTGTAGCTGCTACCTTTGAGTATTTCCAACTCTGTTCTGATCATGTTGGGGCTCTTTTGATAGGGATAATGCTGTCCAGTTTTCATTAATACTGCTCTGTTAAACAGTCTAGCAAAGGTCACTGTTATTATGGCTACCTATCTTTGAATCACTTGTTACTTATACATAGGACTGCATTCCACAACTCAGAAAATGCTCAAGCTTCCTCCTGTAATATTTAAACTTCTTTAATATTTCTGATTGATTCTTCTCCAATTAAACATTCAGCATCTCATTGTTGATGTAGTCTTACTTTCTCTATTCAAGCTCATTGCAACTTTATTTGACATGGAATGCTATTGCTTTTACTCATGTTCCATGCGATGTTGATACTGCTGCCATTATAACATGACATTCTTCTTTTTAATTCTTAAAATCTGATGCTTCGATTTGATGAATCTGATTTCTCTCATTATGACATATGAGAACATTGTAAAACATCTGCAACCCTCTCTTTGATACCGTCTGATGTAGCAGCTTGCTTCCTGTTAACCTTTACAATGATAAACAGCAATTTACTAATTGAAATTATACCATTTGTTTAATGACTTGTAAGGTTTCAAATACAAGGTATTGTCGCTTAAACAGATAATCAGCTTCTTTACTATTTATATTTGTATTCAGAATACAATAAAAGGTTCCATGAAAGGTTACAAATGACCCTTTAATACTGTATTTATTTTCTCGCTTGATCTGAATCACTCCTACCACTGACATGCTAGGCTCAAACCCTTGTGGGAGCCACATTTACGTCCACATGTTAGTGGTAGGCGTGATGCTGCACAACAAACAAACTCATTAGCATATGAATAGATCTGGTGGTTAACTTAGGAATATGAATGTATGTATGGACTTGGATGGCGAGTTAGCTGGTTATTGCTTAGATCATTAGATCTAACTCCCTCTATTACACTTGCAGGATCTAGCACAGAGACAGGACACGACGGGGCAGAAGGACACACAGAAACTAAAAGACCAGCAACACGGCCAATCATTCCAATATCAAGCAATGGCTGGCTCCTATGAACCTCCCTCTATTACATGCTTTTCTGTATTTTTGCATTCATGTTCCTCTTGTTTAAGCACTTTGATTTATTTAATCTTTTTAAAAAAGGTTAGCTTCACGGCCTGTGTGAAACATAATAAGCACTTTGATGAATAAACAAAACTTTACATTTTCAGAAAAGCATAAAGATGTAACTCATTTTTTCCTTCATATGTTATTGCTCACTTTTCGTCATAAAATGTAAACTTATATTCATAGAATAAATTAAAAGGCTATCATAGGCATTAAGCATGATTTTCAGATAATCAAATAGTCCCAGCCAGAATGGCTGTACGAATTTAAGCCCAAAATAAATTGGTAACAGTAAGCATGGTAAATTTGAGGCCTTGTGGTTAGGGTCATTCATTGTTTCAAGAAAGGCAGGAGAGCATTCTTATTTTTTGCAGAATACTGATGGACAAGTGCAAGACTTTCTAGTTCATGGTCAATACTTAAAGCCATTTTTTTCATAAAGATGCTCAAGGGGCTTTTCTTTCCCTTTACTTTTCATTTACATACTTTGATATTTTAGATATGATTATAAGAATTAATTGTTGTTTTATATTCTTTTTGTAGGTCTGCTTCACCCAGAGACAGCTAGAATGCTCATCATGCTCGCAAGGAACATGTGTCCGCAACAAGAGCCACTAATGGAGCCTTAAGTTTTACAAATTAAAGCTTCCATTTGATTATTTTCTCTCATTTTCTTTCTTAAAATTATCATTAACAATAAGTTAGATTATTCATATGTTAAGATTCCTGCATATATCTTGTAAAGAGCCTTCTTGGCTCCTTGCTATTAGTATTATAAATTCCCAAATTTGCTAACACTTTGTTTATTGTTTTGACAAAATATGAAGTCCACATAAACTTCCAAGAATTAAATAAATTAACTATCAACTTATTCTAACTTCTACAATTCACTGAAACATTCATACTAAACTATTTGCTTATATTTAACATCAGCCAATTAACTATATAGGTGAATTGCAACTTAGGATGAATTATGTACATCTTCAGAATAGAAAGCGGCTGCCAGGAATGAAACGCAAGTCACCAAAATTATGAACGCAGCCCCTTAAATCATTAATGTAGGGCCTGAGGTATCACACGCAACCCCAACAAAGAAAACGCAGCCACCATAATGATAAAGTCACAGCTGGAAAGACTTCACGCAGCCCAAAGAAAAACTCACATGGCTGAATGCTGGCCACAGACAACACAAAGAAAAAACGTGGCTTCCCAGAAACAACACGCCACCTTCAGGATCAAATTCACAGGTCAAATTGATATACATCAGCATCAATTCGCAGCCATGAATCAACAGAAATTCTCTAGCAGAAACGAATGCAAAATTCACCACTACCAGAATGATTCAAAGTGCAGCAGAGAGGAATCAGTCCTCAAACCCTTGTTGAAAGCTCTCAACAAAAGACTTCATAATTTTTATCAAATAAACAATGGATGAATGAAAGTGCTTTTTCGAATTGAATATATAGCTTTTTCGGAAAAAGCTTCAACTTCACTTTTTTCACTTAAAAGGCTTTTTAATCATAACTTCATTTTATAACGTTAAAGTTATAAAGTAATAAAATTATTCAATTAAAATAATTTAATTTAATAATGATAACGATAACTTTAAAATAAAAAGCCACTGAAGCCCACTGACTGCAACAAACTCATTTTTGACATCAGAGCCTCAAACTTCAACTGCCCTGCTAGAAACAACAAACTGCCAAAAAATAGACTTACTATAAATAGTAAGTCCCTCAAACTGGAAATTCCCTGAAACTCGATCCTGAAACATCTGCCACCCTGTGCAGATGCCCTGCTAAATCTGGCCATACCCAAAAATACCACTTACTAAAAATAGTAAGTTGACCAAATTGACCCGAACGAAGAGCAGACCTGGTAATCTGAACCTCCAGAATGGAATCCCAACACTGGCTCCGTCAACTGACCCCCTCTGATCACCCGATTAGCCTACAAGGGTCGCCAAATCAAGCTAATCCCAAAAGTCTGAAAAACGGGGACATTACAATCCTCCCTTCCCAAGATTGCTTGTCCTCAAGCAATCAGGAAAAACGAGCAACATCACAAACCACTTGGATCCCAAGGATGGTCATAAGCAATGTCCCGATCCTCACCATACTCCTGTGAAGAAAATCCGAACATCAACAGTACAGACACCAACATCTGAGAAACTGCCCTCGACACCCAAATAACTGACATCACTGAAAACATCATTTGAAGAACAACTACAGATGCCGATCCAAAAAACAACCCAGCAGAACTCAACCCAACTGAAACATCAATTCTGCCAAAACTTGAGTTCCTGTCTAACTCACACTGACACCCAACTGCACTGAGAAGAAGGCAATGACCAAATGTGCCTAAATCACTGTTACCAACTCTAACCTCCGATAAACTATCCTGGGTGTGTGGATACTGCAAGTAGTCTAACTTGCAACTGCCAATTCCATTTGCAAAAGATGGTGCTAATCCATCCCATAATGGATGGTAAAAAACTGGAGCCGGTCTACCCCTACGTCAGATCAACTCTTCTACCTGTGGGTCAAGAGAAAAATGAGGAGCATACCCCACTGTATAATACCGATAGGAAGCCCCAATCTCTGTCAATAGCTCATCATTACCAAACTGCGAATCATGAGATGGCTCCAATCTCTGACTCCGCCTAACTGCAGGCTGGGTAGGATCCTGAGCAACCCTCTCAGCAAACCCAACCTCGAAATCCCTGTGGGGAAGCATAATAGATAGTCTCTACAATCTTCCCTACCAACCTCCGAATAGCACAAGAACCTCGGATGAGAGTACCCTCAGACACTCTATAAGAATCCTCTCGAACATCTGCACTCTCAAGTAAATACTCCATGAATGACTCGGTGCAGTAAAAATTATACATGGAAGCGTCAACTTGCTCCCCCGCAACCCACAACTGATCTCTCTGAAAATGTGGCACAGCCAACTGTCCCATGCTATCAACTATGTGAGATGATGAAATACATTAACTTCCAGCAAAAGGAAGCAAATCAACCTGAGAGCTTGATTCCACTAGCACTCCTACCACATCCGTACCAAGTGCTCCCATATCCTGAACAGATGTGTCAGCCACATCATCATGTTCCTCATCACCAACCGTAGAAGCAAACTCACCACCAATCACCTCAATGTGCAATCGAACTGGGTCTGGGGTTGGTGTGGACCATAAATGCTCCAACTCCACAGTCACCTCCTCCAACTGGATCTGTGACTCCTGAAGAGCCCGTTGAGTTCCCTCTAAAGTCGCAGTAGTCGTTGTGAACTCCTGAGTAATCTCACTCACCTCCTCCTCTCTGTCCATCAATGCCTCATATGTTGTACTCCCCCCACTCAACTAGGTGATCTCGATCGGCTACCAACTTTAAATAATTTTGTCTCAAAATCCTGACAGCCTCCCGCAAGGAATGAATCTCTGTCAAGGAAAGGTAACCACCACTGTGATCATCTATCATAGGAGCACTCCAACCATTAACAGCCAACAACTAACGAGTGGCAACAAAATGCTCGAGAGTAGAAGTAATATATCTCTCATCAACTCGCAACTGGCCAGTCACATGATGACTCTGCAAAACAGGCCTCCTATGAACAACCTCTACTGTGCTATCCACACTATGAGAGGAAGCTGCATCCAACAAACTCCCCTCAAGATCACCGTATCTCTGTGTACTTTCATCCGAGTACACATCTACAAACTGAGTACAGGCATCAAACTCGTCCTCATCTAATTCCGAGGAAGCTGCTGCTGAATCCAACTCAACACCATCTCCTGATACCTCATCCTCTACAACCGCCTGACAATCCAGATCCTGGGATTCATCCTCACTCAGTAACAACTCAGAGTCCTCCCCCAAGGTCTGATAAATCAAACATGTCCCGCTTCAGGAAGAATCATCCTCATGAGTCACCGAAGTAGTAACCCCCTCTCTAAAAGTGGAAGCCCTGGCTGTAACAAACTCCTGCCACTCATACGCTTCCCTATCCTCATCTGTGAGTCCCTGTAACAAAGAATACTGGAACCCACCACCGTCGTATGACAACGCTGAATCTACACCCAAAGTTAGATATAGAAAACCAGAAACACTGCAGCACTCATCATCCTCGCTCTCAACAACGGAAATGTCTGTGATGCTAGTGTCCATATCATCTATCTGCAACTCCTCCACTAACTCCGGCTGCATACACGACTCAATGTTGTCATGTGAATCAACTATATTGTGGCATGAAACTATGTCGCCCAACTCAATTGCAACACTCCCATCATGAGTGTCATCACTAGATAGCTCCATGCTCACATCCTCAACATAGGAAAAAACCATTGTCTCCTGTACTAATCCCACACTGCGACTGCTATCATAAACCTCAGAGCTATCAGAGCTCATACGCTCCTCGCAATCATCACCCAACATCTCACGGGGAGTGTCATCCCCAATGCAGCTCACAGCATCCTCAAAAGTGTCATCGGATGTATCTATACTATCAGCTTCCACATCTCCTGTTGAAATCTCAACTGTTGACACCTGACTCTGCACACATGACTCAATGTCACGTTGTGCACCAATAATGCTAGAGCACGAACTATCATCAACTGACCCCATTGTAATGCCTAGATCACCAGCATCACCACTGGGAGACTTCATACATGCATCAATCCCATCTGAGGAAGCAACTACCTCCTGAACTGGAGCAGCACAACTACAACTGACATAAAAATCTCCAATAACCACTCCCTCCACGGAAGAATTTGAACACTCAGTGATAACTACAGTATCAGTTGCCTCTGTACAAACCATAGTGATTACTCTGGGAACCTCAACCTGTTGATGCTCAGCGCTGCTGTTAACCAATAGTACTAAAACATCCACATGTCCCTGTGAAATAGATCCACCATCAGCGTTGTGGATAGGACTAGCAGGTGCCGTACCAAATATTGGTACATCTACATCATGGGCACCTGTCAGGGAAAACTCAAGCCTTCTTCCCTGCAATCTCGTTGTCGGTCTTCTAAAAGCAAAGACCATATACCTCACTGCCCTGTCTACTGTCACTGGATCCAACAAACTATCCACCAATCTCTGCTAATGAAGCCTAAGTTTTTCCATACTTTCTACTAAGGCATTTAATTCATCTCTCTTTCCCATACTGTTGCGGCGACTTCCACAACTGGGCCTCCTATATTTATCCATAGCTAGGGAAAGTGGAAGTGCTAATCACTTTTTAAATAACTTTAGAATATAAATGAATACAAACCCCACAGGATGCTAGGAAAAATGCTCTGATACCACTATAAAGAGCCTGTCTGGCTCCTTGCTATTATTATTATAAATTCCCAAATTTGCTAACACTTTGTTTATTGTTTTGACAAAATATGAATTCCACATAAACTTCCAGGAATTAAATAAATTAAATATCAACTTATTCTAACTTCTACAATTCACTGAAACATTCATACTAAACTATTTGCTTATATTTAACATCAGCCAATTAACTATATAGGTGAATTGCACCTTAGGATGAATTATGTACATCTTCAGGATGGAAAGTGGCTGCCAGAAATGAAACGCAAGTCACCAAAATTATGAACATAGCTCCTTAAAATTCGAACGTAGCCCCTTAAATCATTAACGTAGGACTTGAGGTATCACACGCAGTCACCACAATGATGAAGTCGCAGCTAGAAAGACTTCACGCAGCCCAAGGAAAAACTCATATGGTTAAATGCTGGCCACATACAGCACAAAGAAAAAACGTGGCTTCCCAGAAACAACACGCCACCTTCAGGATTAAATTCGCAGGTCAAATTGATATACATCAGCATCAATTCACAGCCATGAATCAACAAAAATTCTCCAGCAGAAACGAATGCACAATTCACCACTACCAGAATGATTCAAAGTGCAGTAAAGAGGAATCAATCCTCAAACCCTTGTTGAAAGCTCTCAAAAAAAGACTTCATAATTTTTATCAAATAAACAATCGATGAATGAAAGTGCTTTTTCGAATTGAATATATAGCTTTTTCGGAAAAAACTTCAACTTCACTTTTTTCACTTAAAAGACTTTAAATCGTAACTTCAATTTATAACATTAAAGTTATAAAGTAATAAAGTTATTAAATTAAAATAATTTAATTTAATAACGATAACTTTAAAATAAAAAGCCACTGAAGTCCACTGACTGCAACAAACTCATTTTTGACATCAGAGCCTCAAACTTCAACTGCCCTGCCAGAAATAACAAACTGCCAAAAAATAGACTTGCTATTAATAGTAAGTCCCTCAAACTAGAAATTCCCTGAAACTCGGTCCTGAAACATCTGACACCCTATGCAGACGCCCTGCTAAATCTGGCCATACCCAAAAATACCACTTACTAAACATAGTAAGTTGACCAAATTGACCCGAACGAAGAGCAGACCTGGTAATCTGAACCTCCAGAATGGAATCCCAACACTGGCTCCACCAACTGACCCCCTCTAATCACCTGATTAGCCTACGAGGGTCGCCAAACCAAGCTAATCCCAAAAGTCTGAAAAACGGGGACATTACATATCTTACATACCCTTAAGTTATAATAAATGGGTTTCAAATTTCATATAAACTATAATTTTCATACATTAATTTCGAAAGCATTTAAGTAATAAGGATTAATCCAGTAAATATGTTTTCGTTATATAGAGGTTAATACTAAATAAGTAAATAAATAAACAATGATATCACAGGCAATTTTTCTCAGCATGATATTGTGAAGCGATAACTTTTTGAATCTTAGAAACCATTATGTTGTGATAGGTGTATTCCTAAGGCAATGACGACATGATTCTGGAACACTCCTATCACAGAATGGTCATCAATGCCAGAAAATTTTGAACGCAGGTACAAGATTATTGCTTTAGAGGAATGGTTGTTACCAGCACGCCACAAATCACAACATGATACAAGCTCCAACATACCAAAGGATGAAAAGATCAAACATAAGTCTTAAACAAGCAATGCTTCATGTCTGATGTGTTCCATATGGAGGGCGCCCAGAGAATAGTGTTCGTTAATACACTAAGAAGGAATCACGCAGAGAACAAAGTGGAGTCAGTAAGCAGAGATATAATACCAAACATCCAAAATGATTGCAGGAGCGGTAGATTTTCACCAGAGTGGAGGATGTGAAGGAAATTCTCGTACCTATCAAGGATCGAAAATATAAGACATGCTTATGCCACGTAATGATAGAGATGAGTATTCATTCTCTAAAGGGCACGACTGTTCATAAATCACGTTTTCATTCGTTTGATTCATAAATCGTGCCATAGGAATAATGTAAAATATTAATTTATGGTCATATTATAAGTAAATGAAGGGACACACGGTTACTTATTGTGAAACGATACGCCATTTGGATGTAACCGTGTATCCTTTCATCTTTATATAAATATTAGATGCAAAATCAAACAAGAAAGAACGAAAAACAATACTCTTGTGACTGGCGAATATTATACTGTTTTATAATAAAAACTTTTTCATTTGGCAAAGATGGGATATTGAACAAAGCATGTGGAATACGAATTATTGAATGCATTTTTTATATACAATTCTGGAGTTCGAATGCAACAAATTGAGCATCGGTAACGAGTGCCTTTGTTATATTTCCTCTTCTCGCATAACCAGTAAGGAATTGCATTTTATTTATTTGCACAAAGTTTTAGAGTTAAAAAATATTATAGTTCGTCCTTTATAATTTCTATTTCTATATTCTGTAAATAATTTATTTTTCTGATATTTGGATAGAATCGTTTATAGCATATTAAATTTGATAAATCGCAAATATCATGAAATATTTCATTGTTTTTCGATTTTGTGTCTAGTTTGTCTCCACATTTAGGGAGTTAAAGTGCAATCTAGACTAATTTAAAATTGCGTAAATATATTTAATCTATTGTATCTGGACTATCAAATTGTCTATAGTTTAAGTGCAAAAATCTTTATAAAGTTGTATGTAATAAACTTATAATATTGAATCTATTACCCTTTTAAATCTGGCACTGGTCCTTTTATTATTCGTCATTCATAATTTATACGCTGCCAATTATTTCATATCTTTCCTTTGAAGATTTAGTATATTCATTTATTTCTACAATTCATAATTATTCTTCGTTTTCTTTATTCCTATATTATACGATCATTTGTTCTTGTTTTCAAATCTAGAATCAACAAGTTTGAAGCATTTATTTTCTAAAGGTATCTTCGAAGTTGCAAAATTGGCATTGTGTCAACAATATCCGTACCATTGTGCAATTTGAAAGTCTTCTATATTTCTTGCCATTTAGGAAGCTTTCATTCCCTTCATAGTCAAAATCATCTGCTATAAACATTCTTGGACTTTAGTGATCAGTTCAGAATCAGGTACACCCACCTTGGTTGTGCAGAGCCGAAAGAGCAGAAGGTCAAGTTGATTGATCTTGTTACGTTGGCCATAACCGACTGGATATCCCAGCATCGAGTTGGCAAGACTCGTAGGATTTCGATCTGTGGTTTTGGGAACCAACAGATTGGTGACTCTACTGGGGAGAGTTGTAAATAAACTTTTTAAACTTTTTGTTTTAGACCAGCATAGAGATTTATTTATTTAACACATTGTGGTGAGTTTTAATAATTCAGATTTTGTTTAGAATTGATACTTTAGTTCAGCATTTAATTCTTTTCTTTTTTATTTAAGCGTTTAAATAATTGATGTTATTTAAATTTTGAAAGATTCTGATTTTGTATTTCCAACATAATAGTGGATATATAAATAATATAATTAAAAGCTTTTAAAATTCATACAATAAAGTTCCTAATTTCAATTAAAGTTCTGATTTTATTTCGGATTCACATATACAAAAAAATTTAAAATCAGTTTTTTTGTGGCATATACTCTGCTGGGGTAGAATACAAAGAAATATTTCTTATTTTCCTTCTATCAAGAAGGTGGCGACTCTATAAATTTGATTCAGTTGTGTTTTGGCACTTCATTTTGTTGTGTTAAGTTTCTATGAATGGAAGATCTCTGCATAAAAAAATAAAACATCTACATAGAATTAAGTCCTAAAAAGAACTTAAATAAGATTAAAAATAAATCTGATATGAATCTCACTAGATATAAGAGGTTTCTTGATAGAGAGAACACAAATTACAATGAAAAAAACTATTTTGCAAATACAAACAATTTGGAAGATAAAAGAAACCCCTTTGGTTTTGAAGATATT
Organism: Chamaecyparis obtusa; assembly: GCA_027943335.1. Taxonomy (NCBI): domain Eukaryota; kingdom Viridiplantae; phylum Streptophyta; class Pinopsida; order Cupressales; family Cupressaceae; genus Chamaecyparis; species Chamaecyparis obtusa. The sequence continues at coordinate 139,522 of BSBK01001925.1, forward strand.
GAAGATCAGAATCCAGTACTAGATGTCGAAGAGGAAGTAGAAGAGTATGATGAAGAAAATGAAGCAATATTTAAAATGTTGAATAAGTTATATAAATATTGAGATAAGAATCCCAAGGTAGCTAAAGCTTTGAAAAGGTTCCCTAACAAAAAGTTGGATATATTAGGGATAGAGAGAGATGATCTAAATTTATCACTTAATAATAAGACTAATGGAGAAGGATCAAAGGAGAAGATTACACCAAAAAGGGAGGAAGTGCTAAAGTATAATCCTCCACATAGAAAGAGTGCAGATCTGATTTTCAACAACAATCATAATAATCTATTATTTGAGCAAGAAAATAAAAGTAGATGTGCAAGAAACAACAATAGCGATGAAAGAGGTGATCTACGAAGACAACCAAATAATGGAGGGAACTATGACCGAAGGCATCAAAACGAGGGAAATCAATATAATGATGCTCAAAATTACCAATAAGCAAATCACCAAAATATGCGACGTCCAAACAGGAATTGTCACAATACAGGCTAAATAACAAGAGCTCCTATGGTAATAGAAAGATATAGACAACTTGATTTTCCTGGGATAAGAGGGTATCCCAATCCAATTTCTAACGATCTAAGAACGGCTATTCCAAAATTTTCCGGCAATGGAGTTGAATCTGCTGAGCAAAATGTTATTAACGTGAAGAACATAATTGACAAGCTAGAAGAGGATCACGAAGATATTTTCATGAAACTTCTTGTGCAATCCTTAACAAAAGACGCAGCAGAATGGTATAGGAATTTTCCTGACAAATCTATAACTGGATAGTGTAATTTTGTCAATCAATTCATAGAGCAATTTGGAAACCACAATGATACATCTTTTGCTTCACATGAGTTAACAAGCATAAAAAAGAATATGAATGAGTTAGTCTCAGAATTCAACAAAAGATTCAACAAGGTGTTAAACAGAATCCTGAGAGAAATTAGACTTGTGGAATCCTTTTTTATTGATTTTTATCTAAGTGCATTCGATAGTAAAATTCACTAAAAGATAAGGTCTCATAGGCCTAGTTCTCTGCCACAGGCTTTCAAAATAGCAACGACAATAGGAAATGACAGAAAGGCGACAGGCAAAATAAACAAGAGGGATGATGCAAAGTAATATAATCCTAAGGCCCCAAGGAAGGATGAATTAAAAGAGATTATAGGTATGTTACAAGACATAAAAATAAAGCAAAGCAAAAATGAAAGGCCACAATTTCAGAGAAACGACAGATCTAGATTACGTGATATGCCATATAATACAAATTGGAAGGATGGAAAACTAAAGAGACCAAATAGCGTTAAGGACACTCCTGATCCATTAAAGAAAGTCAACATTGTCGACGATGGGCCATGGTGCGAATTTTGCAAATTACCTCATACATCTGATCAATGTGTTGTGGCACAATCTATTCTAGAAGAGGAAAGTCATGAGATGGAAGAGCAGCCTACCATAAATACTTTGTCAGCGGACCTTTTTTGGGGTGGGGATGATGAAGATTATTCCGATGAAGAAAATATTCCAGATTCATATTCAAAGAGGACGGATAAACAACATCATGTGCAACAAGTATTTTCAAATGAGGAAGAAATGCCCACCTTGAGAAGCTTAACCAACCAAAAAAAGAGAGCCTATATTATTGTAGCAGTTGAACAGGCAAAGCTCACATATCAGCGAAGGAATAAGACTACAAATGCAGATCAGGGTAATCCTGCAGGGAAGTTTGCCAAAGTTCCACATCGCGAGGATACATCAAGAAGAGCTAACAATCAAGGTAAACAGTTGGATACATCGCAGCCTCCTAAATTGTCCAAGCCATCAAATATGTTGAACTTTGGTAAGCAAGTTTCTAATTGTCATTATCTTATGAATCATGCATTATCTCAGGTAAAAAAAAAAATTCACTAATGGAAACGATGAAATTCCCTAATTATAGGAAGGAGACTGTGAAGATTTTATCTCGTGTAGAAGAATTAAAAGATCAAAAAGATGTAAAGGAGAATAAAGAACCTCCTCGTATTTTTAGGAACGACATGGAATAAAAATCTCAATCAAGTTGTTCATTTCTATTTAACTTTGTTGATTAATGATAAGTTAGTTAGAAATTGCATGATTGATTTAAGACCAGAAGTTAATATTATGTTTGCTAATGTAATGAAAGAAATTGGTTTAAAAGTTGATACACCTTATGGAAAATGTTATGCAATGGATAATAGATCAGTTCTTCTAGTTGGTATCATAAAAGATGTTGAATTTAAATTCCCTGCATATCCTAAAGTTGCATATAAAACTGACATTACTGTTGTAGAAATTCCTGCAAATTATGGTATGTTGTTGTCTAGACAATGGTCAAATCTGGTCAGAGGACATGTTCAACTGGATCTATCCTCTGCCACCATACCAGTCGATGGGAAGGAAATCAAAATTGACAGAAAGACAAGATCTTATTTAGTTGAGGATTTCAATCCCAATCCTGTAATCAACTTCTGTCAATCAAACATGGGCAATTTTCAAGTAAGTATTTCTAAAACAACATTAAAAATTATTGATCTTATTGAAATACATGTGTAGGAAAATCGTGAAGATATATAGCAAATGTATTTTGATGGGACATGCAACAAAAATGGTAATCAGGCTGCTGTCATTTTAATATCACCATCTGGTAAAACTTTCAAATATTCTTTTTTGTTGAATTTTGAATGTACAAATAACATCTCAGAATATGAAGCATTAGTCATTGGATTAAATATTGCAAAAGTGTATGGAATTAAGATGTTTTCTATTATAGGTGATTCTGATTTAATTGTCTCTCAGATTAGAGGTAAGTTCTCAACAAGGAATCCAAAGTTAAAACAATATGGAAATTATGTTTGAGATTTAATTGAATCATATGATGCATTTTCTATTAAATGGGTAGATAGATCAAACAATTTTCTTCCTGATTTAATTGCTAATTTAGTTATTAGGCAAATTGATTTTCCACTTGATGAGATTGTGTAGGTTGCAATGAAGAATAGAACATCAATACCTGATAATGTGCAAAACTAGCAGGTTTTTGAAGATGATAAGGATCTTCTCGGATTTTTAACATGCGAAGAGAGTTATGAAGGTCAGAATATAGACTTGAACTGTTATGCGGAAGTCCAAGATGGTAAAGAAGTTTTGTTTGATAAGGAAGTTGTTCAGCTCAAAACAAATAAGATACCTAAAGGTTTGGTAGCATTAGAAAGGATTTTTGATGAGCAAGAAAGTTTCAAACCTATCAAATCTACTAAAGTTCAAAATAATATTGAGAAAATTAATCTTGGAACTGAGCATGCTACTAAGGATGTTTTCATTGGTAAAAAATTATCTTCTAAAATAAGGTTTGAATTGATTTCTTTGTTAACAAAGTATAGGCATGTCTTTGTTTGGGGTTATGATGAATTAAAAGCTTACAGAGAGGATTTGTTTTAGCATGAAATACCTTTGAAGCCTAATGCAAAACCCTTTAGACAAAGACAAAGGCCTATTAATCCAACCTTAGCCCCTAAGATGAAGGAAGAGTTAATTAAGCTAAGAGATGCTGGGAGCATCAAGCCTATTAGGCATTCAACATGGGTATCTAATCTTCTCCCTCTTAGAAAGAAAAACAGCGAAATTAGATTATGCATTGATTTTAGAAATCTTAATGTGTCGTCTCTAAAGGACAATTATGCCTTACCTAATATGGAAATTTTGTTGCAAAAGGTAGCTGGGAATGATTTATTATCCATGATGGACAGATTTTCAGGATAAAACCAAGTCAAAGTCAGAGAGTCGGAACAGTATAACACAGCATTCACCATGCCTTGGGGTACTTATGTTTATGCCAGGATACCTTTTGGTTTAACTAATGCAGGGGCTACTTTTCAGAGATCAATGGATGTTTATTTTGACAGATTGATTGATTTCAGTTTAGTTGTATATCAAGACGACCTTACCACTTACTCTAAAAAAGAAGACCATTGTGGACTCTTAGAGAAAAATTTTAAAAGAGCCCTTGAATATGGAATATCTCTTAATCATAAAAAGTGTGATTTTGGAGTTACAAAAGGGAAACTTTTAGGAAATATTGTTTCTAAGGAGGGTGTTAGAATTGATCCAGAAAGAGTCGCTGCAATTGATAATATTCAAATACCCAAGACAGTAAAAGCTATCCAATCATTCTTTGGCCAAATCAACTTTGTGAGGAGGTTTGTTTCCAACTTTGCAAAATCCATCAAACCAATTGCTAAAATGTTAAAAAAGGGAGCTAAGTTGACATAGAACAATGAAGCCATAGAGGCATTTGCAGCAATCAAGAAAGCCATCAAAGAGGCTCCAGTACTTAAGTCCCCTGATTTCATGAAGCATTTTCAAATCTTTTCCTTTGCATCCTACCATACGATAGCAGCAGTTATGCTTCAAAAGAATAAAGAGGGCCATGAGCAACCAATTGCATTCTTTAGAAAGAGTTTGCAAGCAGATGAGCTCAACTATGAAATTAATGAAAAACAGGCTTATCCTCTTGTCAACGCATTAAATCATTCAGACCGTACCTGGTTGGGGCAGAGGTGATAGCATATGTACCAAATGCTGCAGTTAAAGACATTTTCAGACAGTCAGAGACTACTGGAAGGAGATGGTTGATAAATTAGATACAGGAGTTCAACATTGATGTTCAAGTTACGAAGTTGGTAAGAGGACAGAGCTTAGCCAAACTTATGGCAGAATCAAATCTGGAAGCAGCACAAGTAAATCAAGTTGATCTTGAGCACACTGAGGTTAGTATTGAAATGTGCCCTTGGTACAGTGATATAATTTATTATTTAAGGCATATGAAATGTAATGATAGTTTGAATGATAACCAAAAAAGAACTATCAAACTTCAAGCTGCAAAATATGTCTTAGTTCAGGGTGATTTATATTGGAAGAATAGAGATGGGGTTTTACTTTTCTGTTTAGACATGTATCAAGCAAAAACTGTTCTTAAGGAAATGCATGAAGGATCTTGTGGTGGTCACTTTTCAGCAAAAATTACAGCACATAAAATCTTACGTGCAGGATACTACTAGCCACAACTCTTTAAGGATTGTCATACATATGTAAGAAAATGTGAAGCTTGTCAGAAATTTTTCGGAAAGTTAAAATATGATGGTTCTCTTCTACTCAGAACTTTGCAAACAGAAGAACCTTTCCAAATGTGGGGAATTGATTTTATTAGAGAAATCAGTAATAAGTCAAGTGGGGGACATAGTTGGATCTTAGTGTTCACAAAATGGGTGGAAGCCATACCTACCAAGCAATCCACAAGCAAAGTAGTGACTAAGTTCTTGATAGAAAATATTATAACCAAGTTTGGAGTCTCTAAAAAGATTATTGCAGATAACGGTATGTGCTTTAGATCAAAAGAGTTTTATGATTTATGTGTGAAATATGGCATAACCATATCCTATTCATCTCCTTATCACCCCCAGGGCAATGGACAGACTAAGTCCATCAACAAGAATATTTTGAAAATTATTTGAAGGATGTTGGATAATAACAAGCGTGCTTGGGATTCAAAATTAAATCTAGCCTTATTGGCTGACAGGATCACAATGAAGAAGTCTACAAGTTTCTCACCCTTCAACTTAGTTTATGGCAAGGAAGCAAGGTTACCCTTAAACAGCTTACTTCCGGTTTATAAGTTCATCATTGAAGAGCAGTTAGAGGATATCGACTTCATGGAAGAGAGGTTAAATGCATTAGTTGAGCTTGATGAAATCAGGAGATGCGCTTAAGAACAAAACCTCACCAAGCAAAAGCTAGTTCAATTCCTCCACGACAAAAGAGATCAGAACAGATCTTTCAAAGTAGGTGAGTGGGTTGTAAAATGAAATGTCAAAAATCAAGATAAAGGTAAGCATGGTAAATTTGAGGCCTTGTGGTTGGGGCCATTCATTTTTTCGAGAAAGGCAGGAGAGTATTTTTATTTTTTGTAGGATACTGATGGACGAGTGCAGGACTTTCCAGCTCATGGACAATACTTAAAGCCATTCTTTTTATAAAGATACTCAGGGGGTTTTTCTTTCTCTTTTACTTTTCATTTACATACTTTGATATTTTAGATATGATTATAGGAATTAATTGTTGTTTTATATTCCTTTTGTAGGTCTGCTTCACCCAGAGACAGCTAGAATGCTCATCATCCTCGCAAGGAACATGTGTCCCCATCAAGAGCCACAGATGGAGACTTATTTTTTACAAAATAAGGCTTCCATTTGATTACTCTCTCATTTTCTTTCTTAAAATTATCATTAACAATAAGTTAGATTATTCATATGTTAAGATTCCTGCATATATCTTACATACCCTTAAGTTATAATAAATGGATTTCAAATTTCATATAAACTATAATTTTCATACATTAATTTTGAAAGCACTTAAGTAATAAGGATTAATCTTGTTAAATATGTTTTCGTTATATAGAGGTTAATACTAAATAAATAAATAAAAAACAATGATATCACAGGCAATTTTTCTCAGCATGATATTGTGAAGCGATAACTTTTTGAATCTTAGAAACCATTATGTTGTGATAGGTGTGTTCCTAAGGCAATGAAGACATGATTCTGGAACACTCCTATCACAGAATGGTCATTAATGCCAGAGAATTTTGAACGTAGGTACAAGATTATTGCTTTAGAGGAATGGTTGTTACCAACATGCCACAAATCACGACATGATACAAGCTCCAGCATACCAAAGGATGAAAAGATTGAGCATGAGTCTTAAACAAGCAATGCATCATGTCTGATGTGTTCCATATGGAGGGCGCCCAGAGAACAATGTTCATTATTACACTCAGAAGGAATCACGTAGAGAACAATGTGGAGTCGGTAAGCAGAGATATAACACCAAACATCCAAAAAGATTGCAGAAGCAGTAGATTTTCACCAGAACGGAGGATGTTAAGGAAATTCATGTACCTATCAAGGATGGAAAATATAAGACATGCTTATGCCACGTAATGATAGAGATGAGTATTTATTCTCTAAAGGGCGCGAAGGTTCATAAATCACATTTTCATTCGTTTGATTCATAAACCGTGTCATACGAATAATGTAAAATATTAATTTATGGTCATATTATTAGTAAATAAAGGGACACGCGGTTAATTATTGTGAAACGATATGCCATTTGGATGTAGCCATGTATCCTTTCATCTTTATATAAATATTAGATGCAAAATCAAACAAGAAAGAACGAAAAACAATACTCTTGTGACTGGCGAATATTACACAATTTTATAATAAAAACTTTTTCATTTGGCAAAGATGGGATATTGAACAAAGCATGTGGAATATGAATTATTGAAAGCATTTTTTATAAACGATTCTAGAGTTGGAATGCAACGAATTGAGCATCGGTAACGAGTGTCTTTGTTATATTTCCTCTTCTCGCATAACCAGTAAGGAATTGCATTTTATTTATTTGCACAAAGTTTTAGAGTTAACAAATATTATAGTCCGTCCTTTATAATTTCTATTTCTATATTTTGTAAATAATTTATTTTTCTGATATTTGGATGGAATCGTTTATAGCATTTTAAATTTCCTTAAGAACAGTTTCTGCTTGATATATGGCTAAAGAGAAAATTAAAACCCCATCTCTATTCTTCCAATATAGGTCACCTTGAACTAAGACATATTTTGCAGCTTGAGGTTTGATAGTTCTCTTTTGGTTACCATTCAAACTACCATTACATTTCATATGCCTTAAATAATAAATTATATTACTATACCAAAGGCACATTTCAATACTAACTTCGGCGTGCTCAAGATCAACCTGATTTACTTGTGCTACTTCCAAATTTGATTCTGCCATAAGTTTGGCTAAGCCCTGTCCTCTTACCAACTTTGTGATCTGAAAATCAATGTTGAACTCCTGTATCTGGTTTATCCACCTGCATCTCCTCCCAGTAGTCTCTTACTGTCTGAAAATGTCTTTAACTGCAGCATTTGGTACATATGCTATCACCTCTGCCCCAAACAAGTACGGCGCAAATGATTTAACTGCCTTGACAAGAGCATCAACCTGTTTTTCATTAATTTCATAGTTGAGCTCAACTCCTTACAAACTCTTGCTAAAGAATGCAAATAGTTCCTCGTGGCCCTCTTCATTCTTCTGAAGCATAACTACTGCTATCGTATGGTAAGATGCAAAGGAAAAAATCTGAAAAGGCTTCTTGAAATCAGGGGACTTAAGTACTGGAGCCTCTTTGATGGCTTTCTTGATTGCTGCAAATGCCTCTATGGCTTCATTGTTCCATGTCAACTTAGCTCCCGTTTTTAACATTTTAGCAATTGGTTTGATGGTTTCTGCAAAGTTGGAAACAAACCTCCTCACAAAGTTGATTTGGCCAAAAAATGATTGGATAGCTTTTACTATCTTGGGTATTTGAATATTATCAATTGCAGCGACTATTTCTGGATCAATTCTGACACCCTCCTTAGAAACAATATGCCCTAAAAGTTTCCCTTTTGTAACTCCAAAATGACACTTTTTAGGATTAAGAGATATTCCATATTCAAGGGCTCTTTTAAAAATTTTCTCTAAGAGTCCACAATGGTCTTCTTTTTTAGAGTAAGCGGTAAGGTCGCCTTGATATACAACTAAAATGAAATCAATCAATCCGTCAAAAGCAACATCCATTGCTCTCCGAAAAGTAGCCCCTGCATTAGTTAAACCAAAAGGCATCCTGGCATAAACGTAAGTACCCTAAGGCGTGGTGAATGTTGTCTTATACTGTTATGACTCTCTGACTTTGACCTAGTTGTATCCCGAAAATCCATCCATCATGGATAATGACTCATTCCCAATTACATTTTGCAACAAAATTTCCATATTAAGTAAGGCATAGTTGTCCTTTAGAGACGAAACATTAAGATTTCTAAAATCAATTCATAATCTAATGTCGTCGTTTTTCTTTCTAACAGGCACAAGATTAGATACCCATGTTAAATGCCTAATAGGCTTGATGATCCCAGCATCTCTTAGCTTAATTAACTCTTCCTTCATCTTAGGGGCTAAGGTTGGATTAATAGCCCTTTGTCTTTGTCTAAAGGGTTTTGCATCAGGCTTCAAAGTTATTTCATGCTGAAACAAATCCTCTCTGTAAGCTTTTAATTCATCATAACCCCAAGCAAAGACATGCCTATACTTTCTGAACAAAGAAATCAATTCAGACCTTATTTTAGGCGATAATTTCTTACCAATGAAAACATCCTTAAGAGCATTCTCAGTTCCAAGATTAATTTTCTCAATATTATTTTGAACTTTAGTAGATTTGATAGGTTTTAAACTTTCTTGCTCATCAAAAATCCTTTCTAATGCTACCAAACCTTCAGGTATCTTATTCGTTTTGAGCTGAACAACTTCCTTACCATCTTGCACTTCCACATAACAGTTCAAGTCTATATTTTGATCCTCATAACTGTCTTCACAAGTTAAAAATCTGAGAATATCTTTATCATCTTCAAAAACCTGCCAATTCTGCACATTATCAGGTATTGATGGTCTATTCTTCATTTCAACCTGCACAATCTCATGAAGTGGAAAATCATTTTGCCTAATAGCTAAATTAGTCATTAAATCAGCAAGAAAATTGTTTGATCTATCTACCCACTTAATAGAAAATCCATCATATGATTCAATTAAATCCCAAACATAATTTCTATATTGCTTTAACCTTGGATTTCTTGTTGAGAACTTACCTCTAATCTGAAAGACAATTAAATCAGAATCACCTATAACAGAAAGCATCTCAATTCCATACACTTTTGCAATATTTAATCCAATGACTAATGCTTCATATTCTGAGATATTATTTGTACATTCAAAATTCAACAAAAAGGAATAGTTGAAAGTTTTACCAAATGGTGATATTAAAATGACACCAGCTCCATTACCATCTTTGTTGCATGCCCCATCAAAATACACTTGCCATATATCTTTACGATTTTCCTACATATGTACTTCAATAGGATCAATAGTTTTTAATGTTGTTTTAGAAATACTTACTTGAAAATTGTCTATGTCTGATTAACAAAAGTTGATTATAGGATTGGGATTGAAATCTTCAACCAAATAAGAAGATCTTGGCTCTCTCACAATTTTGATTTCCTTCCCACCGACTGGTATAGTGGCATAGGATAAATCCAATTGAACATGTCCTCCGACCAGATTTGACCACTGTCTAGACAACAACATACCATAATTTGCAGTAATTTCTACAACAGTAATGTCTATTCTATATGCAACTTTAGGATATGCAAGAAATCTAAATTCAACATCTTTTTATGATACCAACTATAGGAACTGATCTATTATCCATTGCATAACATTTTCTATAAGGTGTATCAACTTTTAAACCAATTTCTTTCATTACATCAGTAGACATAATATTAACTGCTGCTTCAGAATCAATCATGCAATTTTTAACTAATTTATCATTAATCAACAAAGTTAAATAGAAAGTATCAACTTGATTGGGATTTTTATTCAATGTAGTTCCTAAATACACAATAGGATGTTCATCATTATCCTTTACATCTTTTTCATCTTTTAATTTTTCTACACTACATAAAATCTTCACAGTCTCCTTCCTGTAAGCAGGGAATCTCATCATTTCCATTAGTGGAACATAAATTTTTACCTGAGATAATGCATGATTCATAAAAGAATGACAATTAGAAACTCGCTTACCAGAATTCAACTTATTTGATGGCTTGGATAATTTTGGAGGTTGTGACGTATCCATCTTTTTACCTTGATTGTTAGTTCTTAATGCATGCTCCCGTTGTGGAACTTTTGCAAATATCCCTAAAGGATTACCATGATCTGCATTTGTAGTCTTATTCCTTCGCTGATATGTGAGCTTTGCCTGTTCAACTGCTGCAATAGTATAAGCTCTCTTTTCTTCACTAGTTAGCCTCCTTAAAGTAGGTGCTTCTTCTTCATCTAAAAGCACTTGTTGCACATAATGTTGTTAATCCATTCCTCTTGAATATGAATCTGAAATAGCTTCCTCATCTGAATATTCTTTATCATCTCTACCCCAAAAAGGCTCAGACGACAAGGTATTTATAGTATCCTGATCCTCCATTTTATGACCTTCCTCTTCTAAAATAGATTGTGCAACAACACATTGATCAGATGCATGGGATAATCTAAAAAATTCACACCATGGCCCATCATCAACTATGTTAACCCTTTTTAACTGATCAGGAGTATTCTTAACTTGATTTGGTCTCTCTGGTTTTCCATCCTTCCAATTTCTATTATAAGGCATATCCTGTAATCTAGGTCTGTCGTTTCTCTAAAATTGTGGCCTTTCATTTCTACTTTGCTTTATTTTTATGTCTTGTAACATATCCATAATCTCTTTTAATTCATCATTTCTTGAGGCCTTAGGATTATATAACTTTGCATCATCCCTCTTGTTTATTCCGTCTGCCGCCTTTCTGTCATTTTCTGTTGTTGTTGCTATTTTGAAAGCTTGTGGCAGAGAACTAGGCCTATGAGATCTTATCTCATAGTAATTTTCACTATCGAATGCACTTAGATAAAAATCAATCAAAAAAGAATCTACCGGTCTAATTTCTCTCGAGATTCTGTTTAACACCTTGTTGAATTCTGAGACTGACTCATTCATATTCTTTTTTATGCTTGTTAACTCATGTGAAGCAAAAGATGTATCATTGTGGTCTTCAAATTGCTCTATGAATTGATTGGCAAAATTACACCATCCAGTTATAGATCTATCAAGAAGACTCTTACACCATTCCGTTGCGTCTTCTATTAAAGATTGCACAAAAAGTTTCATGAAAACATCTTCGTGATCCACTTCTAGCTCCTCAATTGTGTTCTATAGGTTAATGACATGTTGCTCAGCAGATTCAACTCCATTACCAGAAAATTTTGGAATAGCCACTTTTAGATCATTTGAAATTGGATTGGGATATCCTCTTATCCTATCAAAACCAAGTTCTCTATATCTTTCTATCACCATAGGAGTTATTGTTCTTTGGCCTGTATTGTGACAATTCATGTTTTGACCTCGCATATTTTGGTGATTTGTACCTTGGTTATTTTGAGAATCATTACAATGATTTCCCTCGTTTTGCTGTCTTTGGTAACTTCGGTCATAGTTCCCTCCATTACTCGGTTGTCTTCGTGGATCACCTCTTTCATTGTTGTTGTTGTTTCTTGCACATCTTCCTCTATTTTCTTACTCAAATAATGGATTATTATGATTGTTGTTGAAAATTAGATTTGCACTCTTTCTATGTGGAGGATTATACTTTGGCACCCCCTCCTTTTTTAGTGTAACCTTCTCCTTTGATTCTTCTCTATTAGTCTTATTATTAAGTGATAAATTTAGATCATCTCTCTATCCCTAATATATCCAACTTTTCATTAGGGAACTTTTTCAAAGCTTTAGCTACCTTGGGATTCTTATCTCAATATTCATATAACTTATTCAACATTTTAAATATTGCTTCGTCTTCTTCGTCATACTCTTCTACATCTAGTACTGGATTCTGATCTTCAATATCTTCAAAACCAAAAGGGTTTCTATTATCCTCCAAACTGTTTGTATTTGCAAAATAGTTTTCTTCATTGTAATTTGTGTTTTTTTTATCAGGAAACTTCTTATATCTGGTGAGATTCATATCAGATATATTTTTAATCTTACTTAAGTTCCTTTTAGGACTTAATTTCATGTAGATATTTTCTTTTTTATGCAAGGATCTTCTTCCGTTCATAGAAACTTAACACAACAAAATGAAATGCCAAAACACAACTGAATCAAATTTGTAGAGTCGCCACCTTCTTGATAGAAGGAAAATAAGAAATATTTCTGTGGATTCTACCCCAACAGAGTATATGCCACAAAAAATCTCATTTTAAATTCTTTTGTATATATGAATCTGAAACAAAGTCAGAATTTTAATAGAAATTAGAAACTTTATTGTATAAATTTTAAAAGCATTTAATCATATTATTTATATATCCACTTTTATGTTGGAAATACAAAATCAGAATCTTTCAAAATTTAAATAATATCAACTATTTAAATGCTTAAATAAAAAGGAAAAGAATTAAATGCTAAACTAAAATATCAATTCTAAACAAAATCTGAATTATTAAAACTCACCACAATGTGTTAAATAAATAAATCTCTATGCTAGTCTAAAACAAAAAACTTATAAAGTTTATCTGTAACTCTCCCAAGTAGAGTCGTCAATCTGTTGGTTCCCAAAACCACAGATTGAAATCCTACAAGTCTTGCCAACTCGATGTTGGTATATCCAATCGGTTAAGGCCAACGTGACAAGATCAATCGATTTGATCTTTTGCGCTTTAGGCTTTGTAGGGCCACGGTGGGTTCACCTAATCCTAAATCAAAACACTTAGATCCAAGATATCTATAGCAGATAAGTTAGAATATTAATGCAATGAAAGAATCTTAAATGGCAAGATGACGGGAGACTTTCGATTTGCACAATAATACCGAAATGGCTGAAATGACGCCAATCTGTGCAACTGCAAAGATAACTACATCAAATAATGCTTCAAACTTGTGAATTCTGTATTGGAAACATGGACAAACGATTATATGAATATATAAATAATTTAGAGTAAAAAAGTAATTGTAAACTTCAGAGATAAATGAATATACTAATTCTTCAAAGGCAAGATATGAAATAATTGTCAGCATATATATTATGAATTATGAATAATGAAAAGACCAGTGACAGATTCTATAAGGGCAATAGAGTCAAAATTATAAGCTTATTACGTACAACTTTATAAAATTTTATGCAGTTAAAACCATAAACAATTTGATAATTCAGATGTGATAAATCAAATATACTTATGCAATTTCAAACTAGTCTAGATTGCGCTTTAACTCCTCAAATATGGAGACAAACTAGACACAGATTCGAAAAATAATAAAATATTTTACAACATCCGTGATAGTCAAATTCGAAATGTTATAAATGATCTTATCTATTTATCTGAAAAATAAACTATTTACAGAATACAGAGAAAGAAATTATGAAGGATGGAGCTATATAATATTTTTAACTTCAAATCCTTGCATAAATAAATAGAATAGATAAGCTTACTGATTATGCCAGGAATAAAATTGTAATGAAGACAACCAATATTGATGATCTATCCACTGCAATTCGATCCACAATGCATATAAAAGCTTTATTCAATAATCCACCATTCACAAGCTTTGTTCAACTTTTAATCCTTGCCAAATGAAGAAATTTTTATTTAAAACAGTATAATATTTGCCTCCCAAAAAAGTTATTGTTTTTTGTGCCCCTTTCTCTTTGAATTTTACTTTGTATTTATACTACAATGAAAAGATGCATTGGTTATTCTTTAAGAGATTGCACTGCTTCATAAAAAACCGCATATCCTACTTTGTTAAAATATTTGCCAAGAGAACCAAAACCCATTGTAATCACCCTCTTACGGGCTCAATTGTAAAAACGACAGGTGGAATATACGATTTCGAAACGTTATCTCTTCTCAAATATGAAAACTCATCGCTTACGTGACATAACAGTCATATAAAAAGTGTCCTGTGCATGACAACGTTTTCCATATCCTCCACTTGGTGAAACATTGATGCTTCTGCCATCGTGCAGGATGCTCGATGCCACATTTAAAATTGTTATCGATGATAATGTTTCACACCTTTGTACTTGGACGTGTAACCATTGACAAAATCCATGGGACCTTCCATAATTTATTTTTTATGCATTCATGATTTCTCATAGCGGACTAAGACTTCCTCTTCACGGGAATGCACACATATATCCTATGTCAAGGGCGCTGAACATTCACATGGTCTGAATCTGGACACATAACATAATATATGTGCGACTCCAATCTCAGCGGTATTACAATTGCCATATCTTGAAGGGAAAGAGGTATATGTTGATGTATCCATGCGTTTTCCTATGAACCGTCCATCAATTTCAGAGACTTAATGCTAGACGTTGCAGATGCTAGAGGGTCCAAATCCTGGTGATTAGCATTTTCTCACAAATGTATGATCAAGTAATTGTGATGCTTTTAGTTTTCTTTTTTTTTAGTTGGGCTTGTGTGCAGGCAATAAAATTTCGTCCCTCTACTGAATGGAACTTCACTCCTGAATATTTTGAACATTGTTTCTGTCCGATTCATTTTTAATAATGATGACCATCTTGTGATAGGAGTATTCCAAAATCATATCATCTTTGGCTTAAAGATGCATTTTTTGTGGTACAATGATCTTTAGAAAATCCATCAAGAGGTTGTTGCTTCATTGGCGGCACTATACTGAAAAATATGTCTGCAATGTCATTGACCTTAGCATTATTGTCTACATAACCAAAACAAAGAACACGTTAAAAGGATAAATATGTTTTACATAAATGCTTTCGAATCTGAAGACAAAAGGTAACACCTTCGTGATTAATGAATGAAGATAATGCTCTATATGAAATTCGAAATTTATTTACTATGGATATATAACTTGAGGGTATAGATAATGTATGCTATGTGCAGAAATCCTAATAAATATGCTAACAATCTATCTCATTATTAATGAAAAAATTAAAAGAGAAAATGAGAGAGGATAATCAAATGGAAGCATTAATCTGCAAAAATTAAGGTTCCATCAGAATTAACTTGTCCTCATCCCACAATATGCAGGTTGGAATTACTTACGCCACCTCTGTAATTCAAACCACAAGTTCATGATGTAAATTGCAGCATCTATAAAATGGGCCATAGCTTCCCCTTATTGGATTTGCGGCTTATACTAACCAATCGCAATCACCAAAAAAACGCACATCTCCTATCATGTTAAATTCTGAGATTTCAAACCTTTGCATTAACCAAATTCAGTTCTTGGTAGCCGTACTTCAACTCCTTGTGTGATGCGATTCCAGAATATTACTTGGCACATTTTGAATCAACTCCTTGTTCTTCTCTCAATTTCAATTTTTATCAAAAGGATGCATAATAATGATTTTCGAAATCCTTAAGGCTTCTTTTTAATAAGCATTTACAATTTGACTTCTTCCACACACCAAAAGCCAAGTAGCTTCAAGCTTACACTTTTCACTTAAAAAGCTTTAAGGACACACCAAAAAATTAAAACAATAAACTCATAAGTCATTAATTAAGCTAAGCTTAATTAATAACTCCATATGCAAAAAGATAATTAAGCTCCAAGAAAAAACTTAATCAAATGCTCCTGACACAGCTCCCTAAGCCTCCATTGCACTGCCAAAAATAGCAACCACCCCATAATAGACTTGCTATAAATAGCAAGATTATCACAGAGACCCTCAAATCCAACTGTCAACTCACGAGGGTCGCAATGATGAACTAACCACACCCAGCTACAGGAACCTGCTAAATTGGGGACATTACATTCTTTAGTACTGAGCAGTACCTGATGTATGGTGTTTGTGTTATTGATTGTTTTGTATTGCATTGGACTATTGTACCATCCTCAAATTTTATGCACCTTCTTGGCGTAAGTGTTAGCCCTTCTTGATGTGTGTGATTACCATGTGTGTGTGACTAGGTTATTATCCCCACGAGCACGGTGGGGTGGGCCTGAGGGTTCCACGTGGTAGGGTGGTGTTGCATTATACCACTATTGGGGACTAGTGTATAGATGATGAACTTCCTCCAACTACAAGGATTTGGAGCATTGAATGCTCATTGTATATCCTTCATTCTTGCATCATTGATATATGTGTATGTACATGTTCATGCACTGATGTTCCCGGTATTTAGCTTAGTTTCCTTTATGCTATTGGATGATGTATTTATTGATGTAATCGAGTGATTATGGCCTCGATCTATGCTATTTGGTACTCCTCGGTGTGGAGCTAGATGTTTACCAGCTATACATTGGTGTTGGCTTAGGGTTTCAGCTTTTACCCTTCGTTATTTCGGCCAATTTCATGAATCAACATCTGCATGGATCCATGTCTCTAAACCTTTAATCAACGTCTCTAACTCTTTAATCAACGTCTCTAACTCATTGCTCTGAGACTTTTTATGTCTCAAAATTAACCAGTTAGAATCGACGTCAGCGCAAATCGGCATCTCTGCAACCTCAACCAACATCTCTACCTTCTTTTAGCGTTTGCGTGAATCGGCGTCTCTGCAACCTCAATCAACGTCTCTGTCTACTTTTAGCGTCTTCCACTAGTTTGATTCCCCATTTAATTTTTGAAGCCGAATCAAATGTTTATACTTTTGGGTTGGTTTCTTGAGGGTTCTTAGATGTCTTTCAGGCATTCTCAACCCAATTTCAGCTCCAGGGCAGTACATAAAATGTAACATTTAAATATAAGTTCATACTTTAAGTTACATTTTATGTAATACTTTCAAGATGTTTGAGAGTGGTTTCAGCTTCATAGGAGTTGAAATAAAGATTCTAGATTTTGAGAGATTTTAGCAAATTTCAGACTTAGCCAAATTTCAGGAATCAGCATGATTCTCATGTGATGTTTTGATTGTATTATTGAGTCTTCCACATGTGCGCGATCATTTGAGGATCGTTGCTTGTCTTGTTGTTTATCCTTATGGTTAATTAGTAATTAACATGTATGTTTAACCATGAAAGGAACATTTACTTTGGGATTAAAGTGAAATTCAGTTAGATGGAGTCGAGGATGGAATTAGTCTCCTTGTTTAGCCGTGATTTCTTGCCGTCTTAGCCTCTCGTGAGTCATAGCATTGTCTGGATCCTGGTAGGGCAGTCTCGTGAACATGTATTCTATGTTCCGAGTATGTGATTTGGTTGTCTTGGAACCTTTGGAAGTGTTGGTTAGTCTTCCGCTTGTGCACGATCATGTGATGATTGTCTCTGGCATGTTTATATCTTGCTTATGTTATGGTTATGAGATGCACATTGTTATGTAGTGTTTATTCTACGCATCAAAAAACAAAATTGTTAAGTGCATATTTAACCCCTTTGTTCCAAGGGTTCCTTGGCGAGGCATTACACAAATTAACTCCAATTGTAGACGTTTATGATATTAAAAACTAGATTTTCATAGGTAGACATGACAATAACACGCATTTGTGTAAAGCTGTGAACTTTTTCATTCCAACTTTTCATTTCTCTTTTGATACTCTTTCAATTTCTAATATTGTGCAAGTAACCTCCTCTAATTGAAACTTCTAGTATTATATGATGGCATCCTTCTAGTATACATCTCATAAAACCAGCTATTTAAAGAAGAAAATCAATAGGTAGTGTTTTGAGGTTTCTGCCACATATAAAGACTAGTAAACAACACTAACATGTACAGATTTACTTTTAAACATTGAATTTTACTTATTATGTTGATAATTGCAATGATATTTATTATGTTTCATTATCCCCTTAAGTTAAACAAGCAACGTTTGGACGAATGTATCTTGATCAGTGTTACAGAACTCAGATTCAAACTAGAGTCCGCAAGCTGATTTTTGACTTGGACTTGGACTTGGCGTGGACTCAACAAAGATTTAGAAATTGCAAACGCAAAAAATTTAGATATTTTAAAGGATTTAAAGCTTGTTTCATGCACCCTCTAATAAATAAATTTAAAAGACACAATAACTCATCAAATAGAAGCTACTTTGATCACACACTGTAATGTCCCATTTTTTTAATAATTAGGACTGTAAGAATTTGCCTAAGGCAAAGAATGAAAATGTCAAGATCTAGAAGCTCAATTGATAGCACAAGAGAGACAAAATGATATGATCAAATGATTGATTCAATATTGATCAAATGATAATGGTCCAAAATCAATTAAGTACAAGTAGATGTGCCTGAATATATAGGCAATGCGTGATAACTAAGAGTGATGCAAGTGATAACCTATCAACTAGACAAGGTGTAATCACATGTCTACCAAAAGTGGATCATCCTCCATTGTACAACAAAGTATGTGCAATATGTGCAACAATGAGAGTATGACAATGTGATAGGAGCACTAAAGGTGGATCTCACACCTAAAGTGAAATTCTCTTACACCATGTGCTAAAATGAGATGCAAACTCCTAGGTGTCTCAATGACAACTAATATGCAAATGCAATATCCTAAATAAACTTAAGTGTAATTAGGAATATTTAATTACACCAAGACCCCCCCTTAAGTGCAACTTAAGGGAATGGACTTAAACTCACAATGCTAGATGACAATGCATGATGGGTCCCGGCTACTAGGCCATGTTAAGTACCCATGTACAATATGCAAGTGCAAAAATAATGCAATGCAATCTCTCATAAAGCGGAGAAAGAGGGAAAACCTCATGGGAAAAACCCTCCCCCAAAAAGAGAGATGAAAACAAACAAGATGCATGGATGGATGGAGTAATCAAGACCCCCCCCCCCATTACGACATACATCATGTATATACCATCAACAATCCCCATATAGGAGAGAAGAAGTGGAAGAGAGACCAAGTAGCCCCCCCTCAATGTAGAATGTAGACCTGTGGTAGATGCTCCAAGTTCGATGTAGAAACTGCTCCATGAGTGTAGAACAACGTTCCTCTTCTTAGGAAGAAACAAAACCAACGGTGTATCAATGAAGCCTCCCCAATCTATAGGAAGAAACCTCAAAATGTATGGAATCGTTGAAACTTGCTCAAGTGTCCTACTGAAAGGTGCCTCCTCCAAATCATGTGTACTAGGCCACATTGTTGAAAAAGACAAGTCGGGATCGAATGAGGATGAATGTAGAACATGTGTCAAAGACTCAAGTATCTCCTCTGAAGATAAAGTGACCTCCTCTAACTACTGTATCAAAGTATCCACAATCATGTCAACCTCGAAAGAATAATCAAGTGGAGAGTGAAGATGAGGGTCAACATGTTCGCTTGCAACAACTGTAGAAGGATCATCTTCACCAAAGAGAAGATGAATGTCATCAATAGTGTCTTCCAAATCTGCAATGTAGGTCTCCCCAAACAAACCTGCAATGGCTGTCAAGTAGTCATCCCATGGAACTAAGTCTGGAAGACAAATATCCTGCTGCACTAAATCACTTGAACCCATGGCTGTATGAATACAAGCAGCATCATCAGGAACAATAGTAGAAATGATCTCGATAGGAGGAGAAGGAATGGATAGCTCAAGAACTTGATCACAATTGAGAATACCCAAGTTCAAGTAGCCAAAGTCCTCAAAGTCTGAATCAACAATGGAAGTGTGATCAAAATCTGTTGAAGAATCATTGTCATCATCATGACAAAAATCTGCAAAGTAGTATAACGGAGATGCATGATCAACCACCCCTATAGCAATGATATCTCTACTCTCCAAGTCTATGATAATAACTGAATCAGGAATGAATTCCACAGTACTCCTTGTTGCCCCATTAGTGAGTTGATAGATGGAAAGGACGTTATGAGTTAGGTGAGGTACAGAACACATATTTGAAGGTTCCCTCCCCCTTATCAATAGTTCCTTTCCCAATCACATTCATGTAAGTATGATTGCCCATCAAAATTGGCGACATGTTACAAGGATCAAATGATGAAAACATAAACTATAAAGATGCCATATGATGAGAAGCCCCTGAATCTAGAAGCCATCTCCCTGACTCATGACTTGAAGTAGCAATTAAGGATTGACCTTTTCCCTTATCCTTTTTGTGATCCTTTCCTTTATCAAAATCTGAATGTGAAGAAGAGGATGGAGTAGTTATTCTTGAAGGTAGACTTATTTGATTCTTCCTAAGAAGATACCTGAGTTCATCTATTTCCTTCTTGTAGCAATGATGTTCTTCATGTCCATTCATCTTGCAATATGCACAAGTAAGAAACTCCTAGTATGATTTCCTCTTGTTGTTGCCTTGGGGTGAGGAGGTGGATTGCTCTTTCTCTTGTTGTGTCTTGTGTTGCCATTGTTTCTGCTTCTTGTATGAACCTTTGCCACCTTGATTCCTTTGATTCTCATTATTAGCCACCAATGCCATAGACTTTGAAGTCTTGAGAATACCCATACTCATCAATTTGGATTGTTCCAACATCAACATTTCTTCAAATGACTCAAATGAAGGTGTAGTGAAGGCACTTCCCATGGTCGACTTGTGAGTATTGTAACTTGAAACAAAGGCTACATATTCTGAAGGAATATTGTCCATCATATGATGAATCAATTGTAAATCCTTTATGGTAATACCACAATCCTTAAGTTGTGCTCTCAACTCATTGGCTTTGTTGATGAAAACGTGAATTGTATCAATGTTCTTAGAATCTAACTTGAGAAGATTTTCTTGAATTGCAAATCCCTTATCCTCATCCACTTTACCATACAAACCTTCAAGTTTTTCCCAAGCGTCCTTGGCTTTCTCCTAGGATGAAATGTGAAACATGAGATCTTGGGTAATGTAATGTCCCCTTCCCAACAATAGGCCATTTTGATGCCTGATTAGTCTATCTACACATCCGGATAGGCTAATGGCTTCTTCTCGGAGGATGCCAGCCAGTCACAAGGTTACATGGGCAAATATTTAATATCTGGGCTCTATTTCTAAAGTCAAATCACTTTATTTTATAAAATGATGTTATAAAGTCACTTTATGAATTATTATAAAGTCACTTAATATTTTAAAGTTACTTTACCTTATAAAAGTGACTTAAGTGAGCTTTTATCCCACATGGCTTAGTTTTGTGTTTGCACTCACTTCGAGGTTATAAAGTTAAAAGGTACACCTCGGGAAAAGCACCATGAATTTTATAAAAACAAGATAAACTAATCTGGTTGCTCACGTGACTGGTTATTTCTCTGAGGACGCAAACCCTCGAGAGGTCTCTAGAAGGTTGGACACAAACCTTGCCTTCTTCATTTGGGTGGATTCATGCAGAGTCCATATTTGCATTAAAAGGTGAACATTGGATTGCAATTATTTGGAACTCATCTCAGATTTTGGTTTTTTATTAAATTGTTATAATAGCCATAGCAAAGATATTCAGTCCAAGCGCAGGAAGTCTGGAACATTGTGAAACTTCATTGGTGGGAATGGTTATGGTTCTCGGTGCCTATGACTTGACATCAACTGCTGGTAATGCAAGCTTGTTCGAACTCCCAGGCAACATTCTTGACCATCAAAAAGGCGTCTAAAGCTATCAATGAGGGTGTCTATGCTTTGAGCAGGGATTTTACAGTGGACAACCGAAGCACAGTAATATGTTGCCATAACTCTACACAAGCTGCGCATTCTAGAGTTGGTCTTGCAATGGCATACCAGTGTAACTATAGCAGCCAGGAGATACACGCTCGTTGAGGACAAGCTGAGAAAAGTCAACAAGTGACCCCGTGGTGACAGCCTACACCACGCACAGGTTAGTGGATGGGCCCGATACCAGAAGGGCGTGATTGAAGGTCGGGAGATGTACGTGTGACTGACGCTGCTGGGTGAACCTACAGGTGGTAGCAGTGATTCAGGGAGGGCATTTCTGTATTAGTGAAGCATTGTTTTATACGCCACTAATCAGAGTTGGCGACTACAATCTCCAATGTTGGCAACATGCATATAGCTAAAGGGTGGATATCCGGTTTATATGTTACGGCATCTTGGCACCATCTCCACATTTCCACTGAGCTGCTATTACTAAAATCGATTGGTCATTCTTGTTTTTCCTCTGCAGTCGCTTTTGGGTTGAAACATTGAAATAAATATATATATACTGGTTTCTTAGTATCATTGTTGGATGCTAGTTCTGTTCCAAATTTATTGCTGATGAATATAAATAAATATGTTGGGTGATCACATTGAAATGAATGTCTTATAAGAAATCAAATTCAGAACTGGCTATTATATGCTTTATATTTCATTCGGTTCAAGCATGATTATGTGTTGAAATCTGGAAGAACAAATAAAGAAACATCTGAACAGCAGTGTCCTCTAAAACAAAGATTTTTGATACCATCAAACTAGTCATACACGTGCCTACATCTCAAAAACAATTCAATCAGTCAGGAATCCAAAAAGAATCACACTTACTATACTACAGTGGTATTAGAGCTAGCAATCTTGCCAGTCTAGTGGGTTTATTTACAGCTTGGTAATGTTGTCCGGGCATGCATAGCAGACATAGGGAATACAACTTTAAACACAACAAGGCCGAACAAGGACAGCCAAAGCCGTCAGTACAGGTTGATATAGAAGATAGAGAAGTTAGGGAAACAATGAGAGCTATTCGTGAGGGACAAGATCACATCGCTGGTGTGTTACATCAGCTTACAGGGGTTATCCAGCAGTTGACAGTGGAACCCAAGAGGCCCCTGAGCCGTCACAGTGGTGGTAGCAGTGTAGCAGGGTCACCCAAAGCTGCGAGAGCAAGCACTTGTACTACTGATAGGCCCCTTATGCCTACATTCACAGAGAATAATGTCGAGGAAGAGGTAGCCCAGCACGAGGCAGCATCGAACTTCTTGATAATGTTTTAGCCGCGCACGATGAGTGGGATATGCTACTTGATAGAGTCAAGGCTGACTTGACCTTTGTTCAGTACATGGCACAGAAGAGGGATTTTGGCAGGCTACAGCAAGATAGGAGGCCCAGGGGCCAGAACAAGGATCTAAAACATGCAATGCATAAATTGACCCTTCCTACTTTCAATGGCAGCAGTAAGACATCCGCGAGAGCTTGGATTCACAAGCTAGATACCTTCCTGACCTTGAAACCCATGTCAGAGATAAAGACAATTAAGTTCGCAACCATACATTTAGAGGGTGCAGCATATGACTAGTGGCATCATGGCCTTGTCACCCAGAATCACGAGTTGATTGCATCATACGAGATCTTCAGCACTAAATTGATCACTCGCTTTGATTGAAAGGACATTCAGGTCTACTACAGGGAGTTAGCCCAGCTGAACAGAGTGGGTCATTGGACCACTACATTGATGAGTTTCAGAGGATCTCCATTATGGTCCCGAATATGGCCGAGAAGAGGAAGGTAATCTTGTTTATTGAAGGCCTACAGGATAGATTCAAAGGATTGGTTAGAGTCCTCAAGCTGGACACACTAGATGACGCTATTAACTTAGCACGACTTGGATTCACCATCTTCCATCCTACAGCCACTGAAGAAAACCTTCAAGGGATCTTCTTCATTTCAGAAAAATAAAAATCAGAATAAGAGCACACCTCCTAGACTCGACTTCGAGACAAGGAATGAGTTGAGAAGAAAGAAGTTGTGCTTCACATGCAGAGAGCCTTGGGCTCCAGACCACAAGTGCCTTGGAAAAGGCAAGATACACTACATTGAGGTGGTTTCGGATGATGAGTGTGAGCAGCAAGAGGGCAGCGATCATGGGGACAGCGATCAGGAGGCCCAGGACGAGCATTCAGCAGAGGGGAAGAAGAGGGAGGATCACCATGGGCAGCCCCCTATTACTCTAGCATCCCTCTCGGGTATCCTCGCATGTCACTCTTTTCCCCTCAAGGGAATGGTTAGAGGACAGCGGATCATTTGTCTTCTAAACACAGGTGCAACGCACAATATTATCAGCGTCAGTTTGGTTTCCAAGAGAAGACTCCCGATAGATAGCATTTCAGAGTTTGAGGTAAAGGTGGCCGGGGGATATTTGTTGAGTTGCACAAGGAGGATTTCAAGACTCTAGATTCACTTTGGGGATTATCTCCTAGAGGCAAATTTCTATGTCATTGATTTGGACAGTCTTGAAGCCATTTTGGGCATGCACTGGCTACAAACCCTAGGGAGATACACCATTGATCATCAGCTGAAACAGTTAGAATTTATGCAGGGTGATCAGGTGATTAAGCTTAAGGCCATCACAGATAGTGAATCACAAGTGATTTTAGCTCACATGATGGAGATCATCATCAGACACAGCAATATGGAGTGGGCAGCCCAGTGCTTCATATCCTCTAGACCCTCACCGGATTCAGAGCAGCAGATTCACACAGACATACAGGATGTGCTTGATAGGCACAAGCAGGTTTTTGAGGACATCCCTCCAGGTATACCTCCAGATAGGGGCTTCGAGCATATCATTGAGTTGGAGGGGGTCAAGCCCATAATCACCACTCCTTATCGTCATCCCAAGCACTACAAGGAGGAAGTTGAGAGGACGATTAAGGAGCTCTTAGACATGGGGCACATCAGACCCAGTTGCAACCGTTTCACTTCTTCAATAGTTTTGGTGAAGAAGAAGGATGGCACTCTTCGCATGTGTATTGATTATCGTGCACTGAATAAGAGAACCATCAAGAAAAGGTACCTCATTCCCAGGATTGATGAGCTACTAGATGAGTTGCATGGGGCAGTTTATTTCTCGAAGATAGATCTTCGATCGGGGTACCATCAGATATGTGTCTGAGAGGAGGATGCCCATAAGACAGCTTTCAAATGCCACTATAGACACTACGAGTTTCTAGTGATGCCATTTGGGCTCACTAACGCACCTGCCACATTTCAGTCTTGCATGAATCATATATTTAAAATGCAGTTGCGCAAGAGCGTCCTGGTGTTTTTTGATGACATTTTGGTCTTCAGCAAGACATGGGCAGAACAACTACAACACTTAGATGAGGTTCTTAGCATCATGGAGAGTCAGTCTCTGCTTACAAAAGAATCCAAGTGCAAATTTGGATTGACTGAGATTCTCTACCTAGGGCATGTGATAGGGGCAAATGGAGTTAAGGTACACCAAGAGAAAATCCAGGCAATTCGGGATTGGCCACCACTGCGGAATGTATCAGACTTGAGAGGATTCCTTGGACTATGTTCTTACTACAGGAGGTTTGTTAAGGGGTTTCCTCAGACAGCGGCTCCCCTCATCGATCTTACTCAGAAAGGAGCTTTCAAGTGGACAAATGAGGCTTAGGCAGTTTTTGACAAGCTCAAGACCGTCATGAGTACTTGTCTGATTTTAGCTCTTCCAAACTTCTCTCGCCCCTTTGTTTTAGAGTGTGATGCTTCGGGGAATGGGATTGGTGCAATATTGATGCAGGACAGGCACCCCATAGCATTCGAGAGCAGGAAACTTAAGGATAGTGAGAGGCTTTATTCCACTTATGACAAGGAGATGCTTGCCATTATGCACGCCTTAGCTAAATTCAGACAGTATCTGGTGGGTGGCAAGTTTACAGTCTTATGCTACTTCCTAGAGCAGAACGAGTTGAATGAAAGGCAACAAAAGTGGGTCAGTAAGATTCAGGCTTATGATTTCGACATCGAGTATGTCAAGGGGAAGAATAACATCGTGGCTGACACACTTTCCAAGAGGCCCCCAATACCGGGTTGTTGCATGTTGTCAGAGATTTCTGCTGATTGGAAATCTCTTTTGCTGGTTGAGTATTCTAAGAATACTCAAGCTTGTCACGTTTTGGATGGACAGCTTCCGGATAGCAGGTCCAAGGTGGTTGATGATATTATTCTTTATAAGGACGGGATCTACCTAGTGTCGGGCTCTAAGCTTAAGGCTAAGATACTAAGGGTTATTCATGATGCGCCCACGACAGGACATTCGGGGTTCTTCAAAACTTACAGGCATGTCAGAGAAAGGTTCTCATGGAAGGGCCTCAAGGATAACGTCCTCCAACATGTCAGAGAGTGCCAGACTTGTCAGCAGAACAAGTCAGAGCATGAGCATCCAACAGGGTTATTGCAGCCCCTTCCCATTTCGGCTAAGAAGTGGGAGGGTATCTCGATGGATTTCATTACTGGTTTGCTGAGAGTGCAGGGCAGGGACAGTATCTTTGTGGTGGTTGACAGACTCACCAAGTTCGCTCACTTCTTTGCTATCGTAGCAGACTAGTCAGCTTCGCAGGTGGCAGAGTTGTTCTTTCGAGAGGTATTTAGATTGCATGGTCTCCCTAAGACCATTGTGAGCGACAGGGATAGCAAGTTCTTCA
Source organism: Chamaecyparis obtusa (assembly GCA_027943335.1). Lineage (NCBI taxonomy): Eukaryota > Viridiplantae > Streptophyta > Pinopsida > Cupressales > Cupressaceae > Chamaecyparis > Chamaecyparis obtusa. The sequence continues at coordinate 166,519 of BSBK01001925.1, forward strand.
TCACCTTTTGGCAGGAGTTGTTCAAATTGGCAGGCACTGAGTTGACTCCTAGCACCAGTTACCACCCGCAGAGAAATGGTCAGGCGGAGATTGTGAACAAATGGGTGGAAGGCTACCTCCGGAGTTATGTAGCCGGACAGCAGAGAGCATGGGTTCAATGGTTGTATTTGGGGGAGTTTTGCTACAACTCCACATATCACATGACTATTGGCATGTCGCCATTTCGAGCTCTCTATGGCAGCGAGCCACTTTCTTTCATAGATTTGGCTCTACAGGACAACATGGCCCCAATTGCGAGAGACTGGTTACAGGATCACCAAGATATTCTCAGGTCTCTCAGGGAGAACATTCAGAGGGCACAGAATCAGCAAAAGATGTATGCTGATTGACACTAGACAGAGTGGATTTTTGAGGCAGGGGATATGGTTTACCTTCGCCTACAACCTTACAGGTAGAGTTCGCTGAAGAAGAGTGGGTCAAAGAAGCTCAGGCCTAGGTTTTATGGTCCTTATCGCATCTCGAGGAGATTGGTGAGGTGGCTTACGAGCTAGAGCTTCCGTCAAACAGCAGGATCCACAATGTTTTTCACGTATCTTGCCTCAAGAAGGCAATCGGATAGAGGTAGTGGTTTCGGATGAATTACCCCCACTGGATGAGGAGGGTAAATTAGTTTTGGTTCCGACTGAGGTTATTGAGATCCGAGAGAGGAAACTGCGGAACAGGGCTGTCTATGAGTACTTGATTTGGTGGAAGGACTTACCGTACGAGGATGCCACATGGGAGGGTGAGTCTATTCTACAACACCCAACATTGAGATTGCTTGAGGGCAAGCAATCCTGGGATGAGAGGACTGTAATGTCCCCTTCCCAATAGTAGGCCATTTTGATGCCTGATTAGTCTATCTACACATCCGGATAGGCTAATGGCTTCTTCTCGGAGGATGCCATCCAGTCACAGGGTTACGTAGGCAAATATTTAATATCTGGGCTCTGTTTCTAAAGTCAAATCACTTTATTTTGTAAAGTGATGTTATAAAGTCACTTTATGACTTATTATAAAGTACTTAATATTTTAAAGTTACTTTATCTTATAAAAGTGACTTAAGTGAGCTTCTATCCCACATGGCTTAGTTTTGTGTGTTTGCACTCACTTCGAAGTTATAAAAGTAAAAGCTACACCTCAGGAAAAGCACCATTAATTTTATAAAAACAAGATAAACTAATTTGGTTGCCCACGTGACTAGTTATTTCTCTGAGGACGCAAATCTTCAAGAGATCTCTAGAAGGTTGGACACAAACCTGGCCTTCTTCATTTGGGTGGATTCATGCAGAGTCTATATTTGCGTTAAAAGGTGAACATTGGATTGCAGTTATTTGGAACTCGTCTCAGATTTTGGTTTTTTATTAAATTGTTATAATAGCCATAGCAAAGATATTCAGTCCAAGCACACGAAGTCTGGAACATTGTGAAACTTCATTGGTGGGAATGGTTATGGTTCTTGGTGCCTATGACTTGACATCAACTGCTGGTAATGCAAGCTTGTTCGAACTCACAGGCAACATTCTTGACCATCAAAAAGGCATCTAAAGTTATCAATGAGGGCATCTATGCTTTGAGTAGGGATTTTACAGTGGACAACCAAAGCACAGTAATACGTTGTCATAACTCTACACGGGCTACGCATTCTGGAGTTGGTCCTGCACTGGCATACCAGCGCGACTATGGCAGCCAAGAGATACACACTCGTCGAGGACAAGCTGAGAACGGTCAATAAGTGACCCCATGGTGACAGCCTACACCACGCACAGGTTAGTGGATGAGCCCGATACCAGAAGGGCGTGATTGAAGGTCAGGAGATGTACGTGTGACTGACATGGCTGGATGAAGCTACAAGTGGTAGCAATGATTCACGGAGGGCATTTTCATCTTGGTGAAGCATTGTTTTATATGCCACTAATCAGAGTTGGCGACTACAATCTCCAACGTTGGCAGCATGTATATAGCTAAAGGGTGGACGTTTGGTTTATATGTTACGGCATCTTGGCGCCATCTCCAAGTTTCCACTGAGCTGCTACTACTAAAATCGGTTGGTCATCCTTGTTTTTCCTCTACAGTCGCTTTTGGCTTGAAACATTGAAATAAATATATATATACTGGTTTCTCAATATCGTTGTTGGATGCTAGTTTTGTTCCAAATTTATTGCTGATGAATATAAATAAATATGTTGGGTGATCACATTGAAATGAATGTCTTATAAGAAATCAAATTCAGAACTAGCTATTATATGCTTTATATTTCATTCGGTTCGAGCATGATTATGTGTTGAAATCTGGAAGAACAAATAAACAAACATCCGAACAGCAGTGTCCTCTAAAACAAAGATTTCTGATAACCATCAAACTAGTCATACATGTGCCTACATCGCAAAAACAATTCAATCAGTCAGGAATCTAGGAAGAATCACACTTAGTATACTACAGGTAACCCATGTTCTTATAATTCCTAAAGCCTTAGAGTTTTTAATTCTCCAATCATTTTTTGCATTATCATCCACATAAGGACCAGAGGGTTCTTTAATTGTTTCATCCACATAATGATTCAAGTCTTTAATCATTAACTTGCTCCATACATTATCTTTCCATGTTGCATAGTTATGTGGAGTTAATTGTGGAAATGCAAGAGAACCCATTATGCAAAGATGAAAGAAAGCAATAGAGAAGGAGATAACCACACAAGACACCCCCCCTCCCCCCAAAAAAAAAGATGATTTTGGCACTTTATATTTAGTGCATGTACAATTGCCACTTGTCAAAATGGGCCAAAGTGGACTTCTGTTTTTTATAATTACAACAAAAAATATGAAGCTATAGCAGACTCAACAAACTAAGATACAATATCTCTCAATGATCTGATCAATTACAAGTGCCAAAATAGACCAAATGCTGAAAGTGATATTTTCGCCCAAATAAGCCTATAATCTGATAGAAAATCTAGAAAGTTCTCAAAAAATCATGCACTTTCAAAAAAAATTGCACCTGAAAATATGTCCGTATGAGCCCAAACGAAGCCTCTGAACTTGCAAAAACAGGGATCAACAAGTACAATCACCAAAATCTGCAATTTCTAAAAAATTTGTCCACCAAAACTAGAAAATAGTTGCACCATTGAAAACTTTACGAGATTCTAGCCAAAATTTTAAAAATGCACTAAAAAGGAGCCTAGATGACTAAGTTATGGTCTCTCAAAGTCGAACTGCCAAATCAAAAATTGCATATGGTGAGGGGTGCAATTTTTTTTAAACTGATGATATCAACAAAACCAAGAGCATAAATTTGACGGTCAAACGGCCATCGCAGTAGGACAAAAATTCCTAGTTATGATGGTTAAACGGCCGTCAAATTGAAGATAACAAACTGTTGATGCAATCAAGGGCATAAAATTGACATCCAAATGGTCATCAATGCAAAAAAGAAAATCAACCCGATGACGTCTAGACGCCTGTCAAATTTAAGATACTGAAATTTGGCGAAAATACAATTTTTCTTTTGAAAAATACCAGTTTGTTGCTTACGTGGATGCCACATGTCGTCACAAGATTCGTTGGTGTGATGTGTCGCAAATCACTGTGTGATAGGTCGAGTGCTCCCATGTTTGACCTGGCTCGTTGCGGGTTGACCAAGCTTGTCAGGCTGAGTTGTCAATTGATTTGTGTCGGTCTAGCTTGGCTCAGCTCACCGATGCGAACTTGGTGAGCTGGGAGAGGTGTGGACCTCACTGCGGGGTTTTAATCCCACATGCAGCAGGATCTGTTGTCCTTTGCGCTTAAAAATGCTAATCCCGCACAAGCTAACTCGGTTAATAAGCCGCAGTGATGAGATAGATGTCGTTGGATGTGTGGGGTGCCAGTCGGATTATTCCGATCATCGACAAAAATATTGTGGTGTTTGGCCGGGGTGTGACTGCCCTATCCCACTTGTGTTCGGTCTGTAGTACGGCTCTATTGTTTTGCCCTTCAGATTGATAAAATGACAGAATACAGAGGGCTCCACCCCACAAAATTTTGCACAAAAACATTTTGAAAAAAGAAATTAACGAAAAAATATTCTCAGATCCGAAATGCAATTAAAAAATTTTCGAAATAAATTACCCAAATTGCAAATCAGTCTTCACAAGTCTGATTTGCAAAAAAAATTTGCCTCAAATTTGACTTACGTCCAATATAGACAAATTTATTGTCAAAGCTCACTGAAACGGCCACTTGAACGAAATGGCAAGGTCAAATCTTGCTCTAGACGCTCCCACAAACTGTTGATATCCCGGATTTGAATTATGGCCCTCCAAAATTTGAAGCAAATGGCTCTCCAATGCCTATGCCATAAACACTCCTACGACTCTGATACCATGTAAGAATTTTCCTAAGGCAAAGAATGAAAATGTCAAGATCTAGAAGCTCAATTGACAGCACATGAGAGACAAAATGATATGATCAAATGATAATGCATCCAAAATCAATTAAGTACAAAGTAGATGTGCCTGAATATATAGGCAATGCATGATAACTAGGAGTGATGCAAGTGATAACATATCAACTAGACAAGGTGTAATCACATGTCCACCAAAGGTGGATTATCCTCCATTGTACAACAAAGTATGTGCAACATGTGCAACAATGGAAGGATGATAATGTGATAAGATCACTAAAGGTGGATCTCACACCTAAAGTGGAAATCTCCTACACCATGTGCTAAAATGAGATGCAAACTCCTAGGTGTCTCAATGACAACTAATATGCAAATGCATTATCCTAAGTAAACTTAAGTAAAGTGTAATTAGGAATATAAAATTTGAAACAAATGGCTCTCCAATGGCTATGCAATGAACACTCCTATGGCTCTGATACCATATAAAAATTTGCCTAAGGCAAAGAATGAAAATGTCAAGATCTGGAAGCTCAATTGATATCACAATAGAGACAAAATGATATGATCAAATGATAATGGATCCAAAATTAAGTACAAAGTAAATGTGTCTGAATATATAGGCAATGCATGATAACTAGGAGTGATGCAAGTGATAACCTATCAACTAGACAAGGTGTAATCACATGTCCACCAAAGGTGGATCATCCTCCATTGTACAACAAAGTATGTGCAACATGTGCAACAATGAGAGGATGATAATGTGATAGGAGCACTAAAGGTGGACCTCACACCTAAAGTGGAAATCTCCTACACCATGTGCTAAAATGAGATGCAAACTCCTAGGTGTCTCAATGACAACTAATATGCAAATACATTATCTTAAGTAAACTTAAATAAAGTGTAATTAGGAATATTTAATTACACCAACAAGGACAGTACGGAAATTACTAAAATTCCTTATACAAATGTGTGTGAATGCTAATGAAAAGATATATGACTGGTAATTCCAAATGCTATAATGGATAAAAGGAACTAATGAAAGATGATGCAATTGATATGGTAATGCAGCAATGTATAATGTATAATACAATGACAATGTATTGAGATGGATAATATGTTATATTTATAATTTGTAATTCCAATGCCATAATGGAATACAAGAAGCTTACAAGGCTATGTTTGCAATGATAGTTTGAATCTCAATGTGAATCTACGGTTGTCTCTGATATAACAATGTAGATCATGCACATTCCCCACTGGCCGTCTCTGATAGACAATGAATTATATGCTGCGATAATAGGGAGATCACTGGCAGTATGTCGTCTCTGATTATCTCTAAAGTATTTATGCAATCTGCTATTTCCTTGGAGCTGTCTCTGATATAGAAATATAATTATGCTCTGTATTGTGCCATCTTTGATCTGTTGTAGATTACTTGCACTTCGAATATCTATATGGTTGTGATAGCAACCGTATGCTCAATAGAGCGAAGAAGTCCACAAGGGAACAAATATAAAATCAATCTTAATTCACACCTCTTAATGGCATAGAAGATCTTCCTCTTATACTTGACAATCAATTAGTTGCAACTCTTGAATGGATGAGTCACGTTCCTTCATGATAATTAGTTTATAAAGAATCTACCTCTTCATAATGATTGATAACAAGCTCTTAATTACTTCCTACTAATCGTGCTTCCTTATGCTACGGACAGGTCTATTAATGACTATCATTTCCCCCTTATTGCTTATGCGGACCATAATGTGGATTAGTTTATAAATACCCTGTATCATTACAGCCGATATGGCACTTGCTTCCAATAATCATGGATCACATTTTACCAGTCATATCTAACCATACGCGCTGATATCATTCATCGACTCTTTTGTAAGAGTTCTTGGTTATTGTCTTAAGTATCGAATTCTATCCATGAATTTATTGCTGCCAACATCCTCATCGATACTGTAATAGATGGCCAATACTAATTAATTCTGAATGGTGGCTCGTCTCTGATAGCATATATTGCTGTCAATTCATCACACATCGATACTCTTACATAATCAATGTCTTCCGTCATTCCCCTTATCATCGGCTTTGGATACGGTTTATTGTATTGGGTATATATAACCTCTAGTTGGAGTCGTTCTTAATAGATCACCATGTGGAATATGTGACTCATATCGGTTTGGCAAAATATCAATGTGTCATGATTTGTCTAAGGGTTTTGATATTACCTGTCATCTCCTTGGGAAGGCTGGTTGGGTTTCTTCATACTGGTTAATGACTTGACAATATTGGTATCCTCTATTCTTGTAAGTGCTATGTATTTTATATATTAAAATAAATTTCAATCTTTAATTAAAATTTATTTTAATCGTATTTTCCTTTTTACAATTAGAATTTGGGGATATGACATACACAAGTATATATTGACCACATAAGTATAAATACAAATTTTAGCTGAAGGAAATAACACACTTAGATATATAAATATTGTCAAATGTATACAAGACTCATAGAATATGAAATCCATGGCATCAAAACTAAAAACATAAGTCTATGGCTCAGAGGAGCCTACAACTACTCATCCCAACATCATGGCAAGTCATGCGCTGGTGTCCAAAATAGGTTTTAGATGATGATGTAGCCATGATATTTTCTTCTGTCTTAGTGACTGGTGTATATCTTCAAGTGAGGAATTATTAAAGCTTTCTTGAAGTCTTCAAGATTGCATGTTTTGTTGTCAAGCTCATTAACAAAGAGGTACGGCTATTTAAAAAGATAAATAGTTATGTTCTAGTTTGACCTTGGCTAGTATACTAATAGATGGAATTGTTCTATGAGTTGTTTGTGCAAAGCATGATGATACGCATTATGAAAATGTCATTTCTAGCCAACTATGACAAAACATGTATTCAACAGTATGACTATAGCATGCCAACTTTTCCTATGTCAATCCTAGTATACTAAGCAAGTTGGCCAATTTATGAAATAAGATAATCCTTGATTGTGGCTTTCCCTATGAAGATGTAGAGATTTTGCAACAAGGGATATGTACTTTGTATATTTTATAATCATGATTCATCATTGGCCTATTATTTGCTTAGACTTATAGCTTGATGGGGCTTTGGGAGCAACACCAAGCGCCTCATGCAGGGGTCTAGGGATGAGAGAGAGGTAGAGAGATAGGTCTAGATCTTGGGGGAGAGGGGAGGAAGTGAGATAGAGAGAGGTAGAGACAAGGGATAGGGGAAGACTGATAGGGAGATAAATAGGTCTAGAGTTTAGGGGAGATAAAGAGAGTGAGATAGCAAGAGCAAGAGAATGCTGATAGGAGTCTGTTCATTATTGAGATTCAACTATCTCAAATTTATAATATCTTCTAAAACCTAGAATTTGCATTATAACTTCTAGAGATCTAAAATCACTCTCAAACATCCTACCAATGTATACATGAAATATAACTTAAAAGTATAAGAAAGGAAATTTAATGTATATATTTTGATAAAGAGAATGAGACTGACTTGAAGACAAACATGGAGAGAATCCTAAATGGGCATGTCATAAACCAAACAAGCATTGAAAGGTTGTGAATTTTTATTAAGAAAAAAGTAACTAAAATGTCAAATAAACACTTTACAATTTTGTTCTTTAAATCTTTCTTTTTTAACTTTTTCCCCCAAATCCTGGCTGAGCCTGGCCCACAAGATTAGCTAGGTCAAGCAAGTCTTGCAGACTTGCCCAGACCCAGATTCAGGTCCCTTGGCCTCAATAGGGTTGGCTCACCTCTATACTCACCGAATCTGGGTGAGTCTTGATATCATGTCAGTGCAATTGCATCAAACACTTGATGTGATCAAGTATTAAGATCTGTTACAAGGAGTAACTGCCACGATGAGCTCTAACTTGTTTTAGACATCAACCATATTAATTAGTTTGGATTTGGACAAATTATCCTTGGCATCACTTCTCTTCTACATACTTCAAGGCTTTGATAAGAGACAATAGTATTTTTCACATATTTATTATTAATAGTATGAATTTGGGAGGACAGGCATACCTAGTCATTTGCAACATACTCATACAAATACATCAGCCAAGCATAAGCATTGCACAGATGAAGCACAAGAAAAGAAAATCATCAGAGCATAGATCCAGATTTTAGAAGTCCATAAACCATTAATTTTTAAAAGATAATGTATAGGGAAATTAAGTAGGAACATGCAAGCCCATAAAAAAATTTTGAAAAATATACCACGTACTTACCTCATATTTAATTGTTATCTTCTCAGAAATATTATATATTTTGAATAAAGCAACATAATTTAAATTCACAAAAACCACCAACAGTTTGAACTTATAGTGACCATAATTCTGCATTCCGGCTCCATTTGTACTATGTCCATTATGTGCTGATTATTAAGTTATTAACAGAATCATAAAGGATTCTACTCTCTCCATTAGTTTCCATTTACATTTTATTGTCCATTTGATGTATAATTTGTAATCTTGCTTATATATGTCTCAAAAAAGCAACAGAACACACTTTCTCTTTGGACGAATAATTTTATATAATTAAATAATTCTAGCTTAATAGTAGTACCCTTAGGTAGTCTAAAATTTTCCACTTTCTTACCTAAAGGCTGAAAAAAATGACCATAAGCAGATAGTAAGAATTATTCAAGTTATGATTGAATTCTTATTCACTTGCATCTTAACCATTCATCTTCACATACATAGCAATAAATGCCATCACAAAATTTATCTACTCAAATTTCAAAATTAATTTAAAAGGAAATGTAAAGTTTATATGAAATATGGTGCACACCTGAGCGGCACTGTTGAAAGCTGGTTGAGGATCACCCTTGTTATATGTTTTCTTGACAATCTCCTCTAGCATACAGTTTTCCAACTCTGTATTCTTGATCAGATTATTACAGGTATCAACATAAGCTCGATGATGTTTGCCCCAATGGAATTCCAATGACTGTTGACTCATGTGTGGTTCTAATGCATCCTGCCAGTGCAACATGACAACAGAATTTAGCATGATTCACGCACGTGTAAAAAATTGGACTAAGATACAACAAACTGATATTTTAAAAAGAAGCAACAAAAATGACAAACATTTTCCTTTCTGATTCAAGGAAGAAGATAGCAACAAACTGTTATTATAAGATTTAGGAATGCAAACTGGATGCAGGCTTGTACTATGGTAACATACAAACTTGAAGGGAGGAGGTTTCAGTTCAAGAAGTGCTACTGCTGGTGGAGCACTTCGAAACTTCAGCAGGGATCCTTTCTGCCACTCAAATAATCTGTTAGAAGATGATTAATCAAAGAAAATGTTGAAGGCAAAGAAACTTACAAACGCACATTTCTGTATAAATAACTTATGTTCAGACTAGAGCTGCTATTTCAAAAACTATAAAAGAATGATGAAATATACAAAACAGATTATCCTTTATTATAGACTATCCAAACAGGATTTGACTCAATTCCAGTACAGAATATGTCCTGTCTATTAATTTCATGATACACGGGATAAAGAAGAACAAATACAGCAAATTAAAGAATGACAGAAATGATAGTTTTGAAAGACAACTAAAACAAACCTTTCTTGCACAATGATTATGAATTGACTCTCTCACTATGCTAGGTAATTCGATAAAGGAAGCCCATTATCAAAACGTACCTTGACAACTAATCAAAGTCAAAGTCAAAACATAATATAACTTATAAGTCAATAATTAAAACAACCGAATCCCTAGGATAGGAAGATGAAATCTTGCGACTATTTGACATAGCAGTAGCATTGTATTCGTCATTTACAAATACTCAGACAGATACTCTTTCTGATTTTGCCCAAAAGAAATACTATATGAAAAATATCAGAACATGGTCTCACAACTGTAAATCAAGGCACACTTTTTAAGCATAAATTTACTTCAAGCATCAAAATGAACACTCTACTTATTTCAATTGGAAGGTTCTTGTGAGCTAGCTGCTTTATCTCCAAAGCCATGAATGAGAATAAGATTTTGTTCTCTCATTTTCTTTTTTTACATGTAATCACTTTAAATAGCAACTCCTCCATTATGCATTTATGTTTTCAAATTCCCTTTCATTTTGATGGAAACACTCTGCGCTTTCACTCTCAACTCTCAGTTTGACTGAGGACTTCTACCATGCAAAGAAACCTAATCATGTTCCCACATCAAAGTTACGTTTTAGGTTTTCTTGCTCAAATTATAGCATTTAACTGATGTAGTTTTGTCTACTACTGGTTACAATTCTGAACCATAGAAAGCCCACCTCAATATGAGTTATGCCCAAAATAATCATCTTCCATGTCAATGTGAACTAAAAATGTATAAACAATCATTTCACAGAAGAAAGAAAACCCATTTTGATTGTGATATATTTGTGAAGAGATAACAAAAGCTACTCTTATGCATGAGATTTTAAGATTATGACCCAAACTATGAATGTGCACCAATTTTGCAGTTGTCCTAACAAAAAGGTGCATTTTCCTTTATGATCAATCACAAAAAGATCATCACCTCAATGTAATATCATTTACTGGGTGTCAATTGCATTAATATCAAGTCAATTGTAGTCGGCTATCTTGCTGAGTCTAGAAGTAAACATGTTAGTTAAGGAATAATTAGTTGGCAATGTAATGTCAATTACTTCTGAGTAGTTGTGGGTGGTTGCTGACAATTGGTACTCTTAACCAACGGCCAAGCACTCTATATGTACTCATGTTCTCTCGAAAGATAGCATTGTTGTGATTGTAAACATTACATTTGGAAATGAAAGGATAGATCAATCTTCCATATTACAATTCTGTATTTACAATGTTGCATTATTATCTAGTATAGTTCTGTTATTGTTTACACAACCAAACCAGTTCCCTTTGGGAGTAAACATTTTGGTGTCGTCGTCGTATGAAGCCTGGAGATCTAAACCTAGAGGAGAATGGCAATAGGCAGTATGGCAGTGTAATGGACCGACCCTATGAACAACCAGAAGTCTTTGAATCCGAAAAAGAAAACACAATAGAGGAAGAGTTGACACAAGACCTTGTAAACCTGTGGGAAGTATCTGTCAACTTGTACGTTCGAAGGGAAGCCTTCCACTAAAGAGTCCTTGAGAGCGACCTCCAAGAAGGGTTAAGAACTTAAGAGTGAACAACGAAGTTGAGTGTCTCTTGCTAAGGCTGCTAGGTTGCTCACACATAATCTAATAAGCCTTTGAGATCTTTGGGAAGACAAAGACCGAGAACAGCGTCACAAAAAATACTACAACAGTACAAGGAAAGGAACCAAAGGGAGAAAGAGCGTAACACAAGCAGACGTTGTACCTCTGGCAATTAATGCCCCTTCTGCCATACAAAGACCGAAGAAGACATACTATGCATACTTAGGAAGAGGGAGAAGTATCAGTGAAAAGATCTTGTTAATGATTGTTGCTTCGATCAAATGATTTCAATCGATGAAATCAAATGTTTGAGTGGCCTATCGGCCTTAAACGTTTGATATCTATCCTCCTCTATTATCATGAAGCATTATTAATATTGATGACAATTATTGAGATGACATATATATTATATATACATAATATATATACATGTATATATATATAAGAGATATATTATACATATACATATATTATATATATATACATAAATACTTATAAATAATAAATAATTGTCATATATATATATATATATATATATATATATATATATATAATGATGATAATACACTAAACAAGATTCCATGTGTGACATCAACTATAATGTCGATTATGAGAATCAACTTAATAATCAATAACAAACAGAAATGCAAGAATCAATAAGGCATAGTTGGTATCGACTATGATGATCACAGTCAACATGGACTATGGCTATCATAGCCGATAACCACTATCGGCCAATACACACCATTGATATTAATATATATTATGAGCATCGATATTGGTATCGATTGTGATGATCACAGTTGGTATCAACTATGGTTATCACAGTCGATACCCATATCGAATGTCGCTATCATATATTATATGTGAATTGAATATTATATCGACTATCTTGCATCATCGTTATTAAGTTGTAAATCGATCATTATCGTTCATGTAGAGGCATGTCCCTATGGGAGACATGTCCCATTATATCATATATATACGCATTGAAAGAGTAACTTGGAAAATACAAAAATCTAAAAGTATTATTACAAGTTACAATAGAGATCCATATCAAGTAAAGAAGTATATCATTATTGTATTTGAAGTTCATAGTTTTCTCTTAGATCTACATTATCATCATATAGGAAATCTCATAGAAGCTAGAATATTATTCTAACTCTAGTACACTATAGTTTTACTATACATACATCAAGGAAATAAGATAGAAAAAATAAAATTTCCTCTAATCCAAATCTGATCACATCTTAACAGATCTCTCTGAATCAGGGAAAAAAGTGAAAGGCGATGACGATTACAGAAAATCGTTGATGAATCTCAGAGTCCACCATGAGTCAAAGCCAAAGTGTTATCCAAAGCTGAAGTCGAGAGCGAAAGAAGCCATCCAACGAGGAAGGCACAACATGACATACATGGCATGAGTGGAAGGAGATTGCTAGAAACCTACCACTCCCTAACGAGGTAGAAGATCTTGTTGACGAGGCAAACAATCCATTCGTGCAAACAATGCAAAACGAGGAAGAATGGGAGACCGAATCCACCAAGAGTAGCCCATCAAGGCACTCCACACATGACAAAGAACTTCAAGGAGGTTTCCCAAATATTTAAAAAATCTGCACTGCATCAAGAACTTGTTCATAATAGAAGAATTACGAATAGGGGGGCTTGTTTTGAAGACTGTGGGGAGGAGTTAGTTTAAGAATGAGGACGATAACCAAGGTACGAGGGACGCTAACAATGGAAGTGTAGATGGCTCGCATGCGGTCGAAAGTACAGGAGCACCGAAACATGGGCGAGATTGAAGTAGTCCAATTACTTCCTCAGTACACAATACATGTCATTTCAGAACGCTGGTGACCCCTCCAACATGTCTTGGTCTAGATAGGCAAAAACTCCCTACGTTCAATGGGAATGGATCAGAGTCATGCAAGCCTCTAGGAACATTGCATTCACCTTAGCAGTCTTCAGAATTTTTGTCGTCTCCTTCACAACACACATACCTTGCACATAATACAATGTGTCATTGTGTGCCAATGTGCAATGTCTATCACACATCACAACATGATCTCATAAGGGTCTTGTTGGTGTGTGTTTTATGAAACAAACAACACAGAATTAAATACCAAAGGTATTCTATCCTCTCTTGAACAAAGTCTCCAATGTGCTAAACAGATGAACTGTGTGATCACAAAGGTTGACTCCAAGGTTCCAAATGCGTGTGGTTTTTGTTGTTCAAGATAGACTCTTGTGATAGGATGATTTGTTGAAAACCTCCAAGGGACTTACATGGTTATTCAAAATTTCACTTTTAACTTTTGAATTTACTTTTTCTATTTTTGGGGGGTTTTTTGGGTTTTATGAAGATTTTTGAAACAAAGTGCAAAAGAGGGGGATTCGAGAAGATAATTCTAATCCTAAATTAATTTTATGAGCTAATCCTATGAACAAAGGAGACAAGATTTCAAAAGTGGAATCCAAAACCTATCCCTGCTTTGCCAAATTCAACAACTCCACAAGGACGGTGCTATCTTCGAAAATATTTCAAAAGATTTTCACAATAAAAGTTAAGTATATTTCAAGCATTCAGACTAACCTTGTAAAATAATTGAAAATCATCCAACTATAAAAGGCATGAACATATTCATTCCACATAAAGCTTTCCCATCAAATCCTTCATTCAATCTAACAACTTGGAAAATAAAACCTACTCTAAGTGAGAGACATAAACCATGCAACTTGCAAAAGATATTTAAACTGACCAACAACTAAACAATGAATTTACTTAAGCAATTTTTATGCAACAATCTTTGAATGTCTCTCTTACAAATGAGAGGAGTGGGGTTTATAGAAGAGTTTAAAAACAAATAAAGGGCCAAAATCAATTTAAGATTGATGGCCAAGATTACGACAACTATACCCTAATTAGGGTTTACAATGATTATTGAATGACAGCCAATGAAAAATAAACAACTAATCAATTCTTTCTTTAGAAGAAAGCATCCCTTATCTTGATGGAATAAAAGATTAGTTCATTGAACTTGGACGCCTTGTCATGAAATTATCTGATTGGTGGAGACAGGTGGTTGCCACCTCAGCATGCTTATCTCTTTGGCCCTGAACAATTCTTCAATTTTGGGAATTTGAGATTTTGGAAAAATATTCACAAATTGTATCATCTTTAAACCTTCTTGAACTTGGAATTTTCTCCTTTTTGAATGTTCTTCGATCCAAGATTTTAGACTTCCTAGTGTGAACTTTGAAATTTGAAGGATGTCTTTGAAATCTTCCCTTGTCCATCCATCCTTCGTTCTGCCTTGAAATTCTTCATAGGTGTTGAAGTCCTTGGTTGTGTTTGTTTTTATCATCTGCGAATGTCATCTCTTCTTATACTATTTGAATTCCTTCCTATTCTTGATCTTTGGAAATCCAAAGTTGTTGTAGCATCTCCTTCACGTTTGTCTTTAATCTAGAAATGGCCTTATGAATTTTGGAAATGAAGTCTCATCTTTGAAAATGCACTTTCAGGTCTGATTTTCAAGAAAATTCCCATACTTAGGCAATTTGAAGTCATCCTAAGATGGGAGGACTTTTCTTGTGCTTGTAGATTTCCAACAACTTTCTTCGTTTAAAATTAGAAATTTCACAACTTCAAGAATTTTCCACAACTTTCCATGGATTGGGATTACAAATTTTCCATAGATATGAATTATAAATTTTTTCTTCCACTCAGGTGGAGTTCACTATAGATCAAGGAATTTCCTTGACTTAACCAAATTTTCTACCTTGAAAGTTCTCTCTCTATGGCGAACTTTGATGACATTTGAGGAGTTTCCAACACTTAGAACTATATTCTTCCTCCTTGCTAGAGTGGATTTCATCATGGATTAAGGATTTTCCTTGTTTTTTCTTGGGAGGACTTCATGTAGAATTGTGGAATTTCCTAACACTTGACAATACTTAGCCAAATTTGAAGTCATCCTAAGCTGGGCAAAATGGGCTTGGAAACAGGAAATTTCCGTGAGCAGACTTCATTTAGAAATTGGAATTTCCGTGAATTCTTGAGCAGACTTCATTTAGAAACAAGAATTTCCACGAATTCTTGAACAGACTTAATGCCTTGATGAGGATTTTGCCATGCCTTTAGATGAATTCTTCATGTTGGAGCGGACTTTTCGTCAACTTGTGGAAATCTCGATGCCTTAGCAATTTCAATGCCTTAAAAACTTTTTCATCTCTTCAAGGCGGACTTTGTGTTGAAATAAGGATTTTCAAACACTTACACAAATTTCTGATTGCTTTCCTCTAAACTTTCGAAGTCCATCTTGTCTTGGTTTACTCTTGAATTTTCCTCTTGATTATCCTTCCAAATTGAGGTGGACTTCAAGTAGGTTTGAGAAATTTCTTCACTCTATTTTCCTGAAAAGTTAAGAAATTCTAAATTATGAGAGGGCATGAAATTTATGAATGCTAAGTATGGAATTTTAAATCTAATTAAATCTTATTCTGATTTCACTTGGCATTCCTACGTCCAAAATTCATCTTCAATCCTTTAAAATTGAAGTTTTCAACCAAGAATTGGGATTGGAAGTATGAAAAAGCAAGGATGAAAACATTGACTCTGCCGCGATTCTGAGAATTTTCAGATTGAAATCTTGAATTTGAAATGAAAATCTCTTCAAATTTGCATAAACTTATTAGAACCTATCAATCAGATTAGAAAACCCATTGAAAATTCTCAATAAATCCTGAGAATCGCTCTAATCCTGAAAGAAATCAAAATCTTAAATAGAAATTAATCAGAAAACATGAAAATTCCAAAAAATGATCATCAATAATCCTGGAATTCAATCTGAAAATCGTCAAAATCTCTACCTTACTCTGAAATCTGAAAAGTAGTTCTAACTCCAGAGCTGCAATTTCCTTTTTGTGAATGAATACAATTCCAAGCTCAATTTCTCTCCTTTATTTTGAATGCATTATTTTGTGTTTTGTGTTTTGTTTTTTTAATTTCCTTAATGTGAATGAATGAAATGATGATATCAAGAAAGGATCGAGTTGCTTTATTTTGTGTCTTGCTTTTTCTTCTTTTTTTTCTTTATTGAACTTGGTTAATTTCTCTTAGAAAAGCTTTATTTAAAAAAACTTATTTTTTTCCTTCTTTCATTGAGATTTGGCTTTCTTTTTTGCTTTCTTCTAGAAGCTCTTATGTGGCGACCCTTATCTTGCTTTCTTCTAGAATTCTCTTTAAGTCGATCCTTTATGTTATCTTCCAAAAGCTTCCTTAAGTCGATCCATTTGTGCTTTCTTCTAGAACTATCATGTGTGAACAGACTTTGAGGAATTTGTCTCTTCGGGCAATATTTTTTTAATAAAATATAACATTTAAATATAAGTCAAGATGTTTGAGAGAGGTTTCAGACCTCTAGGAGTTATAATGGAGATCCTAGATTTTGGAGGATCTTAAAATTTTTTAGACGACAAAATTTCAGTAATTAGCATGCTTCCTTTAGTGTTCTTTTCCATAGCTTTTTTTTCAACATTTCTAATAAATTTGATACTGGAACAAGGATTTTCCAAGAATTTTCACAATTTTGAATGCTTTCCCTCATTTTGAAATCTGGACTATTTCACCACTTTTTCTTTTTTTTCACGAAATTCCATACGAATTGGAAGTTGAAAACAGGGATTTTACACTTGAGCGATTTCACAACTTTTGGCCTTCCCAAAATAGAAACTTCTAAAAATAGAAATTTCAAAAAAACAACTTTCTAAATTTAGAAAAAGAAAACAAAAAGCAGGTTCCCGGATTGGCCCCAAAATAACAAAAATAGAAACTTCTGAAAAAAGCAAAAGCAAAAAATGCAACTATTCCTAAAAAGCAGTTGTTAGAATTGACCTCAAGCAATGTTAGTCTTTGTGTAATGCCACCCTATTACTCTAATATTTTGGACTGACAAAATCATTACATTTAGTATTATGGATTATATGTTTTGCTTATTTTGATTAGATGATGGGACATTTTGAGCATGTGTTTGGTTAATAAACTATTTTATGAAAGCAATAAATGATTTACAGTATTAGCATGAGATGTTGTTCATATGTATATGAATATATTGTTTGTGAAAATGATTCATTCTTGTTTTATATTATGGAGTTATGATTATTTTGGAGCTAACCATACTAATCCAATTATGCTTTGATAATGATATGGTCTTATGTGCTTGTGGGATGAGGAGAGACACTCGTAGTCACTTCTACGGGAGATCCACACAATGTCGCACTCTCCCTCCTTGTCTGCCACTGTTTTGTATATATATATATATATGTTGGTGTATATGTTCTCTCGGCTTGCTGATGCAGGATGCAGGTACTAGGCATTGACTTCACCTGGCTACACAGGTCCGAGCGTGCCTTCAAATCCTCGAACGTTGTTGTGTCGAGATATTGCCAAGAAACTCTCAAGGATTCCCTGTTGACTTAGGTCCCTGTTTAGGAGGTCACCTTAGTTGGGGGTTTGAACAGTATTATGATTTTGCTGATTTTGAGATTTATGTTTTAGAGTATGTTTTCATTATTCCTTTATATATGTATTATGTTTTTATGTCTTTTAAATGTAAAATTCGATGTATGGATTATGTATTATATATGTGTATGTATATGGGTGCACACATATATACCTACGTATCTATAAATAGTTATAAGCTGTGTTTTCTTTGCATGTAGAATTGTATTTTTATGCTTATAGAATAAATGATGAATTATAAAATAAAAATAAAATAAATAAGAGAAATAAATCACTTATTAGTAAAACTAGCTTACCTAGGAGTTTTGAACCCGAGACCTCCTAGGAGTTAGGCGAGTTAGTTTCCATTTGGGCTATGTGAGTCATTTGGGAATTCTTTTCACCTCTAACATAGTTATGGTCTTGAGAGGTAAAAGAAGTTAATAAAAAATTAAATAAAAACATTTAATTAAGCTCACGAGAGTTGCTTTAATATTTGGAACCAACTATAGTAGTTGGAGTAGTTGCTTCCCGTAAAGCAACTCCTCCAACCATATAGTTGGCTATCAATATTTGGAGGAATTGATAGATTAGGGGATTAGGAGAAAATGGATAGACTTAGGGTTTTAGGAAGAAATATTGTTAGATTGTTCAAAAAATAATTTTTTTGTAATAAAGATTTAGTTGGGGTTGGGGAGATTCTCGAACAAGGAAGTGCTTGGTCTCAGAAGCATTTAGGGATATTTCCTAGAAGCACATCCATCACCCAAAGCTTGGAAGAAGGTGCTGAGGATTGCTCAACTTTGGAAGGGATTTCTCCATAGGACTCCAAGTTGGGTCTAGAACCAAGGAAATCACCTTATTGTCTATGAATGTGTGTGTGTGTGTGTGTGTGTGTGTGTTTTTAAACGTATATAATGTTCATATGGTCTGCAAAGTGTCTATTGTTAAATAATTTATTGATTTGGATATGATGTTGGAAATGTTTAGTGTTATTCGGGAAGAATGGTGAATTAATGACAGAATATCTCTTTCAAATTTCTTCCTGGGAGGGTTATTGTTGTATTTATGGATGTTATTAAGTGTTTTCCTCTGTATATGTATGGTTTAGGGAAGTTTAGGGAAGATTAGGAATGTTTAGGATGGATTAGGAAGACATGTAAGTGGTTTTCCCTTCTTGTTCCTTATGCAGATTTTTGCAATGAATTCTTAATTAGTTTTGGTTTCTGTTTTATTGGGGATGTATTGTGAGTTGGAGAGGGATTCTGGATGTGGTACTGAGAGACCTTAACCAGGTCCATCTCAAAAAACCTTCCCCAAACACCCTCCATACTTCACTTTGGTCGTAATTTCAATTTGGATCAAATCTCGGAACTTTGGAGTCAATTCTCGTACGAGTAAACAAGTCTGATCATGTTTACTCGTACTAGCCTATGGGGATACTCGTACTACCCTATGGGAGTACTCGTATCAGCCTCTAGGAATACTCGTATTGGAGTTTGAGGTCATGGGATTCAGTTTGATCACCTTATGGCTTGGGGTTTGGTTTGTATCTCCTAGTTTTTTATCCTGATTTCTATCTGCATCATTTCACCTCTCTAAATGTTCAAAATAATGCATGAGGTTAATCACAAAGTTGTACTTAAGGTGTCTTGTGTTTCACATCCTTGTTATTATTCTTTTATGCATATCGATAAGGTTAGGACTCATCCTGAGGGCCTGAGTGCACAGGTGAATTTTCTAAACCTATGAATTAGAGCATTTGAAGTATTTCCTTGTCTTTTTGGCATGTGTTGGGGTACGGGACTAGTTACCCTAGGTGAGTGGCTCACCATAGGTGTCGGGACCCGAAGTCGTTGCCAGGGGATTCTATGGGTGAGTTTGTAATCAAGTGATAACCATAAAAATTAACTTGGGAGTGGGGTTTCAAAAGATAATGAAAGACATAATGTTAAAGTCCACATAGACCTATTGGAGTACCGGGACCATGGGTAACTGCCAGGGTGGATCCTTAACATAAAAAGGGGACCGGGGTTACATGGTTGCCAAGGAGGATCCCAGTACACAGGCTGTGTGATGACACTCACCTAGATGGTATCCTAGAACCTTAACCTTTGTGTTATAGTATGGTGATGTTTTTTTTGTTTATATCCTTTCTCTTTTGGTATTTGAGTGAATGATTCTTTTGCCTTAGATTGCCTTATGCCTTGTGAGTACCTTGGTTCTATCTCCTAGCATGGGGGGTGGAACTTCACCAGTTTCACATGGTTGGGTGGCAAATCTCTTTCAAGGTACTATTTGTGGTTCGTGTCTTGGCTTGGAATTCAGATTTGTACAGTGATGAAGACTTCCTATATTGTATCATGCACTTTTATTTGTTGTAAAACAAGATGTAAAGATCTAGTTGTAAGCCCTCGGGCAATTTGATGTAATTGTATTTCAAAGTGAAAGAAAGAAGCAATGTAATTTGGGAGGGGTAGTTTTAGGAACATCAAAGGGAATGTTCATTTGAAATTCAGAAAGTTGTAATAAAGAAATGTAATTATGTACCTTCTACCCTATCTCTCTTTGAATCTTGAAATGAAAATTGAAAAGTAAGGATATCAAAATGGCAAGTTCTCTTATGGTTTGAAAGTATAAATATTCTATATGTAGGTATGGTTAATTGGAAAAGAAATGAAAAAGTTAAGGATAAATGTATTTGGTTCATGAAAGAAGTAATATGTTCCTATCTCTTTTCTAAAATCTAAATGTTGTGTAAGGTAGGAAAGGAAATGAATTCATTAAGATAGTTAATTGTATCAGTGGTTTTAATGTTCATAACAATCATTAAGGGAACCTTTAAGGACATGTTCATATGTAGGAATATCAAATAAGATCTTAGTAATGTTTTAAAAAAAAAAAATTAGTTACTTTTCTTGTACTTTAGACCTATTCCTTATGGGTTCCCTGGCGGGGACATTACACTTCGTCCCTTGGCCATTCTGAACACCTTTGTGGCATCAAAATATTCACTTGGTCATGCTTTCTCTCTTTCACTTTTGATGACACTCCTAAACTTGGAATGAACTCACACTGGCAAGAGACCGAAGACTAGAACAAAAACACTTAAACAAAACCCTAAAAAGTGAAAAAATTGAGTGTACCCATTGATGACACTCCTGAACTTGGAATGAACTCCTAAACCTCACACTGGCAAGCCGAAGACTGAAACAAAAACGCTTAAACAAAACCCTAAAAGTTAAAAAACTGACGGTCCCCATTTGCAATGGTGCGATGTGTGATTACATCACAACAAGTCTTTGCTTCATCATGGGTCACTGTTATTTCTTTGCATAAATTCACCTACACTCTTGGCAACCTCAATAGAACTACACACATGGACTTTCTCAACCATGAGCTAGAATGCCAACCATCAAGATGCTCAAGTGATGAGCACTTGAAAGATTGGCAATTTAGGACATGAAATCTTAGATTTTCCTCTTCATGTTTTGTACATGTAATACAACATACATATTTTCTCATCTCTTCACATTAAAAGACAAATAACTAAATAATTGTAGGTAGAAAAGTTTGATGTGCTGACCCCTTTCTAGTCACAAGAATTCTCATTCCTCATTGCACTATCTATAATATTCATTATACCCTATTTGTTTCAAATTGTGAAGAGAAATAGCATATACATTTGCTAAAGTTTGTTGGGAAATTTGTTGTTTGCCTAAGATCTCTTGAGAATGTATTGTTTGTAGTATGGATACACAATACGAGTGGGAGGGTTACCTACCACTAGTAGAGTTTGCCTGAGATATTTCCTATCAGTCTGCCATCAAGATGGTGACTTCGAAGCTTTATATAGAAGGTGCAAGACACCTATTAGATAGGACAAGCTAGAGGATAGGATAATCCTCAAACTCAAGATGCTCCTAGAAATAGAGCAACAAAGTCAAGTTGATCAAAGAAAGCTTAGCAAAAGCTATTAATCGGCAAAAAAGCTATGCTGATGCTAAATGCACTCCTAGTCAATTTGAAGTTCGAGAGAAAGTGCTCCAAAGGATTAAATTCAAGAAGAGTTCAATTAAATTTTGGAAATCTTCCAAATTGGCACCTAGATATGTGGGACAATTTGAGGTCCTGGAAGTTACCAACCCTGTAGCCTACAGAACTGCTCTGCCACTAGTTCTCACCCAACTACATAATGTTTTTCATGTTTCATAGTTAACGAAATATATAACAAATTTTGATCACATGATTGACTAGAACTCCTCAAAAGTGCAAGATCCAGGGGTGGTCACGATCAAGCCACTGAAGGTGCTCGAGGTACGTAAGCTTTGCTTACATAACCATGAGATCACACAATGTAAGGTCCAGTGGAACCCATTGTTTGCAAACTTTGTGATTACTCTCCGAGTTGCCGAGTACTATGTATTGTTTTAGCTAGGCGAGTTTTCACAAGTTTAACTCTCACATTTTTATAGATGCAAAAAACATGGGTAAAATTGTCTATGCACATAAAATGTTGGTTAAAATGTGTTTTACACTTATTGTTTTTGCCATAAAACCATGCATTTTATCTGTCAAGACATTAATTTTTAATTTAATACATTTTGTAATTAAATTTTACAAACAAAAAAAATTTCTTTAAGAGATTTTAGTTTTTAGTACTTTCTAAGTTGTTGAGTTTTGGACGGGTATTTGCTGAGTTGAAAATTTTGGGCTTGTCGAGAACTCTCTGAGCCTGAGTCTAAAAACTATGGTGGGACTAATATGCAGAAGACAGTGCTACACAGGAGGATTATGATGAAATCCTCCAAAAATGTCCTTATTTGTTTCAAGCTTCTGAACATGTTTTAAGAAACTCTATACTATATTATTTTGCAAACATTTATAAATGATTTTGTGGCATTCACTCATCAAGGATGATGATTCACAAGGGGGGGATATGTTAAATCCCTTCTTTACGAGCTTTTCAAATAATTGTTTTAACTACTTAATTGGAATTGTGATGTTAATATTGAAATATGTTTATTATCCATATTGATGAATATTGATGGATTTGAATGAATAATTAAGTATATTGATGAATAATGACATATACTAATAAAAGTTGAAAAATGTTAAACGTGGATGATTTACACTAGCAAGAAATGTTTAACATATTGATATTAAAACCAGTGTTCCGAGAATCGCCAATGAATCGCGTGAATTAGGCGATTCACGATTCGATTCACCAAAAATGATTTTTTAACCAGAAATCGGAACCGCCAATTTTTTGTGATGAATCGCCCGAATCGGTGATTCAACTGAAAAAATCGCCTGAATCGGCTTGGGAAATCGGCGTGAATTGGCAGGTAGCTAAAAAGTCAGTCAAATTTTTAAAAAGCACAAATATTTTCAATGTTTTTTTTTGCCTTCCCTATTTGTTGTAAGTTTATACAAATATAACATTAAAGTATAACTTTGATTTATTTAATTTCTTATACTTTAAGTTATATTTGTATAAATTATAAAATATATATACTTCAGGATGTTTGAGATAGATTCCAGCTTCATAGGAGTTAAGATGCAGATTCTAGATTTTGAAAATTCCAAACTTAACCAAATTTCAGGATTCAACAAGCCTTTAGCAGGGCTACCTCCCACAATCCATCATGGTTTTCTAAGGTCAAACCGAAGCTGTTAAAAGGATTCTCAAAGGGTTTTAACTCGTTTTATCACAAATCACTTGGTTTCGACCCCATCTCTATGACAAACTTAGCTTAGCTCTCGCCCAAATCCCAGACAGACATGACTTCCCAACAGGCCAAAATCATTCAAACCTCATTTGCCGGACCTAGGGACTTGAAAACAGCCACCAACAAAGACTACCTAAGATCTAGTTATGAAGACTTTGACATTTGGCATTGATCAATGATCAAGCATCACAGATTCATACTATGAAACGATTTAGTTTTATGGATCTTACAAATACTGATAGACATATGTTTCATGGATCTTCATCTTACATACATTTATGATTTGATGTCTTATGGATCTTCATCTTACATACATTCTATGATTTGACTCATTACGATCCTATGATTTCTATTTACTTTAGCTACAATTTACATTTTACGTGTAATGTATGTGATGGATTTATCATTTATGTTCCTTGTTTATGTATATTAGCTTCTATTTGATGATGTTATAGTGTGTTTAAGTTATATTCAATAAAGGGTGCATGAGATAAGTTTTAAATTGTTAAAATCTCTAAATTTCAAGGGTTTTTTAAATTTGCCGATTCGTGGCCAATTCGATTCCGATTCATGGCCGCTTCATGATTCGATTCGGCCTTGCCGATTCCGATTCTCGTTTCTTTGATTAAAACGGTAAGAAAGTTATGGCTAAGTACCTCTCATGTCAGTGGATGCAGGAGAATGGTCACCCTCAAAGAAGGGAGGGAAGTATCATCAAGGAGGAAGGATGCAAACACAAGGGAAAGTTCAAAATTGCCATTCAAGTTGGAACCTATAGATAAGTAATCTTGGTCATCCAGTCACCTAGTTGTAAGGTTAGGTGTGCTCATTAGTCGCCAATTGTCAGGGTGGGGATAGGAGGTTCTTTCCTTGTTCATCTTCAATTAAAATGATTTAATCTTCATTAATAAGAATTTCATCCTCATGTTAATGAAGAAATGAATTAGTCACCTGAGTGACTTTCTAATTCTCTTCCTCTCTCAGGAAGATAAGAAAGATACAAAACTTCAAAAATGGATACAAGCACAGGAATCCTCTTCTATCTCAAGTTCTTGTTATTACTTGAATGAAGGCGGTTAATGTAATGAGCCCTGCTGGCTCAATCACTATCCAACTAGCAACTGGCTAATTTGTCTTTTTGAAGAATTTGTATTTTTGGAATTTTATGCTTTTTTTTGTGTTTTTTGATAATAAGAACAATGCATGAAATAAAATCTAACTCTTGCAAATACAATGACAGAGATTCTCTTATTTTATTATTAGATGATAACAATGCATACAATGCAATTATTGCTATTGGAAATGAAGTTGTAGCTATTAGAGAAACTTAGAATCCAAATGCAGCCTTTATGTGTTTGCCATAATGATTTCAAAACACCGCACAATGGTATTGATTCCTCCAGATGCCCAACTCTGAGATGATAAGGAACCCCAAAATGCTATGCGATCAGACTTGGAGGCTAGAAGCCTTGCCGAGAAGGCTCGCGTGGCTATATACCTGGGACGGCTGCTTCAAAAACTCCACACAAACTGTCATAAGAGCAGTGATCTCTTATTCTGGGCTGCATTTAACAATCTCTCTGCATTTATTTTGAAACTAATTCGAACTTCTCCAAAATACTATGAATTTAAGCACATAATGACTCCCTCTAGGTCACACTTATTTCAATGGATATTTCACCATTTCAAATTGCTGAAAACCAAGAAGAATTTTATTCTCCCAAACCAATTTGCTGAAACCCTTGCACTCTTCCAAATACTACTCATTTCAAAGGCAAGATTCTTCAATGCATAATGGTTCAATTTCTTGCTTTTTGGCTTTTATATTTCCTCATGAAAAATCAAACCATGAAGCTTTTCTTACAAGATTCAAATAACTTAAAAGAATTTGCTTTATTTTGTTGTAAGTTGACTTTATAAAATATTAATTAATGTCTCCCTTAGTTTAGGCGCCCACTTTTAAAACATATTAAATGCTCATTATTGAGAACTTGGCCCCATTATTTCATAACATTATAATAAGCGGTTATAGTATATTATTTAAAGTGAAACTTTATTAATAATTAAATAATCATGACCACAAGCTATTAAATCTCCTCCAAGGATTCAACTGTAAATCCAGATATACACTGCAAATGTCAGATGTCCAAGTGCCCTGTCAAAAGTGATAACTGAGCGAAATTGGCTTACTATAAATAGTAAGTCCCTCAGATTGAGCCAAACAACAAATGCAAAGGTCTGGACCTAAAACCAAATAAGCTTTGATGAGAAGTGATGTCCCCACTGCTCGGGTAACAGCTATCCAAGGACCCTCAAACCAAGAACATTAGCCCATGAGGGTCGAAATGATGGGCCAACCCCTCAACCACTGGTACTAACTAGAAAGGGGACATTACAGTTAATTCCATTATATAGTTATATTCAATTTCATTTGAAAATATCTATTAGTTATATTCATGTTCATCTAAAGACAATTATTTTATCAATGTTTTATATTTGTTCACTTGCAAGCTAAGTTACCGGTTCGGGTTCAGGGACGGGTTCGAGTATGAGAATCCGGTTCATGGGTTACTGAAAAAAAAAAATTCAATAATGATTCGTATGGGTCTCTGTGTCCATCTATATATATTTATATATATATGCATTATATATACAAAAAAATAAGAGAAATATACATAATTGTAAAACTAAATCATTTCATTGTATGAATCTATGATGCTTGATCATTGATCAATGCCAAATGTCAAAGATAAACATTAAAATTTTAAATACTTGATCATTGATCTATGTTCACGATTCTAAAGAAAAACATCACATTGAATTACTGAATTACAAAATGAAAATTCCAAATATAATTCGCTAATGTTTGAAACATGATTCAATGTTCATGACACATGAAAGTGTTCATCAATCATCATATGAATTATCAAAAAAATCCGGATCAATGGGGTCTTTAGCAGCTGCAAGTGGTAGATCAACATTATCATTGGAGAAAAAAAAATTTAAAAAACATTTTTAAGAGAGTCTGGGCCCACTTTCACTCAGTTTGGGCCGTGGGTCCCTAGCCATCCACGTGGATCCACACGGGATTCCCCCAGGTTTGCGTTGGATCCCCCAAGCCTGTTCTGGATCCACACAGGGTCCATGTTATGACCTATGGGTCCGTTCGGATCCGCAATAGGGTCCGTGTTCGGACCTGTGGGCTCGTCCAGATCCACACCAATGGACCCAAAGGTCCGAACACGGACCCTGTATGAATCCAGCACGGATCGGTCCGTGAATCTGAACCCATCTCGGACTCGGACCCGGTTCGAGGGTCAAGGTCCGAATCCGGTAACTTAGCTTGAAAGTAGTTAATTCAGTTATGGAAAAGTTTACATGTTCATGTGAAAGAGAAACAAGTTTCATTTCTGTTATAATGATAGATATATGAAAAAAAAAAATTATATGAATTTGTCAGAAATTGTAATAGAATTTCTATTGTTATAGTTTAGCATGTTACAACTATCCAAAAATTTCTATGATGAAGGCAGTGATTGTATCCCTATTTGTAAAGGTTGTCAATTTGGCTTGCGAAATGTTATTTTGGTAAAGTGTTATATTGTGTGTACCTAATGGAATGGATCACAAGGTAACCCTCCAGATTTATTTGTGTCTGGTTCCAATGGTAATCATCTTTTTATCATTAACGATAACATCTTCGAAAAAGACATTTTCCTAAATCTTGAAGCACATAACCCCTTAAATATAAGAGCTTTGGCTACACAAAATGATAAACACTAACACATTGATAGGGTGAAATGATTGCCATGGACAAGGATCTAAGCCCTTTTTGTATCCCATTTTGGATACAAAAAGGATTTATTTGATGTCTTGTCGTATCCCCTCATTTGAAATCCTAATTACATCATCTCCCCTCTGAAATAGGATTTAATGATAAATAATAAATAAATAATATGATCTAGATTAAAAAACAAGAATTAATGATGAAATCTTGAAAAAATAGTGGTCTACTTTGATTGCAAACTCAAGCAGAATCCGAAGGAAGTAGAATTCATCACAGGGGCTCGAAATCTAGCCGTGCACTAGAGGAGCCACGAGCACCATCTTTGGAGGAGGATAATGTTGGCATCACCAACTGGTAAGCTCTCTACCGGTCCAAGTGTTGTCATTGATTGGCAAAAGAGGATAGAGATTTGTTGTCTCTATTATAGAGGTGACTCTTCATCTAGAGAGGTTGTGAAACCGGTCACTATACTAAGCACCAACAACCAGATAATGCACTCAGCAGAGAAGAGTGTATCCTAGTATCAACCAAGGACCGACCTTCAACCGGTATAGACAAGTACAAATAAAAGCATATCCAACTAATGTCTATAACACAACCGGGACAATGCAACCGGTAATCTGCCACACCAAGGGCGTGTAACCGGTAAGCCAAGAAAGAGACAGCAACAGGTCTAAGACTCTTACCTGTTTATAGCATAAAGAACTCAACCGATATATTATAAGACTCCGGTATGAACCGAGGAAGTCATAGTCAACTATCTGTTCGAACCAACTCTTCTTGACCGGGATTTATTGCAGTAAATCCAAAGCGATCTTGAGTTGTCTTGGTGATCGGTTTGAGGTGCAGGTAAAGGATTTAAAGCCGGAATCAATGGTTTCTTGAGGTGTGACTAAAGGATTTAAAGCCGGATTCAGTGGCTTTAAATCGAAGTGTTATCTCCTATGAAGAAAGGTTGCCTGACATGCAACTGTTGTTTTCTTCATGTAGTGGATGAAGCCAGAGGTTGCATTGGATGCTTGCTCAGAGAACAAACACTTCACTCAGTGATGCATTCATTGGATCTCAGGATTAGGTCATGCATTTGAGGCGTAGTCAAGGCAACAAAACTGAATATATTCTTATGTCTATTGAGAAGAAGATTTGCCTTCATTCTGCCGAGAAAAAGAGTGAACCTATATGCTACAGTAGCAAGGGTTAGAGAAAATCGACAAAGAGAGATAATAGGTTGTGCAAGGCAGCACAACAACAATTGAGAATACTCCTGTGTTAACCCGTGACAATTATCAGTAGAGCACAAATACAGATCACATCTGGCTAAGCAGAGCCTTCTGTAAAGATCTTGATTCTATTGTTTTCTAGCAAACTACAATAGACAAATCTCAGTATTTGGGTGGACTATAACAGGTCCCTTGTATCAAAATCCCTTAACCGGGTGACATCTTTCAAGGTGTTTGAAGTCCCTTAATCGGCAGGTCTTAACAGACCTTATTGTAATAAATCCCTTGATTGGGTCGCACCTAGCAAGTGCGTTTTATCCCTTGACCGGGTAGGCTCTTAACAGGGCGTACTTCAGAAGAGTACAAATATTGTGAGGTCTTCTCACACCGTGGTTTTCACCCTAACCGGGTTTCCACGTGATAAATCTGGTGTCACTCTGTGTTTGTTCACTTGCTATTTTATTTGCTTAGAACTGCTTGTTTTTGTCCTACAAGTTTACTTCACTGGATTAAAGAAAAAAAAAGGAAAAGTTTTTTTTTCGAGTGTTGATTCACCCCTCCCCTCTCAGCACCGGTTGGGACTGTCAATTGGTATCAGAGCCTTGTTCTATTTTTCTTTGTTGCTTAACCGCACAAAGAGAAAGCTATGATGATGAGAAAGGAAGGACCAAAGTTTTCAAAAGAAAACTTCACCTTATGGTGCAGCAGAATGAAGCTATATATGAAGACCAACAGTGACCAGTACTCGAATCATGTTACCAATGACTACAGTGAGCCCGCTGGCACCTTGACACCTGATGAAGAGAAAATTAAGACTGAGCACACGGCTGCCATGGACATGATAGCTAGCACCTTACCCGACCACGTGTTTGCTGAAATTGAACATCTTAACTCCGCTTGCAAAATGTGGAAAAGGTTACAAACAGTCTATGGAGGAGATCCCAATGTCCAGAGAACCAAGGTCGAAAGCCTCAGGGGAAACTATGACGACATGAGGATGAATGATGGAGAAGATATCGAACAATATAGCAACCGAATCAAGGAAGTGATCAACTCCATCAGAAGTGTTGGAGGCAGGCTGACTAAAGAAGAGGTGGTGAGCAAAATACTAAGAACTCTCAGACCTCAGTATGCCATCAAGATCTTTGCCATTCAAGAGCTCAGATCTGTAAGCAACAATCAAGTCACCTTAGACTCCCTAATCGGTAAGTTGGCTGCTTTTGAATTAAGCAACTTTGATAATAGCCTATCTATTTAGGAAGCAGCATTTAAATCATTGGTCAATGCCTCTTCCACCAAAAAGGGAAGAGAAACCGGTAACTCCTCTACCGATAAGATCGGCAACCTCATTGAGAATCTGCTCTCAGAGGAGACGGAGCAAGAGGAGTTTGAAGCTCTGATTGCTAAGAGATTCCCCAGAGGGAAAGGGAAGTATAAAGGGAAACTCCGTTTAAAATGCTTCTCTTGTAACAAAATAGGACACATTGTTGCCCGATGTCCAGATAATGAAAACAAAAACAAAAAAGACCGGTTCAAGAACAAAGCAAACCAGGAATGCTATCTTGCGGAGGAAGGAGTCACAGACAATGAGTCTGAAGACTCCGAAGATCCAGAAATTGCATTTGTTGCAATAAAGGAGGAGAGCCAAGCTCTTAATGAAGTTGCACTCATATCCAAATCTCATCAGTATGACAATTGGATCATTGACAGTGGATGTACTCACCATATGACCGGTGACAAGAGAAAGTTCATCAACTTGGAGCTCAACGACAGCAGATCAGTCACATTTGGAAACAATGCCCCTTGTGCCATCAAGGGTAAGGGATCTATCGTTCTCTGCAACAATGTTGTCTATGAAGACATGTACTGGGTCGGAGGACTCGGGTATAACCTAATGGGTGTTGCACAGCTAAACAACAAAGGTTTCCAGTTGGAATTCGGTCAAGGCTCCTGTGTAGTCAAAAATCAATCTGGATCTCACGTTGCAACCAGTAGACAGAGCAAAGGCAATATATTCTACCTAGACTCAACAGAAGGAGCCTGTTTAATTGCTTCTGTCAAAGGAGAATCAAGCAAGATTGGTCTTATCTCCAAAGAAGACAATAGCTGGCTATGGCACAAGAGACTCTGCCATATAAATTTTGACAGCATTGTCAAAGTAAGAAGGAAGAAATCGGTCAGAGGACTCCCAAAAATTGCAAAACCCATGGGAGGTATTTGTAAGGATTGTCAGCTAGGAAAACTGACAGGAGCAAGTTTCAGTAGCAAGTCCTTCTCTACTGAAAATGTCCTAAATCTTGTACACACAAACCTGTGTGGACCAATGAGGACAAAGAGCTATCATGGAGACCGGTATTTCATGTTGTTTGTAGATGATTTCTAGAGAATGATGTGGACACTCTTTCTCCGTGAGAAATCGGAAGCCTTTCACATGTTCAAAGTTTACAAGGCTAGACGGGAAAAGGAAACTGGTAGAAGCTTGAAATGTCTAAGCTCGAATAGAGGAGGTGAGTACACCTCTCAGAAGTTTACTCATTACTGTGAGGAACATGGCATACAGAGACAGTTCTCTGCACCTAAGACTCCTCAGCAAAATGGAGTAGCAGAAAGAAGAAATAGAACGCTGATCGACTGCGCCAAAACCCTATTGATCCAAAAGAATCTTCCTCATCACTTCTGGAGAGAAGCTGTCAGCACCGCTGTGTATACAATCAACCGAGTTCAAGTCAAAAAAAGAACCGGTAAGACACCTTATGAACTATGGTTTAAGCATACTCCCAGTGTAGGCTACTTCAGAATCTTTGATAGTAAATGTTATATCAAAAGAGAAATGTTTTCTAGGAAGTTTGATCCCAAGAGCGATGAAGGAACATTTCTGGATTATTCTACCAAAAGCAAAGCTTATCGGTGTCTGAACAAAAGAATAGGCAAGATAATTGAAAGCATCAATGTAAAAATTGATGAATCATCAGAACCAAACAAGAGGACCGGACATGTAAATCATGAAAATTTTAAACTTATTAATGGAGGAGATGTCTTTGAGTTCCATGAAGCAACAACTGGAGAAGAGGAGGCAACTCCCACTAACAGAAATCAAGAGCGAGAGACTGTGCCCGAAGCTGACAGGACACCCCAGGATGGTGAACCAGTAGATGTTTAGAACCATGACGAAGATATTGCTCAACAAGATGAACCGGACCAGGAACAAAGGCCGGCTCTTCTGAGGTATGTCACATATCACTCTACTGACAATATAATTGGTGACAGACATGGGAACATCCTAACCAAGAAAAAGGCCAAAGAGAACGTCTGTCTTCTCTCGTGTGTTGAGCTCAAAACCACCAGAGAAGCCCTTGAAGATGAAAATTGGGTCAAGGCCATGGACGAAGAAATTGAGCAAATAGAAAAGAATGACACATGGGAACTTGTGCCAAGACCTCATGACAAAAACGTAATTGGGACTAAATGGGTCTACAGAAACAAACTAAATGAGGATGGTAAAGTCATCAGAAATAAAGCAAGGCTAGTTTGCAAAGGCTATGCTCAGGAAGCTAGACTAGACTATGGAGAAACTTTTGCACCAATAGCCAGACTGGAAGGGGTGAGAATTCTTCTTGCCTGTGCAGCTCACAAAGGCTTTAAAGTGTACCAGATGGATGTGAAGTCTACGTTCCTCAATGGAATACTAGAAGAAGTCTACATTGAGCAACCAGAAGGGTTTACATCTACTCAAAAGACTGATATGGTCTGTAAACTAAAAAAGGCTCTCTATGGGCTCAAGCAGGCCCCAAGGGCTTGGTATGAAAGGTTGCATTCATATCTTCTGACAATTGGATTCATCAAAACCGGTGACAACAGCAATATGTATCTTAAAACCGGAAAGGATGGAAATCTAATTGCTGGAATCTTTGTTGATGACATCATCTTTAGAGGAGATGACAAAATGAGCAAAGCATTTGTTGAAAAAATGAAAAATTTGAGATGTCTATGATAAGGCCCATAAAATTATTTATTGGACTACAGGTCCATCAACTAAAAGAAGGTATCTTTATCTCTCAGTCCAAGTACATAAAAGAAATTCGCAAGACTTTTGGACTAGAAGAATCCAAACCGGTTGGAACTCCAATGATAACTAATCTTAAGTTATCAAAGGAGGAGGATGCCAAAGAAGTACATCAAACAATGTATCGGTCCATGATAGGAAAATTGCAGTATGCTGTTCACAGCAAACCGGACATTGCTCATGCAATTGGCATAGTGGCAAGATTCTCTGCTAATCCCAAAGAAACACATCTAATTGCAGTAAAGAAAATCTTCAGATATCTAAAGGGAACCGAGGAATATGGCTTATGGTTTCCACACAAGGCTGGATTCCAAATTAAAGTCTACACAAATGCAGACTGGGCTGGCAACGTGGATGACAGAAAGAGCACAAGTGGTGATGCATTCTTTCTAGGTGGAAGAATAGTATCATGGACAAGTAAGAAGCAGAATTGCATTTCACAATCCACTGCTGAAGCTGAATATGTTGCTGCTGCAATAAACTGCACACAGGTGATCTGGATCAAACAATTTCTGGAAGGTATTCAAGAACAGGTACCTGAACCGATCGCAATTCATTGTGATTGTACCAGTGCCATAAACATATCAAAAAATCTAGTTATGCACTCCAACACCAAGCACATTGCCATCAAGTATCACTACTTGAGGGAACTTGTACAAAACAAAGAAGTTAGATTGGAGTATGTGTCCACCAAAGAACAGATTGCTGATATATTCACAAAGCCATTACCAAAGAGTACTTTTGAGTATCTCAAAGGTAGACTGGGGGTTGTACCCCTCTCAGGACATCAATAATCATCAATAGGAAGTCATCAGTTCATTATGATTCAAACAAAAGGTTACATCTTATCTTTTTTGAACTGATGAAAAGGACTGTTGCTCGCAGGGGGAGCAGGGTATGCAAATCTCTCTGATTAGCCTTCTGGCATTCTATTATCAAAAAGGGGGAGAATATGATTACCTATCATATTTTTGCCATCAATGCCAAAGGGGGAGATTGTTGGCATCACCAACCGGTAAGCTCTCTACCAGTCCAAGTGTTGTCATTGATTGGCAAAAGAGGATAGAGATTTGTTGTCTCTATTATAGAGGTGACTCTTCATCTAGAGAGGCTATGAAATCGGTCACTATACTAAGCATCAACAACCGGATAATGCACTCAACAGAGAAGAGTGTATCCTAGTATCAACCAAGGACCGACCTTCAACCGGTATAGACAAGTACAAATAAAAGCATATCCAACTAATGTCTATAACACAACCGGGACAATGCAACCGGTAATCTGCCACACCAAGGGCGTGTAACCGGTAAGCCAAGAAAGAGACAGCAACAGGTCTAAGACTCTTACCTGTTTATAGCATAAAGAACTCAACCGATATATTATAAGACTCCGGTATGAACCAAGGAAGTCATAGTCAACTATCTGTTCCAACCAACTCTTCTTGACCGAGATTTATTGCAGTAAATCCGAAGTGATCTTGAGTTGTCTTGGTGATCGGTTTGAGGAGCAGGTAAAGGATATAAAGCCGGAACCAATGGTTTCTTGAGGTGCGACTAAAGGATTTAAAGCCGGATTCAGTGGCTTTAAATCGAAGTGTTATCTCCTATGAAGAAAAGTTGCCTGACACGCAACTGTTGTTTTCTCCATGTAGTGGATGAAGCCAGAGCTTGCATCAGATGCTTGCTCAGAGAACAAACACTTCACTGAGTGATGCATTTGTTGGATCTTAGGATTAGGTCATGCATTTGAGGCGCAGTCAGGGCAACAAAACTGAATATATTCTTATGTCTATTGAGAAGAAGATTTGCCTTCATTCTGCCGAGAAAAAGAGTGAACCTATATGCTACAGTAGCAAGGGTTAGAGAAAATCGACAAAGAGAGATAATAGGTTGTGCAAGGCAGCACAACAACAGTTGAGAATACTCCTGTGTTAACCGGTGATAATTCTCAGTAGAGCACAAATACAGATCACGTCTAGCTAAGCAAAGCCTTCTGTAAAGATCTTGATTCTATTGTTTTCTAGCAAACTATAATAGACAAATCCCAGTATTTGGGTGGACTCTAACAGGTCCCTTGTATCAAAATCCCTTAACCGGGTGACATCTTTCAAGGTGTTTGAAGTCCCTTAATCGGGCAGGTCTTAACAGACCTTATTGTAATAAATCCCTTGACCGGGTCGCACCTAGCAAGTGTGTTTTATCCCTTGACCGGGTAGGCTCTTAACAGGGTGTACTTCATAAGAGTACAAATATTGTGAGGTCTCCTCACACCATGGTTTTCACCCTAATCGAGTTTCCACGTGATAAATCTGGTGTCACTTTGTGTTTGTTCACTTGCTATTTTATTTTCTTAGAACTGCTTGTTTTTGTGCTGCAAGTTTACTTCATTGGATTAAAGAAAAAAAAGGGAAAGTTTTTTTTTCAAGTGCTGATTCATCCCTCCCCTCTCAGCACTGGTTGGGACTGTCAGATAACAGAATCGACATAGAGTCAAGTTTCCCAACGATCGGTGTCTCAGAGGAGGTGGATGAAGACATTGCCCTAATGAAGGAACTCACCATCATATGCAGGTTTGTGGGTGGAAGGCCTGAAAGAGGAAGGATTAAATCATGGATCAAAGCTGAATGGAAGTCGGAAATAATTCTGAAATTCCTCCCAAAAGAAACTTTTTCACTATAATTTTTGCCAATAAAGAGGAGAAAGGCAAAGTTTTGGAAGAGGTTGTTAAATTAGATCAAGAGTATATGGCTTTTAAATTTTCTTATATAATCCCAATATATGTAATATATATAATCACAATGTCTATATATATATATATATATTACTGATATAGTAATAGATATATATAAATATGTTAATATAAATATTTTGCACTTTGGAGAAGTGAGACTTGGATATACTTCATACTTGGTGTTGTACATACACTTATTAATTTCCGTATTTTTATATGTCTCAAAGTCTCATTTTAATGAGCATTTATATTGGCAAATGGAGAGTCACGTAAATGGTAAGACGTGACTCATCGATGAGTCACATCTTACCATTT
This sequence comes from Chamaecyparis obtusa, assembly GCA_027943335.1. Classification (NCBI taxonomy): domain Eukaryota; kingdom Viridiplantae; phylum Streptophyta; class Pinopsida; order Cupressales; family Cupressaceae; genus Chamaecyparis; species Chamaecyparis obtusa. Next base: position 202,496 of record BSBK01001925.1, read on the forward strand.
ATGTGACTCTCATTTATACTTACCGTTTAAATTTGTATAACCAATACTCAGCAATAATCACGCGATAATAATCGGGGTTGATAATAGTAAATGTATTCACCGATAATAATCGGCATACTTACCTGACATTTAATCGAAGTTCAACATACATGTTTACCAATGTAAATCGTTATTCATAAATCAATATTTATATTGATCACTAAATGAAATATAATTTGATCATATATAATATACATTTATATATGTATATTAATATATATAATATTAGCATCATTAATATTATATATATTAATATGCATATATAATGTAGAATGATATTATCTCATATTGTTAAATATAATCGATACAAAACGATATTAATAAGGTTGAACATTAATGATGTTTATTTATTCTAATATTATTAATATAATAATAATGTCCATCATTATTAATATATTGCTTATTTATTTTCTATAATATTATGATCATTTTATCTGATCGAAGCTATAAACATTAACAGAGGGAATATGGAAACTTGATGGGATGCCGCTTTACATCCAGATTTGGCATCCAAATTTCAATCTTGCAATTTTAAACCCTTATGGCAAGCCAATCTGGCTTAGGCTCTACAATCTACCTTTGGAATATTGGACACGGGAGTGCCTGGAGAAAATAGGACGTTCATTGGGCACATTGTTCGATATAGACATGGAGTTGCTTGAAAATGATTTCGGAAAATATGTCTGCCTCCAAATAGCTACGATGAGGAAGATTCCTGACCATATTGCCCTAATGGTTAACGGATCAGTTTGGATTCAGCATTTGGAGATCGAAGAGGTGAAGAATTTTTGTTTGAATTGTCGATCAAGGTTTCATAGGGAGGTTGTGTCTACAAAAAACCAAATCTAACTTTGTGTGGAAAGTAAAACCACTATCAAATCCTACTCCCAACAATGTCGGCAATAGTTTGGTACCTATTGTGGGGGAGCCTGTTATATCGATCATGTCTCCTCTTCCATCTACCCCTTTGGATGATTGCATTGTGAAGGGTATCGATGGTATTAAAGCCAAAACCGATGTTTGGGATGATCCAATCACTGATGAAACAGGGGATGCGGGCTTTGAGAATGAATTGGATATAATTGAAGACCAAACCATTGCCCAATCGGTGGCCAAAGCCATAGGCTTTGGTAAACCAGCGCGAAGAAAAAAAGGGAAAGGCCGGAAGTCCAATAAGGAGCTGAGGGAAGAGGAAGCAATTGAAAAAAATGACAGTATCAAGAAATTTTTGAAAAGTACCAAGGGAGGTGCTCCCTTGGCAAGCAATGAAGATTGTGACATGGAATATAAGGGGTCTAGGGGCCTTGACAAAAGACGCTTAGTTAAGCGTCAATTGCAGAATTTATCTAGTGATCTTTATTTGCTATAGGAAACAAAGCTATTGCCTGGGGAAGGGATCAAGTTTTTGGCATATTGTAGATGGTGGAATGGTTTTTTCAAGGAATCCGATGGAGCTTCAGGAAGGTTAGGTCTGTTGTGGAGGGAAAACAAGTTGACGGTCAAGATCATTGAAACCCATTTGAATTGGATTGCTTCATTTTCTTACAGCCTCACTCGAAACAAATCATTTGTGGTGATCTGTGTCTATGGACCTATCAAGACAAATGAGAAGACAGCTACATGGACAGAGATTTTGAGTTTCATGGCTGCGAGGAGAAATTCCAACTTCATCCTTGGGGATTTCAATGCAATCATGCATTCTTCTGAAAAACTTGGTGGCAGCTCCAAACTAAACTAGACCTCCATTGATTTTGCGAATTTTGTTAGCTGCTCTAGCCTAATGGATGTCCAAACACCAAATGGCATTTTCACATGGAACAACCGAAGAACGGATTTCCTAAATATTGTGGAACATCTGGACAGATTCTTGATTTCAACAAAATGGATGGACAACCAAGTTTCTATTGGTGCAAAGACCATCCCGGTCTCTATATCCGATCACTTCCCAGTTGAGTTGGATATCAAGGGCAGTTTTGTCAATCTAAAGACTTGCTTCAAGTTTGAATCTATGTGGTGGTGGGACACTTCTCTTCTACAGCACCTCAAGTTTTGGTGGAAAGAATGTAAGGAGGGTGGCCCCTACAGCTCCAAAATCGTCAAGAAGCTCCAATATATCAAGGGCAAATTGAGGGAATGGAACAAAAAGGATTTCAAGAACCTTTTTTGCAGAAAAAATTAGAATCAAAAATGAGATGGCAGAACTGAAATAAAAAGTCATATGTTTTGGAATGTTTAAGGAGGACTTCTATAAAGAAAGGGCTCTTAAGGAGGAACTCAAGGAGGTATTGGCAAGAGAAGAAATATACTGGAGAGACAAGTCTAGAGAGATTTGGCTCAAGGCTGGGGACTCAAATTCTAAATTCTTTCACACTTCAGTTAATATCCGGAGAACTATAAACAAGATTGAAGTTGTCAAAATGAATGGTGATAGCATTGCGGGTATAAGTGAGGCTGGCGAGGAGGCGGTTTCTTATTTTGCTAACATTCTTGGAAACAACAATGTCAGAGAAAGGATAATTTTGGATAGAGATTAAATTCCCCATCTTCTTTCAGATGATGACAATCGTTGGTTGTGTGCTCCTATCACCATGGAAGAGGTCAGAATAGCTCATTTTCAACTCCATCCAAATAAGGCTCCGGGACCGAATGGCTTCCCTACAACTTTTTTCCAAAAATGTTGGCATTTCTTGGGTACAAACATTTGGCATCTTGGCGAAGATTTTCGGATCAATAAAAGGTATTAATAACATAGTGATTGCCCTTGTCCCTAAAAAGCAGTAGTGCTCTTCCTTTAACGATTATAGGCCAATTTCGTGATGAACTACAACTGATTTAGAACCTGAATGAAGAATCTGTGATTAAAGATCACTGAGGAGTTGCTGATTAGATATGTAAGATGATTAAATCAGTATTATGTTGTCATTGATGTCAACTAGCTTGACAGTACTTATCTTGTAAGTTACTATACCGAAACATCTGAAGAAAGGTGAAAGAGATGAAGAACAAAAGTATCTACATGAGGAAGATGTATATGTCAGATGAGGAGAAGGAATACATTGAGTAACTTGTTGATGAGTCTATGACTTTATGATATTGACTTTATTATGTTGCATTCATCTATGATGAAGAATAGAGTTGAAAGACACAAAGCAGTGTTGTCGGTAAATGAAGCATTCTAGTATACATCGACGGAGTGTAGTGTATACCGAGCGGAGTGTTAACCGAGCTTGTGTTCACCCACGCATTTCTTTGTTAACTGAGCAGAACAGAAAGGAATTAAATGATTAGTTTAGCCGAAAAATTGATGAGCTGGAAAGTGTATGAAATCTAGGTAACAGATAAGGTTTGTTATGAAGATCGACGACTAACATAATTCAAGGAAGATCTGAAACGTGTTACTAACACATCAGTCGAAGAAGGCTAAAGCGGCAAAATCAATGAATGAGATTAAGCGGCAAAATCTAATGGACAAAAAGAAAACGATTTACTCGTCTATATAAGAGACATTGGTTTCATTGTTGAAACCATGCCGGAGGAAGAAGATACTGCAGAATTATCGCGTGAACAAGTTTTCATGCATTCTAATCATACTGGTTAGTGAGAACCGAACTGCAGAACAATCACCGAGCTACAAAGAGTAATTATCAACGGACAGTAAGTTGATATAGTGTTGAATCTGAAGTGATATATTGATTAGAAAGATTTGTATGAGCTGGATAATGATCTGTAAACTGCAATTGAAGTTGTATCAAGGCAGATCATCTACTGTTACATATTTAACTATTGTATACAATCAGATCTCTTAACCGAGTGGACTAAGAAAGTCTTTTTATGTTTCATTCATAGAGTGAACATCGTTATCCTATCAATCCCAGAGTAATTGCTGGTTGGACGATAACTGTTGGTTTAAAATCTTCTAACAAGGTCACACCTAACAGTGTGTTTGTAACCTTTAACAAGGTTGGGTCTTCACCGACCTCAATTCAGAAAAGTGAACATTTTTGGGTTGCCAGTCCCAGGTGGTTTTTCCCTTCACAGAGTTTCCACGCTAAATCTCTTGTGTTATGTGTTGATTGTGATATTTGTTTGTTATCATACTTTGCATATTACATGTTATATTTGATCGGTAACTACTATAAGTTTTAGACTGATAATCGGTAAAAGCACAGACAGTGAAAGTATTTTATGTTTACCGAGTACCAGAAGTTGAAGAATTTGTTTTGGATTATACATTTTGTTTTGAGACGTTGGATAACTGATTCACCCCCCTCTCAATTATTCTAACAATTGGTATCAGAGCTATGGTTGCTTACAACAGAGTTTTAAGGACTCCAGCACAAAGATCTCAAGATGTCTATGAGGGAAGTGCCAAGATTGAACAAAGAGAACTTCGCAGTATGGAAAAACTGGATGAAGTTGCACATATCTGGAATTGGGAATTCTGCACTAAAACTGATGGAGAATGGCTACATTGAACCGACTCCTAATCCCTTAACCCTTGATCAACTGAAAGACAGGCATGAACACAGTATTACTATGATGGAGCTTGCTGCTGCCTATATCGATGCCGAATTTGAAGACATTAAGGGATGCACTACTGCCAAAGCTATGTGGGATAAACTGACTCTAATATACAATGGAGATTTGAATGTTCAAAGAGCCAGAGCAAAAAGCCTAAGAGGTCGATTTGATGATATGAAGATGAAAGAAGGTGAGAACATTGTGCAATACTCAAATAGACTAAAAGAGGTAGTACATGCTATTAGAGCATCAGATGGAATTATTGATGATGAAACAGTGATAAGCAAGATTCTCAGAACTTTACTGCCAGTTTATGCAATCAGGATCTCTGCAATTCATGAAACAAGAGCTACATCCAACCTTACTCTTGACACACTGATTGGTAAGCTTACAACCTTTGAATTGAATAACTTTGACAACAGTGTTGTACCTTCTGTTGAATCCTCTTTCATGTCTTCTTTGAAGATTGGTAAGTCTAGTAACAGGAATAATAAGAATAATGATAGTGATAGTAATACCGATGATGAACTTGATGAGCTTGAAGCTCTTATGGCCAGAAAGTTACCCAAAGGTAAAGGAAGGTATAGAGGTAAGCTACCTTTGGCATGCTTTAATTGTAAAGAAGTTGGCCACATCGCTGCTAGATGTCCGAATAAGAAAGATGATAGATCCAAAGACCGATCTGAAGGAAGCTATGGGAGAAGAAACAACAAAGGCTACCAACACAACAATAGAGATAACCGAGATAGCAATGACAAAGGGAAAAAGGTATGTTACATAGCCGAAGATATTGAATCTGAATCTGATACTGATGATGATGTAGAAGTAGTATTTGTTGCTATGAAAGATGACTCAGAGGAAGAAGAGAAACATGAAGAAACAGGGCTAATCTCTAAAGTAAGCAGAAATGATACATGGATCATAGACAGTGGCTGCACACATCATATGACTGGTGATGTAGAGAAATTTGATCTACTTGATGAATACGATGGAGGATCTGTTAGGATGGGAAATGATGCACCCTGTATGGTAAGAGGTAAAGGTTCACTAATGATTAATGATAGAATAAAATGTGAAAATGCATACTGGGTAGATGGACTGAACTATAATTTGTTAAGTGTGGCACAACTGAATAATTCAGGCCACCAAATTGCTTTTGAGAGGAAAAAGGTAAAAATCTATGATGACGAAGGAAGACTTGTCGGAACCGGTACACAATCCAGAGGTAATTTATTTTATCTTGATATTGATCAGTCTTCTTGTTTATTAATGAAGGATGAAGATGCATGGTTGTGGCATAAAAGATTATGCCATGTGAACTTTGATAACATGATCAAGATTAGTAAGAAGAAAAGAGTTAGAGGGTTGCCTAACTTGTCAAAACCTGATCATGCTATGTGTCATGAATGTCAGAAAGGTAAGATGACTAAGTCTAGTTTTAAAAGCAAAGACTACTTAACAAAGATACTTGAGTTGGTTCATACCGACCTATGTGGTCCTATGAGAACTCAAACTTATTATGGTGATAGATACTTTATTCTTTTTGTTGATGACTAAACTAGATTGATGACAGTTATGTTCTTAAAAGAAAAATTTGAAGCATTTAAGATGTTTAAGTGGTATAAGGCAAAGGTAGAAAAAGAGACTGGAAAATAACTAAAATGCTTAAGATCTGATAGAGGAGGTGAATTTATCTCTAATGAATTTACTAATTTCTGTAATGAGCATGGTATCAAAAGACAGGTCTCTGCACCGAGAACACCTCAGCAGAATGGGATTGTTGAAAGAAGGAACAGGTCAATAATTGACTGTGCAAGAACACTAATGCTACAAAAGAATATTTCTCAAACATACTGGAAGGAAGCTGTCAGTACAGCTGTATATGTTCTTAACCGAGTACAACTGAAGGACACCAACCGGACACCCTATGAGCTATGGTTTGGACACAAACCTACTGTATGTTATTTCAGGATTTTTGGAAGCAAATGTTTTATTCTGAAAGATGAGAAAAATGGAAAATTTGATTCTAAAGGTGATGAAGGAATATTCTTAGGATATTCTACTAAGAGTAAAGCATATAAATGTCTGAATAAGGTTACAAATAAGATAATTGAAAGTACTAAAGTCCGTGTTGATGAGTTTGATGACAAGAACATAGAGGAAAGTAGAAAGGAACCGGAAGACTATGGTAGATTCACTTACATTGGACATCCTGAGTATCTACCGAAGTCGCAACCTGTGATAACCGGTCAACAAGAAAATAACCCCAAGGAACAAAAAAAGGAAACTGACGAAAAAAAAGGAACTACCGAGCAAGCACATGAACCTGAACAAGATGAAGAAAGAAGAAACCGAGTACTGGCTAGTTTTGTCAAGAGACATCATCCTAAGACACAAATTATTGGAGACAGACAAGCTGGCATGCAGACAAGAAGCAAAGCAAGACAAGGTACATGTCTAGTTTGTGAATTTGAACCAAAAAATGTGAAAGTTGCATTAGAGAATGGAGAATGGGTTAATGCAATGAAAGAGGAAATAGAACAAATAGAGAAGAACAAAACCTGGTCCTTAGTACCCCGACCTAAAGATAAGAATGTTATCGGTACTAAGTGGATATTCATGAACAAACTAAATGAAAATGGTGAGGTGACAAGAAATAAAGCTAGATTGATATGCAAGGGATATGCATAGCAAGAAGGCATTGATTATGGTGAGACATTTGCACCTGTTGCTAGATTGGAAGGAGTTAGAATGCTACTTCCATATGCTGCACACAAGAAATTTAAAGTTTATCAAATGGATGTGAATTCAGCATTTATGAATGGTATACTTGAAGAAGAGGTCTACATAGAACAACCTGAAGGATTCATTGATCCAGACAATAAAGACATGGTATGTAGATTACACAAAGCTTTATATGGTTTGAAGCAAGCACCGAGAGCCCGGTATGAAAGGCTGCATACTTACTTGTTAAGTATTGGATTTGTTAGAACTAGTGAGAACAGCAATTTGTACATGAAAGGTGATACTGATGACACTATTATTATTGTTGAAATATTTGTTGATGATATTATTTTTGGAGGTCAAGATCATGTATGTAAATATTTTGCTGATGAGATGAGAAAAGAGTTTGAAATGTCTATGTTCGGAGAGATCAAATTCTTTCTAAGACTACAAGTGATTCAGCAGAGTGATGGGATATTCATCACACAATCTAAATACATAAAGGAAGTCTTGAAGACATTTGGCATGGAAGATGCTAAACCTATGGGAACACCGATGGCTACTGGATGTAAACTGACAAAGGAAGATGAAACTACAGAGGTAAACCAGACACTTTACCGATCCATGATTGGTAAGCTAATGTATGTAGTTCACAGTAGACCAAATATGGCACATGCTGTGGGAATTGTTGCTAGATTTTCTGCTAACCCTAGAGAATCACACATGATTGCTACTAAAAGAATCTTAAGATACTTGAAAAAGACAGAGGATTATGGATTATGGTATCCTAAGGAAGGTAAGTTTGAACTGAAGGTCTATACCAATGCTGATTGGCCTGGAAATGTGGATGACAGAAAAAGCATCACCGGAGGAGCATTCTTCTTTGGTGAAAGACTTGTAACCTGGACAAGTAAAAAGCAGGCTTGTATTTCTCAGTCTACAGCTGAAGCAGAGTATGTTGTTGCTGCTACTAATTGCTCAAACATTGCATATATTAAGCAAGTGTTGGAAGGAATGAATGAGGTAATCACTGACCCGGTGATTATATACTGTGACAACACCAGTGCTATTAATATTTCAAAGAATCCAATGATGCACTCTAAGACAAAGCATATATCAATTAAGTATCACTACTTAAGAGAACAAGTGCAAGAGAAGCAAGTGAAGTTAGAATTTGTTACATCTAAAAAACAACTTGCCGATATCTTTACAAAGCCTCTACCGAAGGACACATTTGAATACTTGAGGACTAGACTTGGGGTCCGTCCCCTGTCTACCGGTCACTAACGTGATCTGGATGTTGCATCAACTTAATCTTATCAGAAGAGCACACATGTTGATGCAGCATAGTTCACACTTTGGATAATGTTCAAGGTTGTGATTAAGTTTGAAGAACTGAAACAGATTGGGATATCAGTATAGAGAGATACAGAGACTGTATTGGACAACAAAGAGTTACTTAGCTACTACAAAGCTGATTATTTATTTGTTTCTTTGGCATTGTTGTCAAAGGGAGAGATAAATAATATGAAAGAAAAAGTTAAACATGCACCGATGAGAACTACCTAAGGGAGAGATAATTTGAAAGAAACAAAACATTGAAAATCAAATACAGAGAACAGAAGCAGGAACCTGAGAGCTGAAAAGATCATATCTACAAAATGACAAAGCTGTATTTTATAATGTTGTTTAGTAACATAGTGATTAAACATATTAAGCTAGGGAGAGCTTGCACCGCATTTGTTCACAGAGTTGTAGAATACATGTTTGGTATGTGTATGGTACACTTCATATTACTTGAGTTGCCATCAATGCCAAAGGGAGAGATTGATGAACTACAACTAATTTAGAACCTGAATAAAGAATCTGTGATTAAAGATCACTGAGGAGTTGCTGATTAGATATGTAAGATGATTAAATCAGTATTATGTTGTCATTGATGTCAACTAGCTTGACAGTACTTATCTTGTAAGTTACTATACTGAAACATCTGAAGAAAGGTGAAAGAGATGAACAACAGAAGTATCTACATGAGGAAGATGTATATGTCAAATGAGGAGAAGGAATACACTGAGTAACTTGTTGATGAGTCTATGACTTTATGATATTGACTTTATTATGTTGCATTCATCTATGATGAAGAATAGAGATGAAAGACACGAAGCAGTGTTGTCGGTAAACGAAGCATTCTAGTATACACCGACGGAGTGTAGTGTATACCGAGCGGAGTGTTCACCGACACATTTCTTTGTTAACCGAGCAGAACATAAAGGAATTAAATGATTAGTTTAGCCGAAAAATTGATGAGCTAGAGAGTGTATGAAATCTAGGTAACAGATAAGGTTTGTTATGAAAATCGATGGCTAACATAATTCAAGGAAGATCTGATGGAGCAGATTGAAACGTATTACTAACACATCAGCCGAAGAAGGTTAAAGCGGCAAAATCAATGAATGAGATTAAGCGGCAAAATCTAATGGACAAAAATAAAACGATTTACTTGTCTATATAAGAGACATTGGTTTCATTGTTGAAACCATGCCGGAGGAAGAAGATACTGCAGAATTATCGCGTGAACAAGTTTTCATGCATTCTGATCATACTGGTTAGTGAGAACCGAACTGCAGAACAATTACCGAGCTACAAAGAGTAATTACCGATGGACAGTAAGTTGATATAGTGTTGAATCTGAAGTGATATATTGATCAGAAAGATTTGTATGAGCTAGATATTGATCTGTAAACTGCAATTGAAGTTGTATCGAGGCAGATCATCTACTGTTACATATTTAACCATTGTACACAGTCAAATCTCTTAACCGAGCGGACTAAGAAAGTCTTTTTATGTTTTATTCATAGAATGAACATCGTTATCCTGTCAAGCCCAAAGTGACTGTTGGTTGGACGATAACTGTTGGTTAAAAATCCTCTAACAAGGTCACACCTAACAGTGTGTTTGTAACCTTTAACAGGGTTGGGTCTTCACCGACCTCACTTCACAAGAGTGAACATTTTTGGGTTGCCGGTCCTAAGTGGTTTTTCCCTTCACAGGGTTTCCACGTTAAATCTCTTGTGTTATGTGTTGATTGTGATATTTGTTTGTTATCATACTTTGCATAGTACATGTTAGATTTGATCGGTAACTACTATAAGTTTTAGACTGATAATCGGTAAAAGCACAGACAGTGAAAGTATTTTATGTTTACCGAGTAGCAGAAGTTAAAGAATTTGTTTTGGATTATACATTTTGTTTTGGGACACTGGATAACTAATTCACCCCCCTCTCAGTTATTCTAACATTTCGTTGTGTAATACGATCTATAAGGTGATTGCAAAGGTCTTTGCGAATAGGCTAAAACAAGTACTATTTAAGATCATTTCGGAGGAACAATATGGCTTTACCCCTAGGCATGATAGTGCTGATTGCATCATTTTAACAAATGAAGTTATCCACACTTTGAAATCTGAAAACTTGAAGGGAATGATGATCAAGCTAGATGTGCAAAAGGCGTATGATAGGGTTGGCTGGTCTTTTCTGCTTCAAGTAATGCATAAGTTTGATTTCAGCCCTCACTACTTAGATCTGATTAAACACTGCATCTCTTTTGTGCGTTTGTCTATTTCCTTAAATGGTGCATTATTTGGTTTCTTTGATGTCTTGAATGGCTTAAGGCAAGGGGACCCGTTGTCCCCTTTTCTTTTTGTCATTATGACTGAGGCAATGGGAAGAGCATTCAAACAAAGGAGTAGTTTGGGGTTATGGAAAGGTATCTAGATAGTTGTGGACTGCAAACCTGACACTCGTACCCAGTTTGCTGATGACACTGTTGGGTGGATATTTTGCAACTGACAGTTTTGGGAAAAAATCCAGTCGCAAAATAGGTATACCAGCTACAGCGTATGAGACAATGTCTCTCCTACCTTAAAGGGAAGGCTCCCCCTTCTCACCGTTCCTTGGATCAACTCAAGGTAAGCAAGAAGTTAAGAGATGATTAAATAGGATGTTACAAATATTCCTTCTTATCTTTCAAGAAAGAATCCACTTACCCGAAGAGCGAGTAATGGGCAAAACTTTAATCTCTAAACTACACTTCTATCTAAAAGCTGGAAACTGTGATACCGATAAACCAACACCAACTCATAGGCTGGATGAAAAACGTACCGACTTAGCTCTAAAACCAGTTTATCTAATCTATAAGAAATACCTCTACCAGTGGGGCGCACAGACTTCCAGAATAAAGACTTTCTAACTATTCTAACAAAGTGCATGAAAATAAGATGGTAATATAACCTACAGTCACAAATTCTAGTTTTACATTGCCACAATCGCTCCCAGTCACAGCTTCGGCTTGGATTGTTTCTAATATTCACTTTGCTCTTAATAAAACACAAGAATAACAAATATAAAGACAGTAAAACCAAATTGTTGTCATAGCTTCCAATTTGATTCACCACAATTGCACTCAGTCACAACTTCAACTCCAATTGTTTCTTTCAATTTACTTTTCTCCAAAATAGTACTACACAATCACAGTTATGCTTGCACAAGTTTGGCAGAGCTTTCTTGCATAAAATAAAGATGGTTTTTACAATGAGAGGAGCATTCCTTTTATAGGAAAAGAAATGAGAAAAAGGAGGCAAAAGTGGGAGCAACTCAACCACTTTGACCTAGTAAAACTAGGTGAGAAGAATTATTGGATTACATGTCATGAGGACATGCAATCGAATTACATGCAATTGCATCACATGCAATTCATCTTCTCCAATCTACAAAGCATGAAAACTAAAACAAAAAGGTGAAGAAAAGTGAATCAATCCTTGAAATTATCAAGGAAGGCCTTATATTTAACAATACAATCATGAACCACAGAAAGATCTAGAATCTTCAATGTCTTTGAAATGTCTTCAATCCTGATTGCATTCGTATGTGCTGATTTCACAATTTTGTAATCATCTACAAGAGAATCCCTTAAGTGCTTTGCCACAAATTTATATGAAGCAAATTGGTTCATCGTCTGTGCTCCAAATTCTTCAAAATCAAAATTAGGATTAACTATGTCGATGTATTCTGTAGGCATTTTCTCTTCACTGAAGAGGTTATCATCTCTGGTAAGAACTTCGCATCCGATTTGTCTGAGATTGTTGGTGATGTCCACCTCTACTGCTTGACAGCTCTCTAGATCCCCTTGTAGCTTTGCCAAATGCTTTTCCATTCCCTAGACTTTGTGGTCCATGAGTCCCTGATATCGGTATAGCATGTTCATAGATGGAATGATGTCATATGAGAGAAGAACATCTAAATCACTGTTTGCCATTTGCTCCCAAGTACTTAGGTTTTCTTCAGGATACTGATGTCTTGGGTGAAGGAAGCAATCATGTCATGGAGTCTTTCCTCAACTTCTCTGATATGTTCAAGGATTTTGTGCGTATCTTTGATTGATTGAACTCCTTCTAAGACAACTTCTTTGAACCAAGCCTTTATTGCTTCTGCTCTCCTATTTACTTGATGTGTTTGTGATGGAATGGTCACAAATTGAGATGTTTGTTGACGAATAATCTCGTGAAGACAAGCACTCTCCTACTTTAACAAATTCTTCTTTTCCCAAAGCTCGTGATTTCTTTTTGACACATTTGAGAGTGCATCTTGAGCATCTTGCAAACATCCCAACCGTGTTTGTTTACCAAGTTCAGCCTTGGCGAACTTGTAATCAGAGCGAGTAAGCTCTTCAGCTGGTTTATCTACCAAGGGTTCTGCAATTTCAGCATATTCGGTCTTCTCAGAATCAACCATGATTCTTGAGACAACCTTGGCCTTTGAGGTTTTAGAGTTACCCTTCTTGGTAGAGATATCATCTAGGGGTAATGTGACCTTTCTTCTCTTCGTGGTGATATTTCCCAACCATGCCGACAAACTGATACCCTCTTCTGCTAAACTTGGAATAGTGATCATGGTAGGCATTGATCCTGATTGTATCTTTGTTGTCATGGTACACGCCTCCGTTTGCACAATAGAAAACATAGGTGTTCTTTGGGATGACTCCGTCATGAATGTTTCAAAACCTACACCCAAAGTATCAAGTTGGGAAACTTGACCTTCCGTGAGAGCTAGGAAATCACCAAAAATATTTGCCAAATTCTCACAATGCCCTGCTATGAGGATGGAAGGAGTTGCAGAGGAGATGGGAAATGCAAACATGTTCACCTTTGAGATAGCAATAGTAGGTGTGAACATAGTGGAGAATGAATCCACATCATTATCTACAACATCTAGAAATGGCTCTTCCTGATTAGATGGATCCTCGTTGTTTGGTAGTTGAGGAGATATGATCATTATTTCTCCTTCTTCATCTGATTCTTCCTCTTGCAGGGGTGATTGAAAAGAACCTAAGGATGGATCTGACCCTTTTTCTCTTTTGAGTGTAAACTTGATAGTTTTAACTGGTTGTGAAGAAGATGAATCATCCTTGCATTTGATTTCTACCTGAGATCTCTTTCCAATAGGACCAAAATGATTGCAGTCTACCCCAATTTTCAGATGTACTCTCTTGAGGCCTTTGCTTTTCAACCATTTGTTTGTATTCATCAAAATGGATTGGAATCTATCGAAGACAGAATTCCCTTCCTTCTGTTGCCATTGAATAAGAAAAGAGACAAGCTTTTCAAACTGAGTATTGTAATACTCTAGATCCAGGACCAAACCATCATCTTCGATCTCAAAGCCTTTTGGAATCTCGATCATATTAAGATCAATGATTTGTCGTAGTGTGAGTCTGCAGTAATCCATTCTCATGATGTCTACCTCAATGCGCAAGTCAATCCACACATCCTCCATGCGATGAACATGGGTGAAGGCCCTTTTGATTTTAGAATGCATCCCTCGATAATCGAAGTCAGATCTAGCTTTGAATTTCTTCAATGTAATAAGCTGAAGTTATACTTCCATAGCTTTTTCTATATACACTGAATTGAGTGTATATCGACCAATTTGGAGGGGTTTGGCGGTGGTGATACCAAAACTTGGCCTATGCCGACTATGCTGGTATGATTGAACTTCCATGAGCTGCCTTGCCATCTCCATGAGGATGATCCTATCAATAGGATATCTTGGTAAAGTATAGGGTTCTCCTAGAAAATAACCAACTCTCAAATAGGTAAAAGTTGGAAATTGCAAGAAGATACAACCAAATTGATTTACCTTCTCCCAAGCCTCACCTGATAGTCTCTTAATTGCCAACTCTTTGTCAAAAAGGCACCTGAAATGTCTAAAGAACGCATCTTGTACCCTCCTATAATGATATTTGCTTTGTGTCAGCATGATTTGATCATGATATTCCCAAATGGGTACTAGTGATCGGTCACCTTTGGTGGAGAGTCCGGAGAATGTCCCCATGGCTGCAGCAATGTAAACCAAATAGGAGTTCATGTAGAATGGTACTGATGTTCCCACATGACTCAGCTGTTCGCACAATGTTGTGCTTATGAGCTCTCCCCAGTAGATAGGTTCTTTGTTTTCAAGAATTTGAAATATGAATTTATACATCCATGGTTCAAAGTTACAAGATTCTTTGAGACCACAAATTCTACTGAGGAGAGTTATCAAATCATTAACTTCTGGAGAGAAGTCAGATCTGTGTATTGTCTTTGGCCATCTAGAGAAATTTGATCTTTTATTGACCAACCATTGATCATTCATGTACCTTTGATAACCTGACTTGTTTTGGTTCCACAACTGTATAGACATATCTTTAGACAAGTCTGCACATTCAGGATTTGCAGGAATTCTGAAAATCTGTTCAATGATGTCTGGATCCAGGCTGAAAATCACTTTACCATCTGCCTCTTTGATTGTCTTGCCTTTGGGATTGAAATGGCGTGCTCACTCAAAGACGAACTCAGGTTCCAAAGCAGCCATAGGAAAAGTAGATATCAGGTGAATATTACTCCTCTTGATACAGTGTAATTCCCTGTTGACAGGATCTTCGAGCCTTTGCAAGAAATTGGTCATGTCAACATACCCAATCTTTGTATCTGAGATTTAATCAAGAGTTGATGAAACAAGCGAGGTTGTGGTATGAACCAGCTCTTTGTCATATTGATATTTCATCTTTCCTTTGACTTTTGATGGTGCTGACATATCTTGTGCTGTAACATGGAAATTCCAAAGGGTAAATACATCATCTAAGGAGATTAGATCCATGAGAGGGTTAGGCTTTGGTTTGCAATGATAGATCTATGAAGAACAAGGTGTTCGGAGTATTGATTAGATACTCATAGAACACATGTGAGGGCTGGAAGTGAAACAAATAGCACATGTATGTGGGCAAAAAGGGGCAAAATCAGACTTATAGAGATGGATTGCATGTGGGGCTTTGTTTGTATAGTCAAGAATGCAAGTTGGAAGTACATGGATATGTGTAAATAATAATTTTGGTATCTTAAAGAGTGACCTTTTACCAAAATCAAGTTCTTTAGAGGTGATTTCATGTAGTGAAAATGACATGTTTTTACATGTAATGGGCTTGGGAGATGCAATTACATGTGTTGGAGAATGAAGGATGAATTGGCATGAATGAAGGAAGCATGTATGCACTTGCATTCTTGAGAGGATGACTTCAACTTTCTTCCAAAAATGAAAACAATACAAGCAACAAACAAGCAAGCAAACAAAAATGAAAACAAAAAACATACCTCTTGCTATTGACTCAAACATGACAAACTTGAAAATATTCTTCTACATGCGAATCCATTTTTGGACTTTTGATGATTTTATGTATTTGCTAAAAGAAGATTTCAACTTATTTAAACACAAAATGCAAAATACATGGGCTGCATTTGAACAAATGCATAAAAATGAGCCATAAAATGCAATAATGTAGGAAAACAAGTGAGAAATACAAGCAAAATCAAAAACATTTACTTACTTGGAGCTCAATGAGCCAAAAATGGAAGAGGAAGTTGGAATGAAGTTTTATTTCCCAAAAGCAGATTCTCCAAGTGCATTTGCATACAACTTAGAAGCTTTTGACCAATGCCAAGTTGTAAATCGTGGTCTCAAGATGCAAATACATGTAATGTTTTTGCATGTATTTGATGTAAAACAATCTTTCAAACCCTCCTTATGAAAAATGTTTTTGGCAAGAATGAGTTGCTGGGCGTTTTTGGAGAAAAATGCACTCTAATCATGCCCTTGCATGAGACATTTTTGGCTGAGAATGCAAAAAATGTGTTCTTGAAAGGAAGATACATGGATTTGGAGAAAAATCGGACTCTTCAAGGGCATTCGCATGTATTATTTTTGGCTGGAAACGCATTTGTGAATAACATAAAGCCAAAATGCACCCTCTAGATGCATATGCATGGTTTATTTTTGCATGCAAAAGACGTAGAAAAAGACTCCAAGAAAAATCGTGGTCTCAAGATGCAAACGCATGGGACATTTTTGCATGCAAATGATGTCTTTGGTGTAAATCGCACTCTCTCAATGCATTTGCATATGTTATTTTTGAAAAGAAATGCCCTTTACATGTAAATCACACTCTCCAAGTGCATTTACATGTGTTTTAAAACTTGCTTTTAGATGTAATAAGCAAGACTTGTGTTTTTGCAAGCAAATCGCACTCTTTAGATGCATTTGCATATTTTATTTTTGACATCATATGCAAATCGTGTTAGAATAACTGAGAGGGGGGGTGAATCAGTTAGATCAGTTATCCTACAGTCCCAAATCTTAAGATGTAACTTTAAAAACAATTTCAACAAATTCTGCAGTTCGGTAACAAAAAGTCTTAAACTATCTGTGCCTTTACCGATTACCAGTTAATTAACTCACAGTAATTACCGATCAAATCAAATATGCAGTATGTAAAGTATGACAATAAAGCAATCATCACAGAAACACATAACACAATGATTTAACGTGGAAACCCTGTTAAGGGAAAAACCACTTGAGACCGTTAACCCAAAATAATTTTCACTCTTCTAAAGTGAGCTCGGTGAAGAGCCAACCCTGTTATAGGTTACAAACACACTGTTAGGTGTGACCTTGTTAGAGAATTTAAAACTAATAGTTATCGTTCAACCAGCATTCACTATGGGGTCAATAGGATAATAATGTACATTCATTGAATGACATAGGGGCATAACATAAGACGATTAAGTCCACTCGGTTAAGAGATTTTTCTGTATCAATGGTTAAACTGAAACAGTAGTTGATCTGATTACAATACAACTTATCTTGCAAATGTTCAGATCTATTCTAAGCCCATACAAATCCTCTGATCAATATATCAATTCACTTCCTTAACTTACTTTCACTCGGTAATAGCTCTCTGACGCTCGGTACTGTTCTGCAGTTCGGTTCTCCTTCAACCAGTCTGATCAGGCATGCATGAAACTATATTCACGCGAAATCTTTGCAGTCTTCTTTCTTCCGACATGTTTCAATAAAAAAACTCATCTCTTATATAGACAGATAAACCATTTTCATATCAACCATTAGATTTTGTTGCTTAATCTCCTTCATAGATTTTGCCTCTTAAACCTTCCTCGGCGGTTGTGTCAGTAACACGTTGCAATTCCATCCTTTAGATCTTCTCCGAATTTCATCAGCCATGGACCTTATAACAAACTTTATCCTCAACCTCGAAATCATAACAATTTCCAACTCATCAATTTCCGTCGGCTAAACTTAAGCATTTAATACTTTCATCCATAGTTGGTTAACAAAGAAATGCGTCGGCGAATACAAGCTCGGTTAATACTATCGCTCGATATACACTACACTGGCTTGGTGTATACTGAAGTGCTTCATTTACCGACCGCATTGCCTTGTACATTTTGCTTCCTTCTCCATAATAGATTAATGCAACATAATCAAGTCAACAATATGAAGTCATAGACTCATCAATAAGTTACCCAAAGTATTCCTTATCCTCATGTGTTATATCCATCTTCCTCTATGTAGATATCTGAGTTCTTCATCTCTTCTCTCCTCTTTACAGATGTTTAGATGTTTGAAACTAACATGATAAGTACTGTCAAAACTAGTTGACATCAATGACAACATAATGACTGATTTAATTATCTTAGATATCTTTCCAGTTCTCGGTGATCTCTAATCACTGATCTTCAAGTCATTTAGGTATTCAATCAGTTGTAGTTCATCAATCTCTCCCTTTGGCATTGATGGCAACACAAGCAATATGAAATATGTCATACACATACCAAACATGTATTCTACAACTATGTAAGTAAATGTTGTAGCTCAGTAAGCTTTCCCTAGCTTGATATTTTAATATGTTTAATCACTACGTTACATGACAGCATTACAAGTGCACACTTTCCTCTGCGGATTTGATCTTTTCAGCTCTCAGATTCATTCTGTTCTCAGCAACAAATCTTCAAAACTCTCCCTGACTTTCTCAAATTATCTCTCCCTTAGATAGATATGATCTCTTTGTTTATCATATTGTTTATCTCTCCCTCTGACAACTTTGCCAAAGAAAAACATAAAACATACAGCTCTACAATAGCCAAGCAACTCTTTGTTGTTCGGTGCAGACAATGCATCTCGGTATACTGATATGCCAATTCTTTGTACTAGTTCCTCAAATCTTTCACAACCTTAGACATAACCCAAAGTGTGAGCTATGTTGCATCAACATGAATGATCTTCTGATAAGATTAGGCTGATGCAACCTCCAGATCACATTAGTGACCGGTAGACAGGGGACGGACCCCAAGTCTAGTCCTCAAGTATTCAAAGGTTCCTTCGGTAGATGCTTGGTAAAAATATCAGCAAGTTGCTCCTTTGATGTAACATATTCCAGTTTGACTTGCTTCTCCTCTACTTGTTCTCTTAGGTAGTGATATTTAATAAAAATATGCTGTCTTTGAGTGCATTACAGGATTTTTAGAAATATTTATTGCACTAGTGTTGTCACAATATATAATCACCGGCCCAGTGATTACCTCATTTATCCCTTCCAACACTTGTTTGATATAAGCAATGTTTGAACAGTTTGTAGCAACAGCAACATACTCTGCTTCGGCAGTAGAGTGAGAAATACAAGGTTGTTTCTTGTCCAAGTAACAAGTCTTTCACCAAAGAAAAATGCTCCTCCGGTTGTGCTCTTTCTGTCATCTATATTTCCAACCCAATCTACGTCGGTGTAGACTCTTAGTTCAAATTTGCCTTCCTTAAGATACCATAATCCATATTCCTCTGTTTTCTTCAGGTATCTCAAGATTCTTTTTACTACAACCATATGTGAATCCTTTGGATTGGCAGAAAATCTAGCAACAATCCCCACTGCATGTGCAATATCTGGTCTACTATGTACTACATACATCAGTTTACCAATCATAGATCGGTACAATGTCTGGTTTACCTCTGTAGATTCATCATCTTTAGTTAGTTTGCAACCTGTGACCATCAGTGTTCCAATTGGTTTAGCATCTTCCATGCCAAATGTTCTCAATACTTCCTTTATATACTTTGATTGTGTGATGAAAATTCCATCATTATGTTGAATAACCTGCAAGCGTAGAAAGAATTTAATCTCTCCAAACATAGACATTTCAAATTTTTTCCTCATCTCATCAGCAAATGATTTACAAATATGATCTCGTCCTCCAAAAATTATATCATCTGAGTCGGTATCAATATCATTCTCTTCAGTAATGTAACATACCTTTTTGCCTTTATCTCTGTGATATTGGTTGTCTCTATTGTAGTGTCGGTAACTTCTGTTGTTTCTCCTACCATAGCTTCCTTCACCAGATCGATCTTTGTTTCTATCTTCATCTTTCCTGTTCGGGCATCTAGCAGCAATATGGCCAACTTCTTTACAGTTAAAACATGCTAAACGTAATTTACCCTTATATCTACCTTTACCTTTAGGTAATCTCTAGGCCATAAAAGCTTCAAGTTCATCAAGCTCATCATCAGTATTGCTATCACTGTCATTCTTTATATTATGTCTACTGCTAGACTTACCGATCTTCAGAGAAGACATGAAAGCAGACTCAACAGACGGTACAACACTATTATCAAAATTGTTCAACTCAAAAGTTGTTAGCTTACCAATTAGACTATCAAGAGTAAGATTATTTCCAAGTGCAGACCTCATTTCATGTATAGCAGATATTCTGATTGCATAAGCAGGCAGCAAGGTTCTTAGAATTTTACTTACCACTATATCTTCATCAATGACACCACCAGATCCTCTGATAGCATTGACTACCTCCTTTATTCGGTTTGTATACTGTACTATGTTTTCTCCTTCCTTCATTTTCATATTGTCAAACTTACCTCTTAGGCTTTCAGCTCTGGCTCTCTTGACATTAACACCACCACCATAGACTCGAGCAAGTTTATCCCACATCTCCTTTGCAGTAGTACAATCTTTGACATCCTCGAATTCAGCATCAGATAGAGCAGCAGCAATCTCTATCATAGTAATGTTGTGTTCATGTCAATCTTTCAATTGATCAAGAGTCAATGCTCCAGTCGTCGGTTTTAAGTAGCCATTTTCAAGTAGATGTAAGGCAGAATCTCTGATTCCGGATATATGAAGTTTCATTCGACTTTGCCATATAGTAAAGTTGTCATTGTTGAGCTTCGGCACCTCCCTCTTATACATCTTGTGATCTCTCTGCTGAAGTCCTTAAAACTCTGTTCCAAGCAACCAATGCTTTGATACCAATTGTTAGAATAACTGAGAGGGGGGGGTGAATCAATTAGATCTGTTATCCTACAGTCCCAAATCTTACGATGTAACTTTAAAAACAATTTTAACAAATTCTGCAGCTCGATAACAAAAACTCTTAAACTGTCTGTGCCTTTACCGATTACCAGTTAATTAACTCACAGTAATTACCGATCAAATCAAATATGCAGTATTTAAAGTATGACAATAAAGCAATCATCATAGAAACACATAACACAATGATTTAACGTGGAAACCTTGTTAAGGGAAAAACCACCTGGGACCGGTAACCCAAAATAATTTTCACTTTTCTGAAGTGAGCTCGGTGAAAAGCCAACCCTATTTAAGGTTACAAACACATTGTTAGGTGTGACCTTGTTAGAGGATTTAAAACTAACAGTTATCGTTCAACTAGCATTCACTATGGGGTCGATAGGATAACAATGTACATTCATTGAATGACATAGGGGCATAACATAAGATGGTTAAGTCCACTCGGTTAAGAGATTTTTCTGTATCAATGGTTAAACTGAAACAGTAGTTGATCTGATTACAATACAACTTATCTTACAGATGTTCGGTTCTATTCTAAGCCCATACAAATCCTCTGATCAATATATCAATTCACTTCCTTAACTTACTTTCACTCGGTAATAGCTCTTTGATGCTCGGTATTGTTCTGCAGTTCGGTTCTCCTTCAACCAGTCTGATCAGGCATGCATGAAACTATATTCACGCGAAATCTCTGCAGTCTCCTTTCTTTTGGCATGTTTCAATAAAAAAACTCATATCTCTTATATAGACAGATAAACCGTTTTCATATCAACCATAAGATTTTGCCGCTTAATCTCCTTCATAGATTTTGCCTCTTAAACCTTCCTCGGCGATTGTGTCAGTAACATGTTTCAATTTCATCCTTTAGATCTCCGAATTTCGTCAGTCGTGGATCTTATAACAAACTTTATCCTCAACCTCAAAATCATAACAATTTCCAGCTCATCAATTTATGTCAGCTAAACTTAAGCATTTAATACTTTCATCCATAGTCGGTTAACAAAGAAATGCGTCGGCGAACACAAGCTCGATTAATATTGTCGCTCGGTATACACTACAATGGCTCGGTGTATACTGAAGTGCTTCATTTACCGACCACATTACCTTGTACATTTTGCTTCCTTCTCCATAATAGATTAATGCAACATAATCAAGTCAACAATATGAAGTCATAGACTCATCAATAAGTTACCCAAAGTATTCCTTATCCTCATGTGTTATATCCATCTTCCTCTATGTAGATATCTGAGTTCTTCATCTCTTCTCTCCTCTTTACAGATGTTTATATGTTTGTAACTAACATGATAAGTACTGTCAAAACTAGTTGACATCAATGACAACATAATGAATGATTTAATTATCTTACATATCTTTTCAGTACTCGGTGATCTCTAATCACTGATCTTCAAGTCATTCAGGTATTCAATCAATTGTAGTTCATCAAATTGCACTCTCCAAGAGGGATTGCATGTATGCACTACATGTTTTCACATCAAGTTTTTGCCTTTTTACGTGCAAATCAGATTCTCTAGATGCAATTGCATGTAAAGTAGGAAAATGAAGTCATGTTGTTGCCTTGCACAACTTAAGTGATTTATTTAGCACATGTTTATTTATTTATTGAATCTAATATTACTAAAGGGGTCAAAAATAACATTTACACTATATAGTTGTATATATAATGTGTAAACATTATTTCATAAAGTAATATTTAACTTATATGTTTTTAAAAAAACATAAAGTAAAACTCAACATTAAATTAGAACTATATAGTGATAAAGTCACTTAAGTGAAAAATTTAAAAGCAACTCAACATTAAAATATAACATAAAGTGCACTATAGTCACTTAAGTGATAAAGTAACATAAAAACATAACATAAAATGAATTTATGTTATATTTTTCAAAAAGTGCAACTCAACTATAGAAAATAACATCTATTTTTTTAAATATGCACTTGAGCTTGGAGAGTCCAATTTTTGAGCACTTAAATAGTCATATCTTTTGACTGATAAGTCCGATTAAGCCCTAAGATAGATCAAATTGAAGGGAAAACCAAAAGCAAGAGATTGGACAAAACAAAAAGACTAAAGCAACTAAACACACGCTCGAAAATACGCCAAAGGATGTTGAAGGATTCAAAAATCAAGTATAGGAAGACAGACCGAAAAATGAAAGACTTGACGAAAGCCTTCAGCAAAAGGATTCGCTAAACATATTGAGATCAATTGAGTGATCAATATTGGCTAATTAAATAGTGAATTATCATAGAGAAACGCGAAACTAAGTTCAAAAGTTTCGTATTGTTACCTACATTTTGTGATGACAAAATGCAGGACAACAGCCACCACTTTGTTTGGGGAGGCAAGCTTATAGGAGGTTGAACAAATCAAGGATGCATTGACCAATTATGAGCAAATTTCAGGTCAAAAGTTTAATAGGGAAAAGTCTTTGGTCTTCTTTTCCAACACAAAGAAAAGCATGCAGAGGAAAATTGCAGCCACTCTTGGTTTCCCTATAGCATCTCTGCCTGCGAAGTATCTTGGGGCGCCATTTTTTAAAAGGAGTTTGCACATCTAGGCATTGGGAAAGCATTGTTGACAAATGTAAGTCAAGAGAAACATCTTGGAAAACCAAGTGGTTGACTTTGGTTGGTAGAATGACAATGATCAAATCAGTCCTTTCTGCAATGCGCATATATGCCATGTCTTGTTTATCTACAATGCATAAAATTGAGTCAAATTTCGAAAGTCTCCTTAAAAAGTTCCTTTGGGAAGATTCCAAGGAGGATAAGAAGATACCATTAATAAGTTGGGAAACTGCTTGTAGGCAAAAAGTTGCAGGCGGGGCAAGGTTAAGAAGAATGAAGAAGCAAAATCTTGCATTGGGGGCAAAGCTTGTGTGGAAAATGTATAGAGATTCAAACTGCCCTCGGTGCAAGATATTCGATAAAAAATATCTCGATAGCAATAATGAAGACCATATCTTAACTGTTGCTAACAAGTGCAATGGTTCAGCCTCTTGGAAATTCTTGTAGTTCAAAGCACATAATCACTAACCACCTAACTTGGAAGATAAACAACAGCAAGACAGCTGAATTTTAGACTAATTTGTGGAATGGATTCAAGAGCTTGGTTGAGACCCTGGGCATTCATGATCGTATTGAGGGTTTGATAGCAAACTTTGGTTCGAAAGTTTGCAATTATTGGAAACACGACATTACATTTGGTGGTGCTATGGTTGTTTGGAATCTTTGGATTGACATCAAAAGGCTTGGTCTCCCATCTCACTTGGAAAGTAAAGTAAGGGAGGAGCTAAATGAGCATAAATGCATTCTGTGCGATTTGGGGGACGAGATTCTTTGGTGTGGAGCAAAATCTGGGGGGTACTCAGTTAAGCTTGGTATAAAATACAAGAGGAACAGGAACAACTAGTTGATTGGCCATCGGTTCTTTGTTGGGATCCTAAAGAGTTGCCCAAAGTTGGGGCTTTTCTTTGGGTGGCATTGCACAAAAGACGTCTCACGATGGATAGACTAAATAGTGTAAGTTTCTACGGCCCATCATGATGTGTTTTGTGTAGGAAGGAATTTGAAATTGTTGACCACCTCTTTTTGAACTGTGAATATGCATCTAATTGTTGGGATTGGATAATGAAGTTGGTTTCTTGGTTTGGACCAAGGCCAAAATGTTTACTCCATTTTTAACAAGGATGGTCAAGGCTCCACATAAAATCTCTTTGGGCCTTAATTTGGGTAATTGCCCCTTCGCAAGTTATTTGGAATATTTGGAAGGTGTAAAATCAAAGGATCTTTAAAGAATCTAAGATGCCTTGGGAGAGTTTGGTTCACAGAATTAATAAGGAAATTGTTGAAATTTCCAATGTGGAGGTCATGTTTAAAAAAGACACTAAGTTCTCAGGTTGGGACGAATTGATGCAAAAGCAATTGGTGAACCTTAGGAGACCAGCCTTGCTTCCGATGAGGGAGGTGGTTGATCAAAGCAAATCTTTTGGAAGTGTCCCAAGTTACACAGATGGAAGATGAACTTCGATGGTGTTGCTAAAGGAAATCCTGGGCTAGGTGGTGCTAGGTGTATTATCCATGATTGGAATGGGGACCTCATTTGGGCTTCTTCTAAGCGGTCGGATATGGTTACAAATAACAAAGCAAAGTTTGAAGCCCTGATCATGGGGCTTCAATTACACAGAGAAAAGAACATTAGTTCGGTAGAAATTGAAGGGGATTCCCAAATTTGTATTATGCCGGTGGTTCAGGGATCAACTCCAAATTGGAAACTTAGCCATTAGGTGAGGCTGGCAAAGCATTTATTAGCTGAAATGGCAGATTATTCAGTCTCTCATGTTTAAAGGGAGGCAAACAAAGCAGCAAACTTGTTAGCCAATGTTGGAGTCTTGCAAGAATCAGCATTCATAGTGGATTCAAATGCAGAGAGGTGGTTGAGGATCCAAGTCATCGTTGGTAGTGAAAAGAGAGATCATTAAACAGACTAAGTACCATTCACCATCAATCAGAATTGTATGTCACAAAATCTTTCAGGTTTGTCTCCCACGTTTAAGTACTAAACTCTGAAGGGATTCTCGACAAAACGGAAACAGGGCACAGATGCATGCTAATGCCTCTACCCTCAAGACAGCTATCATGTCAATAGGTTTTGCTTTGACCCAATTAGACTAGCTGGACCATTAGACTTATCTACCAGCCAAGCACGCGAAGTTATGGTTCGAACAAAGATTGAGTCTTGGATTAGGATCCCTGTAGAAAAGGGTAGAGTTCGTAAGACTTGACGGATTTGATTGCAGCCTTATTTTGAAGGCAGAAATCATGGAGAGATACGTTCATCCAAGTCATAGGGCTGCAGAGGAACGATTTTATATATAGGAAGAGGTGTAAGGCAATTTCCAGTAAATTGAGTTGAGCTCAAGCCATCCTAGGAAGCAGAGCATGGCACATAATTTCGGTTTGAGTTGTCTGTGCAGAAACGAGTCGATCAGGGATCAATGTAGGTGCTTGTTCAATGCCAATGATCTTGCTTGGAGAGCCATAAAACAGCTGGTTACGATCTTTTATATCTCTGAATACACAAATGTAGTCCATTTAGCATTATGGGAATACTATAATCCTAGTAGTATGTAATGAGAGATATCCCCTATTGATAGTACTCATCTATAAATAAATAAATAAATAATATGATAAATAATATAATATAAATAAATAATAATATTTTAATAAGTATATAATGATATTAAAGATATTAAATAATATATAATAATATTTCCAAGAAGGATAAACAACAATTATTCACGTTGACCCAGATCAATCCTAAAAACAAGGACCAAGGCACTTAATACCACGTTACATCAATTGTTCTCTAACGTGGACCCGTTATTACAATCTGAACGTTGCATAGCGGCATAATAGGCTGTGTATATATGTAAATAGTGAGGTTTCTAGAGAAGTCGAAGGCTACTTCTACCTATGCACAAGACAGATTTGGACTTGGCACGTAACATATTTGGACTGAGCACGTACATTAAATATATCAAACTTGGATATCCCTTGTATTTGATCTGAAATAATGATATTTGATTATGCCCATTGATGGTGTCTCAAAATCATATGCCTACGATAAATATTCATCCAGGCGCCACTTGGAATTAGTCAATAATGAATAAGAGAGCAAAGCGTCAGTCACCAAGACCAGTCAGAAATGTAAATGATCAATATTATCAATGGCTATAGAGCACTAACAGGAACAGAGATTAACCGGGGATATGAACCAAGATCCCCTTCATCAGCAATTGCTAAAAGTGCAATCATATGAGGTAAGATATTAAGGTTTCAACATTAGTGTCTATATTAATTTGACATTGCTAATCAACCCATTAGTATTGTTTATAACCAGCAGAAGTTTACTTATCGGAAGTAATGGGGTGTTCTAGCAAAATGAAAGAATAAAATTAATTATGAAGGGACGCAATTAGTAAGAGACATTGGATGTGTTCTTCCAACGTAACTCATCCTCTAAGCATAAGGCATAAGAAGACACTACAACCATTCACTCAAGGGAGAACAATTTTCCCATCTATATCTAGGTTACTAAAGATTAAACTGTATTCTTCTTAGGCAAAGGTTACATAAGTTAAGGACTATCTGATCAAGTCTGGATATTCAAAGGAATTAGAGGAAAGGAATCAAAAGAATATAAAATCTATTTGATACTCTGTATAGGAAGGGATCATTACTATCATATGATCAGACCGATTGGGGAACTATCAAAGATCAAGGATTGACAAATACACTTTGAGACTAATCATAAGAAAGATATCAGGAAAGAACTGAATATATATTTATTATTGTTGCTGAACCGATTTATATGCATAATAATATCGAAGTATAATATTCATATCAGCGGTAATCATAATACAATTCACTTAGCTAGATTAGGGACAGCAACAGATACTCCATCATATCAAATCAGTAAGAATCATATGTTGCAGATCTGAATATAAAAGATATCCATTACTTCAATATAATTGAACGTCACACATTAATTGAGACATCAATTGTCTGATACAAGATTATAGTATTTCAAAAATATAACAGTTCATAAGTTGAAAGATTATCATTCTACAATAAGAGGTGTAGTCAATATAAGTCTACCAAAGTATCAAGATATTGAAGTACTTAATTAGAAGGAGCCTTTTGAAAATAACTCCATAATCTCAAAAGTTAAAATAAGGGGACATTACAATTGTCTTCTGCTCCTTTTTTCAGAGACACATATAAGTTCCAAGTAAAGAGAATTGAAGTCAGTCCTACCATGTCCAATGATGTATTAGTGTTTATCGCTCATAATTACAGCATATGTCAAAATGTGTTGTTCAACCATGCTAGGTAATAAACTAACATTTGAGGGAAGGGTTAGCTGATGTCAAGAAGCAAGGTGATGTAAAATCCTTCGAATAATATTATTTGTTGTGTCACATTAATCTCTGTCTTTGTGGGTTCTTGGAACCCAAAGTTGAATGTGCAACCATTTGAAAATGAGTTCGAAAAAGGAGCTTATAGAACTATACAACTATGGACTCCTTACTTGGATTAAATATGACCCAAGATCATGTTTCTGCATTTTTAAGGATAACTTTGTAGCCTTTGTACCATATTAGTGACGCAATACCAAGGAGGAGTACCCCAAGATGGGATGTCCAACCTCGCAGCTAAACACACACGGAAGCAACAACACAGAAGAGAGAGAGAGAGAGAGAGAGAGAGAAAGCCAGATCATTCATTTATTCAAATAGATACATCATACATGTCGGGTTGTAAGGCCTTCCCGGTTTAGGCCACATACAAATAAATTCAATCTAAAAGCTCAATGCTTCATGATCCGCCAAACTATTATCCTCTAAGAGTTCCCCCCTACATAATTACAACAATTTGAGTACATATACCCAACCGCACAATAAGGGTCGGCCAAAAGTTACATCTCCAATGAAGTGTTTACAAATAAATAAGGGTCGGCCCCAAAATAAACCAAACAACCACTAAGGATAACATAAGAAGGTGCGACCACAGATATAGGTCTACACAAGATCCTCCAATCACACACCAAGATCGCAGATGCTAACAATCAACGAGCAATGAATGCAACTGAAATCATCAGGGTCAGCTTAGGCAGAAAAGAACATGCTGCCCGAAGCAACCAAAAGAGTCCAAACAAGAAGCTCCATGATCCAAACATGGTGCGATCACCAGAAATGATTCCAAGAGAAGTCTTCAACAAGAAACGCACGAACACACAACCGCAAAATAGGATCACCACGAACAGGAAACCAAGAACAGAATACGAGCTACAGAGAAGATAACTCGAACAAAACTGAACCAAAAGAGATGTGATCTGAGAGATGGGAACTAAAAAGAGTTCAGAACATGATTCCAAGACTGCAACCAAAATCTCCTCAAGATGAACAATCGGTGAACCAAACTGTCAACTGGGAACAGGAACAAGAAGCAACAAACTGTTTTTGGTTGATGCAAGATTGCAAAGAACCCGAGATGCTCCTGCATCAAACACTTGGGGTTAATAAAACTGATTCTTCTGAATCAGGAATGTTGTGAAACCCAAGTTGAATCAAAATGATCTAACTCAAATTGAGAAATCCATGAAGAATCCTCAACAGGTCTGTCCATCCACTTTGCCAAATATTCTATGTAATCTTTTCCTCCGATACTTCTGCCAATTCTTTTGTCTAAAATATATTCAATCTCTTTTGTCTTCTTCTTAGGATATTCTTGTTGAACATCTGTCTCTTCGTCTGACTCATAGTACTCATACAAATCTAAAATGTTAAATATAGGCGATATATCCATATCAACTGGTAACTCAACTTCTAATGCATTACCATTGTTAAATTTCTTCAGAATCTTACAAGGTCCAAACTTCTTCATTCTCAACTTACTATATGTTCCAACAGGAAATATGTCTTTCTTCAAATGAACCATTACTTCATCACCAACTTCAAAGGTTTGTTGTCTTCTAGACCTGTCTGTTGTATCCTTGTATTTCTGATTGTTCTTCTCCACATTATGTTTCACTTCATCATGTAAAGTCTTCATGAAATCTGCATATTCTTCTCCTTCAGCACTTCTTTTCTCTTCTGAATCAAGTGTCCTCAAATCTGATATACCTTTAGGATGCATGCCTGTAACAATCTGAAAAGGTGTTTTACCTGTGCTCCTATTCACTGAATTATTGTATGCAAACTCTACTTGTGCCAATACCAAATCCCAATTTCCAGGTTTGTCTCCAACTAAACATCTCAACGAGTTTCCCAAGCCTCTATTCACAACCTTTGTTTGTCCATCTGTCTATGGGTGAAAGGTAGAATTGAACTTCAAGTCTGTACCCAACTTCTTCCAAAGTGTTCTCCAAAGGTATCCAACAAATTTACTATCTCGGTTAGAGATAATACTCTTAGGTAACCCATGCAATCTCACAACTTCCTTAAAGAAAAGGTCTGCTACATGAACCGCATCCGATGTCTTCTTACAAGGAATAAAATGTGACATTTTTTAAAATCAATCCACCACAACAAATATAGAATCATTACCTCTCTGAGTCTTAGGTAAGCCAAGGACAAAATCCATGTTGATGTCTTCCCAAGGTCTATTAGGCACAGGTAATGGTGTATAAATCTAGTATTTTGTCTTACTCCTTTTGCAACTTGACAAATTCTACAACTCCTTACAAATTTTTGAACATCTTTATGCAACTGAGGCCAAAAGCATTTCTCCTTATGAAAACTTAATGTCTTATCAATACCAAAGTGTCCTACTAATCCACAACTATGTTTTTCTTTTATCAAATTGTCTCTCATTAAACCTCTAGGTATACACAACTGAATTCCTTTGAGCAACATACCTTCCTAAATGAAGTAATCATCCCACTTTCTCTGTTGATCATTGATAAGTGTCTTACATGCTCTCCAAGCTTCTACAAAATCAGGGTCAATTTCATACAAATTCTTCAAATCATCAAAGCCAAGAACTTCAAATCTCATCTCTCATCTCAATTAACAATGATCTTCTGCTTAATGCATCTGCAACTCTGATTGACAATCCACTTCTATGTTTCAACACAAATGTAAAGTTTTGTAGGTACTCAACCCACTTCATATGTCTTTGATTCAATTTACTTTGACTTCCCAAATACTGTAATGCTTTATGATCGATATACAACACAAATTCTTTAGGCAACAAATAGTGTCTCCACTTCTTCAAAGCTTGCACATTAGCATAGAATTCTTGATCATATACAAAATATTTTCTCCTAGCATCATTCAACTTTTCACTAAAGAAAGCAACTGGTCTACCTTCTTGACTTAATACAACTCCTATTGCACTACCACTTGCATCACAATCAACTTGAAATACTTTAGAGAAATCAGGTAAAGCTAGAACAGGTAATTTTGCTACCTTTTGCTTCAATGTCTCAAAACTCTTGTTATCTCCAATTGTCCACTTGAAATCCCTTTTGTCTCCTCTCATTGTCTCAATCATTGCATGACAAATAGAACTGAAATTTCTGATGAACTTTCGGTAGAAACTAGCCAAACCATGAAAAGATCTTACCTCTCCAACAGTCTTAGGTGTAGACCATTCCAAAATTGCTTCAACCTTCTCTGGATCCAACTTCAAACCATCAGCTGAAATCACAAATCCCAAAAATACTATCTCTCCTTTCATAAAAGAACATGTCTTCAAGTTAATCAGTAACTTTTCCTCTTTCAACCTTTGTAATACATGTCTTAGATGTAACAAATGATCTTCCCTAGTCTTACTGAATATCAAAATGTCATCCAAATATACAATCACAAATTTACCCAAGTATTTCTTCAAAACTTCATTCATCAACCTCATAAAAGTACTAGGTGCATTAGTTAAACCAAAAGGCATAACCAACCACTCATACAAACCTTCTTTTGTCTTAAAAGCAGTCTTCTATTCATCTCCTTCTCTGATTCCTGATCTGGTGATAACCACTCTTCAAATCAATTTTGGTGAAGTATTTTACTCCACTCAAATAGTCCATAATGTCATCCATCCTAGGCAATGGAAACCGGTATTTCACTGTAATCTTGTTTATAGCTCTAGAATCAGTACACATTCTCCATTCACCATTCTTCTTAGGTGCTAACACAGTTGGAACTACACATGGACTCAAGTTTTTTCTGATCAAACCTTTTTGTAACAACTCTTGAACTTGTCTATTCAACTCCTCATTCTCCATAGGTGTCAACCGGTGTGGTGCTTTGTTAGGCAAACTAGCTCCAGGGATTAGATCCATACAATGACTTATACTTCTTACCGGTGGTAAACCATCTGGTACATTATCAGAAATAATCTCTTGATACTCTGTCAACAACTTCTTGACTTCAATAGGTGTTTCATCCTCTGATTTCTGAACAAGGTTATTAAGAACTAAAGCATAACAAACATCATTCTTCTTCAAATCTCTTATGAATTGTCTTCCTTCAATCAAACAAACTCTAACAGAAGTACAATTTTCACTCTTAGATGTTTCAATCAAAGGTAACAACATTTGCTTCATTCCATTAGCCACAATAATATATCTATTCAACCTTCCATCATGTAAAGCTTGTCTATCATACTGTCATGGTCTACCCAACAAGATGTGACAGCAATCCATAAGCATAATATCACAAAGAACTTCATCATGGTAATTCCCAATTTTAAGTTTCACAAGACATTGCTCACTTACCAAAAGTTTGTGCTCATCCTTTATCCATGAGATCTGATAGGGCTTAGGGTTCTTCATCCTTTGTAACTGCAATTTCGTAACCAACTCCTCTGATGCCAGATTCTCTAAACTTCCACTGTCAATGATTACTTTGCAACACTTCCCTGCTACCTTACATCTGGTCTTGAATAAGCCTTTCCTCACAAGGTCTTCATCAGTGCCTTCATTCCATAATGCTCTTTTGATCATCATATTTTCTCCATCCTCAGGTTTGTTTGTTGAATCAGGTGAATCTTCTTTCACAAGTGCATTTTTGCTACTGCTACCAGTCTTCTCGTTTGAATTAGTACACTCAAATGCTCTATGTCCTTCGCCACACTTGAAACAAGTGCCCTTGAACCAATTCTTTTCTTCTCTTCTCTGTTCATTACCTCTAGGCTAACTGCCTCTTGAATAACTTCCTCTACCTCTATATGAATTTTCTCCCTTCCATTCTGATTTTCCTTTATCCTGATTTACCTTATCCTGATCTAATCTACTACTTTCTCCATAGGATTTGCCTCTTCCTCTAGAGAATCTTCCACCTTTGCCTCTCTACCTTTGTTCATGCCTCTTGTTCAATTTCTCCTCTACCTTCAATGCAAATTGATAGGCTTCTTCAATGGTGTTCATCTTGACCAAACTAATTTCATCTTGGATAGAGGTCCTTAAATCATTTAGGTATCTAGCAATCCTTTCAATTTCATCATCCACATGTCTAGATCTGATATCTAACTCATAAAATTCTTCAATATATTCTTTCACAGAAATATCTTTTTGTTTCAAATTTTGCATTCTCCTTAACAGGCTAATCTGATAATCACCAAGTAGAAATTTACCCTTTAACTTATTAATCATCTTTTCCCATACCTTGATTTTATCTTTACCTCTTCTTTGTCTATCAGTCTGCAAATGTTCCCACCACAAGGATGCATGTCCTTTCAACTTAGTGCTTGCAATTTTCACCTTCTTATCTACCGGAATGTTTCATAATTGAAAACTTCTTCATCTCAAAGATCTAGTCCATCAACTCATCTAAATCCTATTAGCCACTATACTTAGGAGTATTGAAGTGAGGTTTGCAATTAATGCTTGTCAAAGCTCCCGAGAATCTTTCTTCGCCTTGTTCCAGAACAAGTGCTAGAGCTGTTTCTCCGTCTTCTTGCACTTCCTCAACCTCATCTTCACTATCATCCTCAATAGGTCTCCCTCTTCTTTGGGCTGTCTCAACACCTTCAAGTCTTGTAAGAATTTGCCTTAACATATCTAACACAGCATGATTTGCATCTCTCCCTCCACGAGCCATCTTCGCAACCCTCTACAATTGTAGGTCAGATCACAACTTGTGATCAGGATTAAATTGGAAAAAAACTAAAATCTAATTTTTCAAATTTTACTATGTTTTAGTAAATTGCATTTTTGAGGGTCTTCGATGCATTTCTAGGCT
Organism: Chamaecyparis obtusa; assembly: GCA_027943335.1. Classification (NCBI taxonomy): domain Eukaryota; kingdom Viridiplantae; phylum Streptophyta; class Pinopsida; order Cupressales; family Cupressaceae; genus Chamaecyparis; species Chamaecyparis obtusa. The sequence continues at coordinate 236,309 of BSBK01001925.1, forward strand.
TGGATTCTAGATAATTTGAATACCTTTCCAACGCATCAAACGGTTTGCAATTCGGAGCTAGGACTAGAAAGTTATGCCTTCTCCAAGTGGACCTAATTTTTATATATTGTTTTTTGATAATTTTTTATAGTTTGAATTTGTAATAAATATTATGATGGCTCTTCATTTCATTTCCAAGGGATTTTGATGACCCTTGGGATCCATCAGACTTGTATAAACTCAAATATTCGAATAGAATGGATCAGTTTTTGGTTTGTAATCTTGTTCTCAATTTTCGTGTTGAATTCTACAATACTGCAAGTATCACACCAGGTATTGTAATCTGGTTTTCATAAATCAGATCAGTGGTATCAGAGCGGGAACGCTCCTTTATGCCAATTTACACAAGGTCTTCCTACCAAAGATTAGGATTGGATACACAAGATTTGTCAAAATACCCACCTTTGAGACGCACACGATCGAAGATGTCAGACAATGATGTTAAGAAGTTGGTCGAGGAAGCTTTAAATAAGCAACGAGAGGAGATGATGAGTCAATTTTCACACCTCCTACAGAATCAAAAACCCTCTAAATCAGGAACATCATTTCATGGAAATACCCCTTTCAAAGTGCAGGTCAATTTCGACATCCCGAATTTTGAAGGAAAGGTCAGTTCAGAAGTTGTTGATAACTAGTTATCAAAGTTGGATAGATACTTTTCTGTAAATAATTTCTCAGATGCAAAAAAGATAACACTTGCTCTCCTCAAAGCTGAAACCCATGTGAAATTAGCATGGGAAACCAAAGTCGCAAATAAAGAACGAGAATCATTTGTTGAAGATGGTTTTGAAATTTCTCTTGATAAGAAGCCCACATGGGGAGAATTTGTGGAATACATAAAAGAAGCTTACCTTCCGGAGGATGTATATGAACAAAAATACATAGAGTGGCAGCTTCTTTGACAAAAGAGGGATTAGTCTATGCAAGATTACACCAATACATTCCATTCACTTTCAGCAAAACTCGGTATTGAGGATTCAGAGAAGCATCGAATTTTTAAATATCGGAGTGGACTTCACAGGTATATTCAAACAGAGATGGAATTTTTTAATATTGAGACATTGGCAACTGCCTATAAATATGCTACAAAAATTGAAGATAAATTCAAGTAGAAAGGGAAGAGGGACTACTTTGCAAACAACAAGCCAAGGGTTAAAGGTGGCAATAAATTTGTAGGAAAACAGGTGACCAAGGAACCTCATTCAAATTCACCCAAGAACACATGGTGGTCTACTAAAAAGACACAAACAAACACAGGCATGTGGTGTGAGATGCATAAGTCCCCAACCCATAACACAAAGGATTGTCAAAGTATTAAAAATTTGATGACAGAAATACGAGGAGAGGAAGCTGAACCTGAATCGTCAGCAGTAAATAATTCTGAGAAAGAGGAGAATGATTCCATCATAGAAGCAAACCCATATGCCGTAGTTGGAACTGCTAAAGTATTGCCCCGTGAAGATGAAGAGAGACTTTTTCATTCACAAATGTGGGTTGATGGAAAGCCTCTGCATTTTATTGTTGACAGTGGGAGTCAAAAGAATTTGATCTCTAGGGAGACAGTCAAAAGATTAAATCTGAAAGTGACAAGACACCCACAACCATACTCTGTGGGATAGGTAAATGAGGGACAAGATATTTAAATAAATCAACAGTGTCGTTTGCCATATTCAATCAAGCCTTTCAAGGATGAAGTGATATGTGATGTAGCACCGTTGGATGTATGCGATGTTTTGCTAGGGCAGCCATACATGTATCAGAGGCATGGGGTGTATGAGTCTAGGCCACGTAGTGTTACAATCAAGCTTGGTGGGAAGAGGTATCAAATACCAGAGGTATGTCCAACACAAACTGCTTCTTTAATTAGTGCTAAACAATGTAAACGCTTGATTGCTCAAACTGGAGCTTTTGTTCTACTCATGATTCGCCCTGAACAAACAAAGTCAATTGTTCTTAATACACATGCTAAGGTAACAGAAAATCAACAAAATCAGATGGATAAAATTTTGAAAGAATATCATAGTGTGTTTAAACCACCAATGGGAGTACCAACACACTGTCAAGTCAAGCACTCTATTGTTTAATCCTAGGCACACCGCTACCACATGAGCCAATATATAGGAGGTCAGTTTTGGAAAATGATGAGATTAAGAGACAAATTCAAGAGTTGATTCAAAAAGGACACATTCATCCAAGTGCTTCACCTTGTGGAAGTCCAATTGTCCTTGCTAAAAAGAAAGATGGGACATGGAGGCTTTGTATTGATTATAGAGCATTAAACAAAATCTTTGTTAAAAATAGATATCCAATCCCTCGAATTGATGATTTGTTGGACCAACTTAGGGGGGCTAATTTCTTTACAAAAATTGACTTGAAGTCTGGATACCACGAAGTACCAATTGATCCAGTAGATGTGTGGAAGACTGCATTTAAATCTAAGGAAGGTTTGTTTGAATGGTTGGCCATGCCTTTTGGCCTAACAAATGCCCCAGCCAAATTTATGAGATTGATGAATGATGTGCTTAGACCATTCATTGATTCTTTTGTGGTTGTTTATTTGGATGACATACTCATCCTTAGCAGAACTTGGTCTGAGCATTTGCAGCATGTTGAACAAGTTCTTTCAACTCTGCAAAAACACAAACTTTATGCCAACATTGAGAAGTGTTCTTTTGGTATGCAGAGTATTCAATACGTAGGGTATATCATTGATACTGAGGGTGTTCATGTTGATTCAGCAAAGATTCAAATAATCCAAGATTGGCCATCCCCTAGAAATTTCACAGAGCTTCGCAACTTCTTGGGCTTAGCCAACTTCTATCGCAGATTTGTGTTTGGTTTCTCACACATATCATGGCCTCTTAATCAATCACTAAGGGGTGGAGCCCAAGCAAAATTTCAGTGGACAGAGGCAAAGCAACAAGCATTTGAGGAGTTAAAGAAAAGACTATGTTCAGCACCAGTATTGGTCCTTCCAGATCTACACCAAGCATTTGAGATAGAAATAGATGCATCCAATTATGCTCTTGGTGTGGTACTCACGCAACATGGGCATCCTGTTGCCTATCACAGTGAAACTTTTTCTGATACAGTACGTAGGTACCCCACCTATGATAAGGAGTTGTATGCCATTGTTCAGGCTTGCAAACAATGGAAACACTATATACTGGGAAAGGAAACTGTTATACATACAAACCATAAACCACTTCAATTCTTGCAAACACAAGGGAAGCTGCAGAATGATACACATCAAAGGTGATCAGCCTATCTACAACAATTTCACCTCAACATTCGTCATAAAAAAGGAAGCAGTAACAAGGTGGTAGATTGTTTGAGTAGGCCTCCAATTGCAGGTTTGACAATAGTGTTGGATTCATGTGGTCACCAATCATCAACTTGGGAACAACTATATGGTACTGACCCTGATTTTGCTAACATCTATGGTAATTTGGTAGAAGGAAAGTCTATCCCTGATTTTCACTTGCAGGATGGGTTGCTTTGCCATAATGGTCACATATGTGTACCCACCGAGGAATGGAAGAAAATGATATGGGAAGCTCACTACAGTCGTGTTGCAGGACATTTTGGTATTGGTAAGACTACTGCTATCCTTCAAAAGTATTTCTATTGGCCAAAAATAAAGCAGGATATCATTTCACATATACAAGCTTGTGCAGTCTGTGCAATTGCAAAGCCAGCAAACCGTAAGTTGGGTCTATACTTACCATTACCTATTCCTGATAAGCCATGGCAGTCTGTTTCAATGGATTTTATGTTTGGACTTCCAACTACCAGGCGGGGGCATGATTGTGTATATGTTGTGGTAGATAGGTTTTCTAAAATGGCTATCATGGTGGAATGTAAAAAGATGATTTCTGCAGAAGATACTACCAAGCTATTTTTTGAACATGTTTGGGTTCATTTTGGTTTGCCAAAAACCATTATTTCTGATAGGGATAGCAGGTTCATCAGCAAATTTTGGTCTGCACTATGGGCTAAAATGGACACCAAGTTGACAAAGTCCACAGCATTCCATCCCCAAACAGATGGGCAGACAGAAGTGGTGAATCGAATGATTATTCATATTTTACGGATGTATCATACCAAACATCCTCGTACATGGGATGAAAGCTTACCCTATGTGCAACACAGCTACAACTGTGCACTCCATAGTACTACAGGGCACAGTCCATTTGAGGTTTCTCTTGGGTACCAACCATTGGCACCTATGGATGTAGCAATACCATCTCTACAATCTAATAGTCCATTGAATGGTGACAAGGAGGTAGATAAAGCAAAAAAATTCATTGATAACATTAGACACCTCCAACAGCAAGTTCATGAGATCTTGGAGCAGAGTAATCAGAAGTATAAGGAAAGGCATGATAAACATAGAACTCCTCATAAGTTTCAAATTGGTGACAAGGTATGGTTACATCTTCAGAAAGAGCGCCTGCACGGACCAAATAGGAAGCTTCGTCCTCTTCGTTATGGTCCATATACTATTGTGAAACAAGTTGGTGAGAATGCTTTTGAACTTAATTTGCCATCATTTTTGGGACTGCATCCAGTTTTCAATGTAGAATTGTTGAGACCCTATTTTCCTCCTTTGTTGGATATTTCCCAAGCTACTGAACACATTCAAGCTACAGAGTTAAATCCATCTACTACTATTCCAGTCCAGTGTGACCATGTTACTAAAGTCATTTTAAAGACTTTGAGAAATCAGAACATTCCTCTTATCAGGTGGTTCGAGCTGGCCAGCATTCTCATCAAGGCAAGTGGTTTACTAAGGAACAAATTGAAGAACAATTTCCTCACCTGTTGTAGCAAATTAGTGCAACGGGGCCCATTGCCTCTCAAGAGAGGAGGAATGCTCAGGATTAAATTGGAAAAAAAACTGAAATCTAATTTTTCAAATTTTACAATGTTTTAGTAAACTGCATTTTTGAGGGTCTTCGATGCATTTATGGGCTTGGATGATGCGCAGAAGTATTAATGGACGTTCCTACTTCCGAAATTTGATTCTAGATAATTTGAATACCTTTCCAACGCATCAAATGGTTCACAATTCGGAGCTAGGACTAGAAAGTTATGCCTTCTCCAAGTGGACCTAATTTTTATATATAGTTTTTTGATAATTTTTGATAGTTTGAATAGTTTATTTGTAATAAATATTATGATGGCTCTTCATTTCATTTCCAAGGGATTTTGATGACCCTTGGGATCCATCAGACTTGTATAAACTAAAATATTCAAATAGAATGGCTCAGTTTTTGGTTTGCAATCTTGTTGTTCTCAATTTTCGTGTTGAATTCTACAATACTACAGGTATCACACCAGGTATTGTAATCTGGTTTTCATAAATCAGATCAACCTACCACCCTACAACCAAATCAACTAGTGCTTGCAAAAGAAACCAGCTCTGATACCACTTGACGCAGTACCAAGGAGTACCCCAAGATGGGATGTCCAACCTCGCAACTAAACACACACGAAACCAACAACACAGAATAGAGAGAGAGAGAGAGAGAAAGCCAGATCATTCATTTATACAAATAGATACATCATACATGTCGGGTTGTAAGGCCTTCCCAGTTTAGACCACATACAAATGAATTCAATCTGAAAGTTCAATGCTTCATGATCCACCAAACTATTATCCTCTAAGAGTTCCCCCCTACATAATTACAACAATTTGAGTACATATACCCAACCGCACAATAAGGGTCAACCAAGAGTTACATCTCCAATGAAATGTTTACAAATAAATAAGGGTCGGCCCCAAAACAAACCAAACAACCACTAAGGAGAACATAAGAAGGTGTGACCACAGATATAGGTCTACACAAGATCCTTCAATCATGCACCAAGATCGCACACGCTAACAATCAACAAGCAACGAACGCAACCGAAATCATCAAGGTCGTCTCAGGCAGAAAAGAACATGCTACCCGAAGAAACCAAAAGAGTCCAAACAAGAAGCTCCATGATCCAAACATGCTACGATCACCAAAAATGATTCAAAGAGAGGTCTTCAACAAGAAACAACGACCGCAACACAAGAAACACACGAACACACAACCCCAGAACATCATCGCCACGAATAGGAAACCAAGAACAGAACACGAGCTACAGAGAAGATAACTTGAATAGAACTAAACCAAAAGAGATGCGATCTGAGAGATGGGAACTAAAGAAAGTTCAAAACATGATTCCAAGACCGCAACCAAAATCTCCTCAAGATGAACAATCGGTGAACCAAACTGTCAACCGGGAATAGGAACAAAAAGCAACAAACTGTTTTAGGTTGATGCAAGATTTCAAAGAACCCGAGATGCTCCTGCATCAATTAGCTAGGCTATAGAAGGCATGGGCTTCCCAAAGGCTTTTGTGAATTCCTTAGACCAATGATCAATCAGCCACATGTTGAGGGGTTGCATAATTGGGGAGACTAGTTCTTGCATGAAGGATATACAATTCTTTGCATATTTGGATCCACACAAATGTCACACAAATTGTTATATAGAGTGCAAGAAAATTGAATTAGAAGCTCTATGGAAAATTAGTGAGTGATTATGACCATTTCAAACTACACAAAAGGAAAAGCATCCTTTGACCCCATGGTAAGGTTGGAGAATTTACACTCTTGGGTCCTAAAGGATATGAGACGGTGGTGGATATCATTTGTCAAGTGGCACTAGAGTTCTCTACTCAAAGGTTGTATGACCTTGAGGGATTTATTAATAAAATGAAACAAGAGGTTGGTCTTGATGGGTATGATTCATGAACACCAATTCGATGAATTAGAAGACTTCATCATGAGTTGTAAAATCATGATGAGAAAAGAGAAAGGAGAACTATAAGATTCAAAATAAAAAATGTTGAAATAAAACGATTGCAAACCAACCCTCAAAACTTCAAAATATTTCTTATTGAAATCGAAGGCCCTATCCATAGAATGAGGGCTTTGTTATAGAACTAGAGCACTTTGTGTAAAATTCCAACAAGCCATTCCCATGTTTCCTCTAACCTCTAGGAGTGTAGTTGCTCAATTAAGTGAAGGAACGTCCATTCAATAAGGGCCAACTGTGGAGACAACAAAAGCCAAAGGCAAAGGTGTCCTAATCGAAGGATCCTCTAAGTCACAACAAAATAAAAAACCATTGGAGGACCCTCAATCTCCTCAAGCTCCACCTAGATTTGAAAGGGGTGCTCAAGAAGCTACTCCCATAGATGCAAAAATAACCAAATATATTCAATTCCCAAAGCATTCATGGAGAATTCAAGCCATTCCTCCTAGTGTTGTCATAGTGTTGAGTGTTAAAAGGTGAAGAGACTATACAAGATGTCAAAACAAAAGCTTTCAAGACCTTCATGGAAGATGATCAATGCATCAAAAATAAAGAGTTTAGAAGTTGTGTTACTATGAAATTCAAAATATTTGTCCAAATTGATCTTCAAACTAGGCAATACCATGCAAAGACTTTTATCTTTAATCCTAATACTCTAGATGGTGATTCAGCATTTAATAAGTGATCAAATCACCCCAGCAAAAGCAAGGAGGCTGGTGAAAAAAAGTGGATGCTTGTTATTAACTATTTTGGATACAGTCTTTGCTCTAATCTTTAACACTATCAAAAGATATGTTGATGGTGGGGTTGTTTTCTAGGACACTAAGCAGGCAAGAAAGTCTATTTGGGCTTTGAATTCTGCCCAGAGAAAAATATTTTGCATTAAGGCCAATTGTCCCTAAACATGACAAACCAATAATTCAAGAAGCATCCTACGGGTTAACTAGGACCCTGGTAGTTAAAAGAGTGGCAAACACTCCTACTTTACAAGTTGCAGCTCTGAGCATGCATAATTCTCAACTCAATGAAGTTGTGACAAAGACATTGCAGGACTATGATGTTGCAAGGTGTGCGCCCTTGGTCTCCTTGTGATGTGCAGCGTGTTGCTTGGGTTCGCGACATGGCTTAACTACCTACTGTGTTCTATAATTCTAGAAGCTGTTTCGGGCATTAACAGGTCAATCATTTGGGTGCAACCCCTGGTAGTTAAAAGAGTGGCAAACACTCCTACTTTACAAGTTGCAGCTCTGAGCATGCATAATTCTCAACTCAATGAAGTTGTGACAAAGACATTGCAGGACTATGATGTTGCAAGGTGTGCGCCCTTGGTCTCCTTGTGATGTGCAGCGTGTTGCTTGGGTTCGCGACATGGCTTAACTACCTACTGTGTTCTATAATTCTAGAAGTTGTTTCGGGCATTAACAGGTCAATCATTTGGGTGCAACTACAACCAACAATTGGTATTAGAGCCTAGGTCATGGATTCAAACCCTGCACTTGCGATGGGGGGATTGCTGCAAGGTGTCCACCCTTGGTCTCCTTGTAATGTGCAGTGTGGCACTTAGATTCACGACATGGTTTAATCGCCTCTCGTGTTTTATAAGCCTAGTGGTTGTATCAGGCATTAACAGGTTGATCTTTTGGTGCAACAACAACCAACATATGATTCACTCCTTCAAGATCTCATCAAACTAAATAATGAGTTGAAGAAGGCTAAATCAAAAAAATTACATGCATCAAATTAGAACATTGATAGAAAATCCACGTCTAGTACAAGAAATTAATGATAAGGCTTCTTCAAATGATCAACAAATGTTTCTAGATAAAATGGAGAACATACAAGGTGAAATGAAGCAATTGGCTCTTAAGGGTGCCAAGGGTGAAGAGGCATGAAGCATGTCCTTTACAAAACATGACTTACCAAACTACCAACAAGATAGAAAAAGACATTCATATTCATTCCTACAGCCATCAGGGGGAAAAGATAAGAAAAAAGGCATAAGAAGCATATACATCAATCAGCATACTTAGTAATCTCAGTGGTGGATCATATAATTAAATGGAACAGATCGCACTAGTATCCAGAATTTAACCAAAAAATTATAAAGCAGGGAATATAAAGAATATATTTGATACTCTTCCAATGAAGAAACAAGGAAGTAGATGGATCATTTACATTGCTGACAAGCAATGTATGACAGCAAGTTATGCTGTAAGCATCAGATAGATATCGATTTATAGATTTAATATATATATATATATATATATATATATATATATAGTATTATGTTTGGGGTAAAGAATTAATTATATTCAGTACTCCTGAGATATTACTGGCAAGCATGTATACTGATTTACAGAGTATTATATCTAAATTCTATTACAGGCAAGAGACCTGTATATGGTCTTATATATATCTATATAGCATTATGTATGTTAATAATAGTAAGATCAGAATTATAATTATATATATATACACTCATTAGTATTAATGGAATCATAATCATATATGTCCATGTTCAGATTCAATACTATTTAGTGCCTGAAGAGGAAGGGACTGAAGTGTTTCTAAGGAGAGACCTGTCTAAATCCAACCAATAGGTTGATTCCCAAGATAGGGTTGTAATGACCCTCACTAGTAGGATCACTAAAAACCTCCGAATCTGACTGTGGCAATTTGTCAAACAGTTGGCATGCACTCTACGGTTTTGCTTGCAATGATATGTTTTCAATGTGTATATTGTTTTGTCATCAATTTTGCATTTGAGATAACAATACCAATGTAAAAGTAATACAAATGAGCAACAATGTAAAGGTCTCAAACTGATATATCAAATTCCTCAATTCTGATTACACTTTCAGAATTCATGCAACTGTTACATCTAACACATATAAGCACTGTTTATGGACTGTTTACAACATATGGACTTGGATATGTAACCAATGAATGAACGTAGTCCTATCAATGCACCCAATTACAATGCAAAGTCTGAATACAAAGTCTGAATACCATGACTATTTTCAGATTACAATTGACTGTGACAAAATTCAGAATGCAATGCTATGACTATGTGGCAATATCCTTGCTAACATATATCTTTATCTGATGATAGAAGACTGACTGTTACAACAGAGCTGAACTGAATATATGAGCTTTTTCAATAACCAAAATGATGCAATAACAGTGCAGATTTAGATTGACTGTGACATACAATTGAATTGCAATATTTTTGGTATCTAACAATGTCAACACATGCACCTGGAAATCGCTCCAAATTCCTTGATTAGGACGCCCTTACTATCTGCTGAAGATGACTGGTGAAGACCAATGCCCATGAAACCAGAACAGTCCCCAATTCGTTGTGGTATGCAGCACAGTACAGTGTCGTACTGATCCGTACATGTACGGCTGCTGTATAAAAATTAGTACCAAGTATCAACTGCCAAAAATGAAGGGAAAAGGGTCGCCAAGGGTGTATGAACACTTCTACCAATGCATAAAAACTATCTCCAAAGGGTTTAGGAGATATGAGCAAAAACTTTGATTCCAAACCCTGAAATTGCAAGTCTGAATATGTGCATAAATGTCTTCAATCCTTTGCCAAATCAATTCACCAATTAAGTGATGAATTCCAAACCCTTATTCAACCAGTTACAAACCCTCAATATCAATTTTTCAGGTCTGCTTTTTCGGACTGCTTTTTCAGGTCTGTTTTTTTGGACTGCTTTTTTGGATTTGCTTTTTCGGACTGCTTTTTCGGATTTGTTTTTTCGGACTGCTTTTTCGGACCTAGTAAAAACGGCCGCCTATAATTTCGGACCTGCTAAAAATTGCCTCCTATAATTTCGGCCCTACTAAAAATGCCTCCTGAAATGCTGTTTCAATCACAAACAAACCCTTACATCAAATTCTCAATGAAGTACCAATGAGATGGCTGAGTACCAACTCCAAATTTGCAACCCTTCAGTAGATATTTCACTACCTCAGTTATGCCAATCCAAGGGAGTGAATCGTTCCCAAAGATCGAATAGAATTTGCAGACCAAATACTACAAATTGCTTCACAATGAAGAAGTAGAAGAAAATCCAAATCCAAGCATGTCCAAATGAAAGCCCAAGCCCTCTATTTATTCTTTTCCTTGAGAAGTTGCTAGAACTTCTAGAAACATCCAATTATAATGTACTTTATAATAAAATAACATTATAATAATAAAGTACATTTCTCAACTCAAAATTATAACAATGTAGGCTCATAACTGAATGTAGGCCCAACTACAACCGAATGTAGGCTCAAGACTGAACGTAGGCTCTACTACAACTGGATGTAGGCTCAAACTGGATGTAGGCTCACTCTGGATGTAGGCACCACTACAACTGCATGTTGGCCCAAACTGGATGTAGGCTCTAACGAATGTAGGCTCTGTCAGCAATATGCAATCAAATGATCAACATAATGACCCTCTCTCCAAACCATTTGCCTACGAGAGTCGATGATAGGCAAATCCATCATGCCAAACAATGTCAGCCAAAATGGGGACATGACAAAGGTAGGGATCAGAGTCCCTTTAAATCCTTGAGGGCATAGTCCCAAGAGAGGATAAAGCCTTGGATCTATAAACTTTGAGGGAACCTATTGTGATTGGTATCTAAGCAACTTGGTTACGTCTTAATCTTCTTCTCGGACTGAAATGGTAATAAGGGTCATATGGACATTAAGAATCATAAATAGTAAGATTGCTTAATATGTTCGGTGACTGTATAACTTTCCTTCCTTTGAATAATGGAATAACATAGATTTGATTCAATGCAACTTAGTCCATTCAGTTTAGGCCATAAGAATATTAAATACGGGATAATTCTAGTTATAACAGGCCTAAACCTAGTAGGGGACATTACAAATGGTATCAAAGCCTTGATCTTGCCATCCTGCAGCGTAAAAATGAATCATTGAATCATCCTAGTAAATAGGAAGGAATCTAACAATGTGTGTATTGTATGTCTTCATATATTCATACATATATTTCATCTTTCCAAGAGTATGCTCCATGTATGGTTCTATTTTTTTTGGTTGATATAGAATAAGAAAAATAACTAGAGTGAATTCATTGGCAAACGTTGGTGAATCTAATATGATTGAACTACAGCTTACTCTGAGTGTATTTCATACATACTCTTCATATGTATACCATGTGTTTGCTTTACAACAAATAAACATCATGCATGTTTATGAGGCTATTCATCGTGTATTTTGTTTAGGTCGTACATGATTCGACATGTATTTACTGCTTGCTTCATACCTTACATGTCTGGTGTGTATTCAAGTGTCTAATGCGTATTTTATTGCTTAATGCCTGAAATGTATACTTATATTTTATGGCTTCATGCCTTATGTATGATTCATGTTTCATGTATACTCGTATATATTAGGTGTATGATTCATGCCTTATGTGTATTCTAATTTCAAGACTTGTGTATTTATGCGTATGACTTGTGCTCTACATGTATTCATGTATTTCTATGTATGATTTGAACATATATTCATATGTATATGTTGCAAATATTCACATGTATGCTTTGTGACTTAAGTGAGTTCATACTTCATACATTGTACGCTGAATCAACAAAGATGGCATACTTGCCGAGTACTCGCCCAGTTGAAAAAACTCGCCGAGTTTTCCAGCTCGGCGAGTAACTCGGCCAAGAACTCGCTAACTAAAACTCACCGAGTTTTAGGAAAAACTCACCGATTTTTCGGCGAGTTTTATTTAAAAACTCGCCCGCGTCTAAATAAATAAACGCAGCGACCAAAAAAACGCATTTTATTGTTTCATTTTGTTTTTGCTGCTTCTTGGGCGACTAGGGAAGAATTGGATTGGGTTTTCAAGCCATTGTAAGGCGTATTCAAGTGGATTGAAGACAGATTTCAACCGTTTTTTGAAGAAAAAGCACATTTCTAGGTAGGGTTGTTGAGATTGTTTTTATTTTTTTTCAAACATTCTATTTTGTTTTTGTTGAATCTAAATGAATGTAAAATCATTTCTAAGTAGTTAGAAATGATTTTGAATCATTAGAACAAGATTCAACACTGTTTTGAACAAGTTTTTAAGAAAATAATGAATCTATCACTTTTTTTTTTTAAGAATCTTTTTTTTTTTAAATATCAAACCCTACCAGTTTGTTTTTGTTTTTTTTCAACTTTGAATGATGTCTAAAAAGATTGTAAATAATTTAGATAGTTTCTATTTTCTAGCTTTGTTTAATTTATTTTCTAAAATATTCATTAATTTATTTTATGTTTTGAATTTCTATGTGTAAGGCAGCAATTAACCATTAAATCAGCATGGCAGATTTAGGGGAAGTGTGGCCACTAACACCATGCCCTTCTGGATTTATAGGCACTCGGCCTACAAATGCTAGAGATAAAGCATGGAGGTATGCCTATGAAGCACCCAATGAGCCCGGGAAAGTAATTTGCATAAACTGTGAGAAAGTAATTTCTGGAGGCATAAACCGCCTCAAATACCATCTTGCAGGCATTAGCAAGCATGATACAAATCTATGCAAAAAAAATACAAACGACATAAAAAGATTTGTTAATGCCCTACTTACAACCGAGGAAAGAAAAAATTACAAAGGGAGAGGGAAAAATTAGCTGAGGACAACCATAGCTGAAACTCAAGGTGTTCCTATAGACATTGAGGAAGAAGAAGAAGCACTTGAGAGCATAGTGGGCTCTCTTCGTGGCCCGCGCATCCGCAAACATAGGGCCTCTTTTTCCACTTCTGCTTCCTCCAGTAGAGTGCCACCGGCACCATCAGCATCAGGGATAGACAATGTTTTTGTGCACAGGAATACACATGGTGCACAACCATCATTAGAGGCCACTGGATGGAACAAGGAGGCACATGACAAAACTAATATTGCATGTGCTGATTTTTGGTATTTCAACAATATCCCATGGAGTGTGATTGAGAGCCCCTATTGGCTCAATTTGGTGACCGCAATGACAGTTTCGGGAAAAGGGTACAAGACCCCTTCTCGCAAGGATTTGAGTGGGAGGTAAGTAAATAATCAGAATCCACTTGGTTTCATTTAGAAATTTTAACTGTTATTTCTTGTTTATTAAATCAAAATTGAGTACTAAGACTTGATTTGACTTTGATTTTGTAGGTTGCTTGTAAATGTTGTTGATAGGGCAAGACTAGTGGTGGAGGAGCAAAAAACAAAGTGGAGTAAATATGGCTGTACCATTCTTTCTGATGGGTGGACAGATGGAAAAAACCAAACCATCATTAATTTTTTGGTTGCTTGTAAGGATGATGTTGTATTTTGGAAATTGGTTGATGCCTCCAACAAAGTGAAAAATGCACAAACTTTGGCATTAATGTTGGAGAATGTTGTCATGGAGGTGGGAGTAGAGAATGTAGTGCAAATCATCACAGATAATGCAGCAGCATATGTGGCAGCAGGTAATTTTAAATTTTAATATTTATGTTGCACATGATTATCATTAAAATTTTAAATTTAAATATTAATAAGTGATATTTAATTTAGTTTTTAGGTAAAATATGGAAATTGGAAACTAATTATTGCATTGATACTAATATGCCAGGTAGAATCCTCCAAGACAAGCACCCCACTCTTTTTTGGACACCTTGCACAGCACATGTCCTTGACCTTCTTTTGGAGGACATAGGAAAACTTGATTGGGTGACTCCAATTGTGGAAGATGCAAGGCGGATAACAAAGTATATCTACAATCACCCTTGGGTTATAAATTTGATGAGACAAATCAGCAAAGGGAAAGATTTGGTGAGACCCGCAGCCACAAGATTTGCAACGGTTTTCTTGACATTGCAAAGTATTCTTGATGGCTTGAATTTTTGAAACAAATGTTTGTGAGTCCACCATGGCTTCAATCAGCTTATTCAAAGAAGCTTGAAGGAGAATTTGTTGCACCATTGTCTTTGATCAACCTTTTTGGGACAAGGCTAAAGAGATTGTGAAGGTAACTTCAAGAATCAAAACTTTAATTTTTAATTATTCTTGATTCAAGTCTCTCATTATTAATTAATCTTGTTGTAAACTAATTTGTATTTTTTAAATTTCAATTGCAGGTATCTGAGCCCTTGGTGAGAGTTCTACGCATGGTTGATGGGGACCAAATCCCAATGGGGTCTCCGTATGAGGCCATGGATAGGGCCAAAGAGTCTATCAAAAATCACTACAAGGGGGATAGACTCAGTTATGAACCCATTTCGGAGATTGTTGATAGGAGGTGGAACAATCAGCTCCACCAACCTATTCATGCAATAGGATACTTCCTCAACCCTCATTTTAGGTATGGTGATTCTTATTCAGATTTTACTAAGACTTGATTTCACTTTGTTTTTGTAGGTTGTGTACTAAGACTTGGTTTCACTTTGTTTTTGTTTTAGATGTGATGATTCCTTTTCAGATCCTAAAGGCGAGGTCATGGAGGGCCTCTCTACATGCATTCAGAGGATGATACGTGATGTTGCTGAGAGAGACCATGTTGTAACCGAACAACAAATCTATGTGGAATCAAAGGGTAAATTATTCTCTTCAAAGTTGGCAAAGAAAGCAAGAGGCACTCAAACCCCAGGTAAAAGTAGAACATTTGCAATTTTGCCATTTGATAAATTATGTTTTGCTTGTCTCTTTTCTTTCTAACTTCTCAATATTTTAATTTGCAGAGGCTTGGTGGCAAAGTTGGGGTGGCAATACTCCACATCTAAAGAAATTCGCTCTCAAAATCTTACGTCAGCCTTGTAGCTCATCCCATTGTGAGCACAATTGGAGCTTATTTGAGTCCATCCACACAAAGAAGAGAAACAAGTTAGCTCAAAAATGCCTCAATGACCTTGTCTATGTGCAATACAATCTTAAGTTGCGCATGAAGAGGGCAACGGAAGCACCAGCTAGTCCAATTGATTTGGACGATATAGATCCTTACTCTGATTGGACGGCACAGGAGCAGCCTCCATTGTTTACAGAGGATGACATCGCTGATTTGGAGAGGCAGGCTATGGAAGGGGAGGGGGGTGGATTTGGTTTCACATTGGATGACATTGAGGAGGAGGATGAGGATTCAAACAAGGAGTCATTACCAGTGCCAGTACCAAAAGATACATCCAGGATGGAGAGCGAGCCACACACATCAGGAGGGATACCAAGTGAGGAGGCACAGTCACGCTCAGTGCAGGCTTCTACTTTTAGGACTAGGCCCTCTACTTCTAGTTCCTCTCCCAGTCCCTTATTTGGTCATAGACTTGGGAAGAGGAAGATGTAATTCAAATTGTAATTTGTAATGATGTATAACTTTACTATTTTGCTTCCAGTCATCAGCATTCCACATGAGAATGCGATTTTGTACCCACTTTGCATTTATATATATCTAAACTTAGCTTGTTTCTTTTGTTTTCTCATTAATTAACTCATTGGATGCATCTTCTCATAGAATTTTGCAAAAAAAATGCATTTTTAATTAAATTTTATGCTATTTTTAAGTTCCCGAATTTTTTGCCGAGTTTTTCCAAAAACTGGCCGATTTTTCCCGAGTGATCTTTTTTAGGGCTTGGCGAGTTTTTGTCAAGTGAGAATATTCCATCCTTGGCTGAGTGTATTCACATATATGCTTCATGACTAAAATGAACTCATGTACATATGTGTGCTCCATGACTTTATGACTATTTTGAGATTTATGTGCTATATGCATGCTCTTTTTATATGTCTACTTCATGCTTTATGTGCTACATGTATGCTTCATGCCTTAAGTGTATTCATGTTTATCCTTCATGTACTACATGTATGCTTAAGTAAATACTTCCTGACTTCACTAAATTCATGTGTATACTTTATGTGCCTTGGGTGTTCACATATGTGCTTCCTGACTTAAGTGAATTCACGTGTATGTTGTGTACTATGTGCACGTTTCATGACTTAAATGTACTCATACGTATGATCATGTCATATGGTTGTTCATATGTGTGAACCATGCCTTACATGTATTCATAGGTACACTTAATGCTTTAAAGGTTTACTTTACATGTCTTCAGCATGTTGCTCCATAAGTACTCTTTTCATGTATATCCCATGTCTTATGTGTATACTTCTTGTATCTATGATTCTTGTATGCTTCATGTCTTCATGCATAAGTGTGTATGCTTCATGTATGCTCCATGTCTTCATATATTCCATGCATATATTTTTGAGCACCCAAACCTTAAATTGCTTGAGGACAAGCAAATTTAGGATGGGTGGGCTGTAATATCCCTGCATACATATTAATATAAATATTATCTTATTAAATTAATTCTTATCAATGACTAATCTTTAATTTAATAATAATAATTAAATATTAATACTTAATAATAATTAAATAAATAATATTTAACATTTAATAATATCCTTATGAGTGATATTGTTGAAGAACATTACTAACATTGATTCAGTAGTTTGTCAACACTGGATTACATGGCGACCATTCAATGCCCCATTATTACCGGATTTATTTTAGAGGATTGGTGTGATAGTACCCAGGCACAATCAATAATCAAAAACGAATTAAGTTTGTAATCGTTGAGCATATTGGTAGACGGCGATTTGAGGAATACGAACTTGCCATAAGTAATAGACATTTACTATGGACAAATGATCTCTAGTCACTGATGACTAAGCAAAAACTAAGTTTAAATATTGGTTAGTCAAATAAGGAGAATAACAATTCCAGTGTTTATTGCATATATCAAAGATATTGTATGAAACTATACATCCTTAACTTTACCACATGCCTCATGAAATTATAATTATGTAATGTCCCCTTTTTAGCATGACCATGATAGTGGATGGATTTAACCTATTACTGGGTCCTTGTAGGCTAATACTGGTGATTAGAGGACCCTGTTGAGGGTTATGGCTCCGTTTGGTGGGACTTACTATTTATAGTAAGTCAATGGATGGTTCTAATGAGCTCAGATAAGTTAGAGGAGTTGAATGATGCTCTCAGTTTTTATTTTTGGCTTCCGGTTTGGGCTCCAAGAATTTTGGAGGGAGCGTCTATGTGTAGTAAGTCACCCCGTCAAGTTCATTCATCAACTTTCTTCATCAAGATCACTCATATGCTGTCAGATTTTGGTTCTGATGCTTCTTCAATCATTTTCGCAAGACGGGTGAATTATGATTATTATTTAATTAAATACGCTAAGATTGTTATTTTTGTTGGTATTGTATATTGGTCACCTTAGTGTCATAGCTCGTTGGAACCGGGTTGAAAAGTTTTAAATATTGGGCACAGGAAACAATGACCTTGTGTGTTAGAATATCATGATATTGATGAAAAGGTTGTTTTTGGAGCCAAAGGGGGTTAATAAATTATATTATTCAAATATGTGCCTAAGTATAAAGCAAAGGGCATTTAAGTGAAAAGTGTCTTCATGAAGCTAACAGTTGGAGTGATAAGGAAGATTTGTTTTATTATTATAAAAGCAATGGCTTGTTGCAAATGAAATCATTCTTGGATATTTTTATTTGTGAATTTGATGAGGAGTTGTACCTAGGGTTTGGGTAATTGGGAGCTAAAAGAATTCGGAATTCTTCTAAGTATTTTGCACTTTGAATTGGTTGATCTTTGCCAGTGAATTGTGTTAGAGATTATGAATATACTTAATTTGGTGATCGAATTGCGAAGAGGATTTAGATTTTTCATCTCAGATACAGTTGCAAGTCAGGGGAGTGTTAATTTAATGCAGATAGCAGTTGTATGAAGGTTGTGTTAGAAATTTGCCGCTCCATTAATTGGAGGTACGGTATTATTGTTTATGCCTGCATTTTATCACAGAGGTCTGTGATTTGTTCTTGGAGGCTGTGTTTGGTTGCATTGGGCAGCGTTAGACTATAAGGAGGCACACCATGGTTGCTTGGTGACTTAATTCAAAGTTTGTGATTACTAGAAGCCGCCAATGATTAATTTATTAAGGCTGCGATCAAATCTGGAATAAGCTACAGGCATGCGAATTATTGCAGGTTCTTCATAATTAGTTTTCAGACATATGTTATCAGCATTGCATTCATATTTGTAACTCTTGTTTGGAAGAGAATGAATCAAATTGATAGGAACAATTGCATTATAATAATAAAATATGAAGGTTCAATGAATAGTTTATTTAACTTTTGAAATTTCATGCATTTGTATATGTTTTGGAATTACAAAAAATCATTTAAATACAAATGTAGCAAACCATTCACACCCAGAAATCAGAACTTGTATTTTGCATGTAAAGTGTTTGACAAAATGTCAAACATTCAAAATTGACAACCAAAATCAGAATTGAGGCAATATCCTAGTGTGGGATATTACAAATTATAATCGGGTAAGGCAGCGTTTGGAAGAATTAAGGAATAATACGACAAGTGATTGATATGAAGGGTGCCAAGGGTGAAAAGGCATGAAGCATGTCCTTTCCAAAATGTGACTTACCAAACTACCAACAAGATACATTCATATTCATTCCTACAGCCATCAGGGGGAAAAGATAAGAAAAAAGGCATTAAGAAGCATATACATCAATCAGCATACTTAGTAATCTCAGTGGTGGATCATATAATTAAATGGAACAGATCACACCAGTATCCAAAATTGAACCAGAAAATTATAAAGAAGAAGAGAAAATAAAGAATATATTTGATACTCTTCCAATGAAGAAATAAGAAAGTAGATGGATCATTTGCATTGCTGACAAGCAATGTATGACAGCAAATTATGCTGTAAGCATCAGTTATATATATATATATATATATATATATATATATATATATAAGTAATTCCTATATAATCTATAGATTAAAAGATCTATTTTATACACACACACACACATTTATTGAAATATCCCTTGACTAATCTGCCCTCAAGTTGCTGATTAAACCCTCAAGGAATATTGTCGAACACTTTGCACACGATGTTTGATCTTACTGATTACAGTTTTTGTTTGCCTTGTTTTGAGTTTGTATGCTGTAAATGGTGTTTTTGTATACTTCTAATGATGCAAAATTGATTGGCAACATACTACAGATAATATGCTAACTGTTTCTGACCCATCACATGCATATAAATGACTGTAATTAACTTGTACAGCTAGTTGTCATATTGTCAAACACTTTCCATGCATCCTAAGATAGTCAATATGCACCTATAGCAATTAGGGATTAATGCAAACACTTGGCATGCAAGCTTAGTTTCAATCCGTAT
This sequence comes from Chamaecyparis obtusa, assembly GCA_027943335.1. Classification (NCBI taxonomy): domain Eukaryota; kingdom Viridiplantae; phylum Streptophyta; class Pinopsida; order Cupressales; family Cupressaceae; genus Chamaecyparis; species Chamaecyparis obtusa. The sequence goes on from BSBK01001925.1 coordinate 256,468, forward strand.
TCAAACTGAAATACTGATATGTAATGGACTGATTACAAATTCTGAGAAATCAGATTACAATGCTCAAATTCAATGCATATGAAATCTATTTGAAAACTATTGGAATGAACCTGTAGCTGTTCGCATGCTCCAAAAGGCACCTCAGATTGTAACACTGCTCTCTATAAATGAGCTCAAAACTGACACCAAGGCTGGAAACATTAAACTGAGGCACTTTATACTCAAAATGTGCCTTATCCTTGTCAAACGCTGCCCCTGTAATTTAATTGCAGCCTCCAAATAGCTGTCGCTGCCTATAGAAGAATGGCTGCTTCCTCTACTTCAAACGTAGACCTCTCAAAAGGCTGTGATCTGCAAACAATGCTGTCTTCAACCTTTGCAATTATAACTGAAATCAATTGGGCATGTTTATTGTTGATTCCTGCAAACAATGATATCTATCGTGGCCTCTAGATGAAGCCAAAGCTCTGGCATAATTCGTTGGGTGTTTTACCAATTCACTATGCTGAAAAAAACTTGGAAGAATTTACAATTCTTCAAGCTCAAAATCAGAAACCCTTGTTTCAACTTCTCCTCCACACAAAAACAGCAAAAAGCATGAAACATGACTGAATTCGATATCTCTCCAAGGCTTTTTAATAACATTTCACCATGAACCTTCACTCACAAGTCATTTTAATGACTTAAATTCATTTCCTTTTGATGCAAAGTTGACTTTATATTATATCATTAATGAAGTGTACTTTTTTAATGAGTATTAATTACTCATAACCCTCAATTTATAACTTTATAATATAGCTTAAATAGTTAAACATCATTAAAGGCCACTAAAATATTAATATCTCATTAAATACTCATTATTTTGACAAGCCATCTGAACCAGGGAGTCAACCACTACATCCACTAGGCATCTAGTTGCCTTACTAAAAGTAGTAAGGGTCCCTCTCTAACATCCACAGACTTACTATAAATAGTAAGTCCCTCAAAATGGAACCAAAAACCTCTGAATATCAATGTCTCAAAACAAATGAAGGATCAAGTGAGATAAACCCTTACAACAGCCACCTGAAAAAATTCGTGATGCCCCAAACTGGACCCTCTAAACAACTCCATTAGCCTATGAGGGTTAGGAAATAGGCTAATCCCTTGAACTCTGATGCTCACGAATATGGGGACATTATACACACACACACACATATATATATATTTGGGGGTAGAGAATTAATTATATTCGGTACTTTTAAGATATTACTGGCAAGCATGTATACTGATTTACAAAGTATTATATCTAAATTCTATTACAGGCAAGGGACCCATATATGGTCTTATATATACATATATATATATATATAGCATTATGTATGTTAATAATAGTAAAATCAGAATTATAATTTTATATATATATATATAGACACTCATTAGTATTAATGGAGTCATAATCATATATGTCCATTTTCAGATTCCATACTATTTAGTACCTAAAGAGGAAGGGACTGAAGTGTTTCCAATGAGAGGCTTGTCTAAATCCAGCCAATAGGTTGATTCCCAAGATAGGGTAGGGATCAACATCCCTTTAAATCCTTGAGAACATAGTCCCAAGACAGGATAAGGCCTTGGATCTGTAAACTTTGAGGGAACCTATTGTGATTGGTATCTAAGCAACTTGGTTACGTCCTAATCTTCTTCTTCTCGAACTGAAATGGTAATGAGGGTAATATAGACATTAAGGATCATAAATAGTAAGATTGCTTAATATGTTTGGTGAATGTATAACTTTTCTTACTTTGAATAATGGAATAACATAGATTTGATTCAATACAACTTAGTCCATTCAGTTTAGGCCATAAGAATATTAAATACGGGATAATTCTAGTTATAACAAGCCTAAACCTAGTAGGGGGCATTACAATGTCCAAGCTTGGACATGGAGGGATCGGATTCTGACCTCCTCATGTCCACTGGTGGACAAAGGGCCTTAGATTTCCGCCACCCCCCTTTGGGCTATGAAACTCGGCCTTGCCACTATAGATTTCCCTCTTAAATCAATGAAACAGGTTGCTTGAATACCTTGGAGAGAAAATCAAAGTTTAAAAAGGATAAATACTTGCAGATCTGAGCTTTAAACTCAGAAATTTTGGGCAATCAGCAAGATAGGAAATTCCCTCTTAAATCAATGAAACAGGTTGCTTGAATACCTTGGAGAGAAAATCAAAGTGTAAAAAGGATAAATACTTGCAGATCTGAGCTTTAAACTCAGAAATTTTGGGCAATCAGCAAGATAGGAAATTTCGATAGTAATTTGGACATAGAAAGAAGTTGTAGATTCATTAGAAATCTAGCTTAATAGACCTTCTAATCGAGGAATTCACTTGAAATCAGTATTTAAGCAAGTAGGAGCAATCAGGTTCAAGGGTTAGAGTGAAATTCATTAAGGTTGGCTTCAATTGAATTGATTTTTTCTTCTTGACTTCGAAAGTTTGATTTTATAAAGAAGTATGGAATCCAAGCTTTTGACAAATGTTGTTGTCTTGTTTTGCAAGGAGAGGAAAGTAGAGGATTTGAAGATAAGAAGAGGCTATGGCAAGATTTCATCAAAAGGATAAGAAGATCAAGCTAAGGACTTCAAGCAGGAAGATGGTTCGAGATCGAGGATAGGGTGAAGATGCAAGTTTAAGATGGAGATCAAAGAACAAGTTATGCAAGAAAATGATCTAAGTCTACAAGCAAATAGGAATTATCATCAAGTTCAATTGATCCAAGTGGAATAATCCAGCTACATAATGTACCTATAGCAATTCTACAAGATCAAGGCCAAAACATCAAAATTTCAAGTACAAGCAAGTTCTAGCAATTAAAATGAGAAGATTTTTAGAAGGTAGAGAAAATTCTTGAAGATGAAGCAATGTGGGAATATTTGCCACCATAATCTATTGAAGGCTTGATAAGGTTGAGTATCAAGAGATATTTTCTCATCACCAAGGAATTGATAAAGTCTATAAGATAAGCATGATCTAGTTGCAAACCTCCAAGAACATCCAATCAAATCATGCCAATGTACATGTGGAGTCTACATAATACTTCTACCAAACCTATTTTCTGATTGGTCAATCAAAGCAATGTAATTTTCTTATTGGCCCACAAGGTGGTGCTTTGATGTAACTGGGTTAGCATTTAATGTTTGTTAGTGGTAGTTATGGAAACCCTAATTAGGGCTTTGTTGGATTAATCTTGGCCCTTGATCTTGAATCGATCTCGGCCATTCATTATACTGAGAGTCTCTATATAAGGCCAACTCAAATCATTTGTAAGGGGTTTGTTGAAATTGTTGCTATAATGCTACCAAAGTAACTGTAGATTCATTGTTGGTCTTCATGGTGGCTTACTTATATTATTTTAGAGTATTGCATGGTTTCTTCACTTAAATTAGTATTTCATTAATGTTGAGTAGAAGTAGTTGAGTAGTTGGATGAAAGTGATTGTGAATCCATCTTTGTGGAACTTGTTTTATCCATACCACTAGCAATTTGTTGATTGTAAATTTGTCTTGCGTGGTCAACTGAACATTTAATGAGCTTTACTTCGATTATTGCTTGCACATTGATATGCATCCATTGATGGTGTTAATGTAATGGTAATAGTTTAAACATCTTACATTCACCTTAGGAGATCGCACTAGCCTGATGGAGTTGATGACAAGATTAAGTCTAGTAGAGTCATAGAGACAGTCATAGTTTCTTGCATTCTAGGAGTAGAATAGCTTTCTAAACTCATTCCCTTTGCAATTTATTTGATTAGAAGTAGTTGATATCCATTGAATGAATAGCATAAGTCCCTTTGTGATACCAGTGTAGTGCATCATTACAACTGAGTGAAAGTCCACAACTAGAAGGAACCTTGGGGTTGCCTCATTTGATCACACAATCCATATACATTGTTTATCATATGACCATCCTTATTCAAGAGAGATGGAGATTTGATGTTTCATTTGGAATATAGAGTATTTGATTCTGCATGTTGAATTTGCACATTGAAGTGGTCACAAAACTAGCATCAACAGTTACAAATGTTGCTAAAGCAAAAAGGTGAGGTATTCATAGGGTTGCTTAACTAGGACTTCTAGATTTGATGGGCCTAAACTATCAATCAAAGGAAATTGACATCTTAAAAGATCAATTTGAAAACCTAGTTCCTATGTGGCTATGTCCTATTTCACAAAACAACAAAATCAACCATTTGTTTCTCAACTACCAAGTGGACAAGGACATTGCTCTAGAGAGTAGAATGGATAGTTTCATCAAAGGGGTACGGTTACATTGGGTGCCAAATATACTACCAATGTTAACAATATCAAGACTATTTTGGAAACATTGTGGCCATCGAACAAGTATTCAAGGATTGGACAAGAAAATACCTAAAGAACATTAGTTAGTGACATGTCTTCTCCTTTGAGATTTGAATTTATTCATACACATTGTGGATATGCCAACACATCCATTTTTATTGTGTAGCAAAATATGGCAATAGCAATTTATGTCTTGATCTATGACTTATGAGTCATACTTGTTAGAGAATGATGGGTAATTTGGTGCAAGGTACACAATCATGTCAGACAAGTAAACTTGTCTCATTTTAAACTATTTTTGAAGTGACATGCATCACAAACATTCTACTTATAAAAGGTTTGGGTATTGTATTGTGAACATAACTTTATTTTGCAAGTATAAAGTCATTTGGCATTTGTAGTAACTAGGGAACGGGAGGGCCTAGGATGAATTTTTTCTTTACTTGTCAAATTCTTGTTCATCTTTACCTTCTTATTGGCTCTCCTTTCTCTTCTAGTTGTAGGAGTATTTCAAGTTGGTTCTATAATCCCAAGCTTGTCAAATAGAATTAGTAGCCATAGTTATTGTCCTACTTTTCATCCTACAATGATGGAATAATTCCTAAGATGCTTCTTGGAAGAGACCATTTCTCTTATGTAGTCCCTACAAAAGGAATGGATAAGGCTCTTATTGGCAACATGTTGCCTTCTATGATCTTTGTTGGATGTTAGTGTGACTTCAAATTCCTAAGGACAAGGGTGTTGATTAATTGGAATCACAAGTATCCTTCAAGTCTCCAAAAAAAATAGATTGAACAAGTTATTGTTCCATCACCGCCACCTTCATGGATGGCCTTCAAGTGCACTATTAATTTCTACTTGTGTGCTTGGTTGGTACCACATGTGTCTAATAATGTTGTTGTCACAGTTTGTTGGATTTCTATTCTGCAAACACACATGAGTGCTCATGTGAGCACCTATCATTTTAAAACTTTAGTATATGAGAAAATGAAAAGCATCAATCATCCATGTGAGATGAGCATTGTCATCTTCTATTAATAAAAGCTTCTTCTATGTTTACAAGGGACTTTTGGAAGGGAATTCGTGTAACATTTAGTGTAAAGAAATACGATGGGCATGGTAAGAATTCATAGGTTTGTTATACTTCTTGCAAACTGCCAAGTTTCAAAGAAATTGGTACAAAGAACTCTTCAATTGATGTTTCAGAATTGTTTCCATTGTATCAATTATTATTTTGTGAGTTAAATATGACTTTGAATGCACATTTGTTGCATTTTGTACAAAGAGTGTGTAGTTGGATATTCCAAGAATACCATAAAATACTAGTTTGAACATTTTTCTTAACATAGTCTCTTTCATCCTTTAGTGTCATAATTTTTTTCACTAAGTAGAATTTCAGCTTTGGTCAACAATTTACATCTAACATTAACCAGATAAGGTGTGGATTATTTGTGAGTTGCCTTAAAACTATTTCACATTTCTCAAGTTCTTTGCTATAATTGAACCTTATCCTAGTCGAGCCACCCCTAATTTTTTATGCTCTCTGGTCTGGAACCCTGCAATTAAGCTAAGTCATGCTTGTAAAGCCTTAAACCCTAAACCCTTAACTTTGATTCTAAGCCTACAATATAAGTTGAAGTTGACTTGTTAAAGGTCATTACCCATCCCTTGAGTCATGACCTTAAGTTTTTTGCTCCGTTCGAAACCAGCACCGAATCCTAGTAACTGGTTTCTCATGCATTTATTTCCCCAAAGTCCCAACATCTAAGTGTAGAGTCCAAAATTATACCCCCATTTGCAATCTAAACTACACTTTTGTAGCTACTTTAGTGTCCATTCCTCCAGTATTTGTGTAGGTCCATCTCAGCCCTTGCATCAGCCTTTTCCCTCACAGGATGCTCAAAGTCCCTTTCAGCAGCTATATTCCAGCATCAACTTTGCATTAGCCGCAGGTTTCCTTTGGAATTTGTCATTTTTTAGCATGATTCATTTGGACACTAGCGCACCACACGGATGTTCGCGCGTCACGCATTCATCTACCAACATCCCAACGTTCAAATGTCAATCCTAAACATGCTTTCCGCTTGTCACCTGCGTTTGACAATGGAACAGCTCAAAATCTTCTAGAACGGCCTAGAAGCCTCTTTTCCCTTTTAAATTCATGCTTTCGCCTCCATTCAAGCTCTCTAGAAGTTCTCTAACTTTTGGTTACTCTCTTGGTTCTTACACACAAAATCTATTGCAATCTCTTGGCTTTCATATCGCTCTTGCTCTCTTACTTGCTACAACAATCTCTTACAATGATCTCCATAGTTCTCTTGGCTCTCTTGCAGCTCATTCTGTAATATCCTTCTATATCTCTTGTGTCTTTGAGCATCTTGGGATTTATCACATCCTTATCTATCAATTATCTCATGTAATAGGGGTTTTTCTCCACTAACGGGATTTGCTTCTATTTGCATGTCTCACGTAATAGGGCTTTTCCTCCATTAACCGGGGTTTGTTTCTATTACATTGTCATTTATTTTCCTATTTATCTTTTCAATCTATCTATCTATCTGGCTGCTGTGAAGGTGGAAACACCAAAACAGGGACCTGACTGAGGCAAGTCTCCAAACAGCCCCAAACATTTTCCCTTCCTTGTGTGTGTGCAGGTTTATTGGAAGCATTCAAACACATGATGGTTCCCTCATGCTTTGTTCATTTCCTTTATATTCATTTTGGTTATTTAATATCTTTTATTGTGTTTCTGACTTTTGCATTTTGCAGGTTATCTAAAGTGCAGACCAAGGTTTTTTGCTAAATTCTTAGTTTATCTGTTTCGGTCCATACAGGACTACGTGTCACGCGCTGCGCTGGCATCCAATGATTAAACATTAATGCATTCCTAATCTGCTGCACATGACTATTTCTGAAATAAGAAACATTTCAGATTGCTGTCTGGAAAGACTTGTTTAGTCACTGCAAGTGTATTTCGGTTTGCTGTTGAAATAAAGCAAATTACGTATTGTTTCTGAATCAGTTCATTTCCAGCATATAGTTTCCTTCTGTCATCATTATATGCATAGCAGTGGTATTAAATTTTAGAATAATCAGAATTGAATGTTGGCAAGTATGAAATCTGAGGGAATTATTGTGAGGGGATATTGCTTTTCTATTATCCCTATCTAGGGATATTACAGTGCTCCAAAAACCCATCAACAAGTCCACTATCATCAATTTCCGAGGCAGATCATTGGCCAAGATTTCTTGGATGCATTATCTCATTTTCAGAAGGCATTGCATATATTTAGGATTTATATTCTAAAGCCACATCTGTTTGGTCTACTTGGCCACAACAAAAGGCCAAATATAGCCTAAATAATGCAAATAAAGAATCCTGTTGTTCAATCACTGAAGTCGTATCTAATCAATATTTGCACAACTACTATGTGAGATTGAAAAAGCCTTGATCGAAAGGCTGGAAATAGTATATTAGTATCACTATTCATAGCTATACTCCCAGTAAAGGACACAAGTGGCTCTCTCCACATATGCCTATGGTCAAGACTGTTGGCATGCACGAAAAACTTGTCAACAAGTCTCCTGTCATCAATATCCAAGGCAGACTATTGGCCCAGATACTTTGGATGCATTCTCTCGCCTGTACAAGACATTGGCTATATTCAAGATATATATTACAAAGCCAACTCTGCTTGGCCCACTTTGCCACAAGCGAAGACCAAATATAACCTACACAATGTGGATAAAGAATCATATGATTCAATCACTGAAGTTGTATCTTATCAGCATTTGCACGAGATCTATCACTGGATGGGAGTCTATAGATGATGGAAAGGACTTTCTCGATGGAAGGTGGGAAAACCCTGATGACTGGGACCTTCCTCCTAGTTCGAGCTGCATGGCTTTAGAAGCTGAATAATTGTTGCGCGACTGTGTTCTTTTTGGGACTGCTTGCAACTCTTAACAATTGTTCGCCTGGCTTCAAGACGTGATACCATTGTACCTGTCCTTTTTAAGATAAGCTGTAGTTATTTTGTAAGTAAAATATAGTCAGGACGCATTTTGTTTTCTTTTTTGATTCCCAAGTATGTCAAAAACAGCTCTTTCAAAATAATGGTCACACTTATCAAATACTTCATTTATTTTGAACAGTTTCTAAGCAAATTTCAGTAAAAGTTAATTGATGAATTGAGATTTCATCAATTTCTAAAATTCTATTCTTTAAAGACAGGCATAACTCCGCGAGCGTTTTGCTCAAAACTACTTCAGAAAGTGCATTAAATGAATATACGGAAGAAAGTCTTAGATATATAATCAAACACTTCTTAGAGAGCATGAAGAAATTTTACTGATTGGGGAAGGGAAAGAGCAATGAAAACATACAGTTTTTGAACGATTCTTTGGTGCAGTGTGCTGTGGACGAGAGTATAGCGGAAGAGAGTGCCTCTGCTGTATCAAAGCCATTTTTTAAAAATTCTGAACTGAACAATAGAATAGTACCTAGGTTTTTCACATCTAAGGCAAAAGATAGCCGGAGGCACAGATGACAAGGTTTAATGGTAAGGAGGAAACCAGTGAGAGATTACAAACGATCGGCAACCTCATCTTCATCATGCCTGGGCAGCCTTGAGACAGTACACATGTACATGTAGTACAAATTAACATATTCAAGTACAAACAGTACCATATTTTATCAATATTGTTAGTTTGTGTGTATTTTTTATGTGTATATTCGAAGCATATTATATAACCGTCAGAGGAAGAGCGATTCAGTAACAGATGCTTAAGATGAGCCTACGCGGGAAAGACGAACACAAAATATCTACATTCGGTAAACAAATTACAAATTTTAAAATTGCTGGAATGTATGGCGAAGTACAAACAGTGTCGAGCCAATTGGCCAAGGTAGAGGAAGAACATTAGTTAATTAAGGCTGAATTAGGATGGTATTAATTATAAAATAATGTTAACAAAAAGTTGAAATTGATCTATGGAATTTTAAAGAATATAATGTGTGTGAATGTCTAATAATAAGATGTAGCGTTTTTAAAAGAAATTATGTATGCTAAAACAGTTTATGGATTCGATTGTGTAAAATTTTTTACCATCAACGTTTCGAATCATATTACATGATCTATCATCATGATGCAAGAGAGAAAGAGGAAATCTAATAGATTTGATTGATGGATCATGTAGTATGATCTGAAACATTGATGGTAAAAAACTCTACACAATCGAATTCAGAAACTGTTTTAGCATACGTATGGATTGTGGAAATCTAATAGATTTGATTGAGAAATTATGTAAGTTTTTATTAATAATGTTAATCATACTTTATAATCTTTTATTGAGATGAGGAAGAAATTGATATAGATTGGTGACTTGGCTTAGTGAAAAGAGGGAGGAGGAAAAGGAAAAGGAAAAGGAAAAGTTTATTTATGGATGTAGATTGAGATTGTATTTGTAATTGTAAAGGTGAAAAGGGGAATATTTGGGACATTTTTCTTTTATATTGGATTGACTTTGACCTTTTTGTTTCTAACATAATGACTAGAGCATAAAATGATGTATTTTGTATTCAAATTTGGCAAATGTCTTGATTTTAGCTTCTATTCATATACCCTCTTTAAAGTTTGGAATTGACCCTTAGTTTATCTATCCATCACCCAACTTTAATTGACCTAATTTAGCTCCATAAAAATGATCTTAGCAACCATTACAAAATTCAAATTTAAATTTGAGGACCTATATGTTTCCTTCCTTCTAGCCATTTAGAGCTAGATAAAGTGTGAAAATATTTGAATTATATGTCAAGGAATTCTATAAAAGAACAAACACTCATTCATTTTGATCATCCCATGCAAGTTGTACACATCAAAATTATATCTTAAATTTTTTGTTACACAATACCATATTATAAGAACATTGACATAAGTATTCTAGAGCATATTACACATTGTCTTCAACCATTATTCATGTTGCTAAATCAATATCCAAGGGTTTGTCCAAATAAGAATAGTCCTTATAAACAAAACTCCTTCAAGGTCTTTGTTAATATTGTCATTTCATTGCATGTATGTATATCCAAGCAAATCTATATTTGTAGAGATAAAAGAGTCACAGTTGACAAGTTCAAATCTAGAAGACAAGCTTAAATCCACACAATTGGTTTAGATGCACAATCACAAAGATCGATTCCACCAAACCACTAGAAAGAACAAAAACTATATTTATCTTGTGGTAGTTGTTTGATTAGTCTTCATTTTTGTTGTCCTAAATTTTGACATCATGAAATTGTGGCAACCCTATGCAATTTTCTCATGGATTCGTAGGTGCATCCTCTATGTTTCAATGCATCGATAAGGTGTCATGAAGGAAGTTTGTCATCCTTGAATTGTACTTTATGTGTCATTATTTATGCATTCTTTTTTAAGGTTTTCGTCAAGTTAAATCTCCTAAATGCTTGTCAGAATGAGTTTTTCTTCTCTGACTTCAAGCACTTGATTTTTGACAATCTTCATGTTTATTCTTTGTTTTTCCATTTCTTGTAAGTATTTTTTAATCTTGTTTTTCCCTTAGGTTAATAGCCCTTAAAATTCCGCTCGTTTCGAGCTAACTTAGGCCTCAATTGGAGTTGTCTAGCTCAAGTTATAAAAGAAAAGGTGAGGTTTTTTACGTTGACTGCATATTTTATTAAAAATCTTCCAAAAGTGGACTTTTTGTTGGTAATTATACCTAATAAAATAATTTTTAATATTCAAAATAGATTTTAGCATCCATTTTTAAATTTCAGCTCATTCTGAGTTAATTTAACCATAGCTTTTAATGTTTTATGAAAATTAGCCTTTTTAAGTCTATTTTCATGTTACTTTATTGAAAACTATAATTTTTTATTAAATTTAATTACATGAGACTTTTAATATGCATAAAGGTGGGGTTTTTATCACTCATTGCATATCATGCACATGGATTTACCTTCTACAAACCCACTACCAATGAATTCCAAGTCCCAAATGCACAAAAGTGGACTTTTTAAATGCAAATGCATGTTTTAAATTAAAAACATGTAACATAACATGTGTAAGTGGGGTTTTTATATGTATTTGCATATTAAAATCACGTTATTATAAACCTTTAATGAATTAAAGACTTTATAAGTGGGGAATTTGAACCCAATAACACATGTTATTGCATTCTCAAAGTCCACTAGCATGTATTTTTAACTTAAGTGCACAATGGTGGGGAATTTGAACTCAAAAATACATGTTTTGAACTTGCATATGTCATTGCATTATAAAAGCCCATTATTAATGACTTATAGGTAAAAGTGGTTTTTTCAAACCAAATTGTTGGATATTGCTAATGCATGGGGTGGTGATTGATACATTTAATATGTTTAATCACTACGTTACTGAATGGGCATTCATACTATTGTCATTTGTGGTTTGTCACTGATGTCAACATATGTTTCTGTGAAGAGTACAAGCTGAGTATGACAGTGTACGGACAGTGTACGGATGATTCAGACCGTGCTAAGATAGATGAGAGAACATGAAGATGTTGTGATCTTATATCCAAGATTAATGTAAAGTTTCATATTGAATGAGTTATAGATGTTTTGGTGAGGACTGGTTCCTGAACAGTGACAGTGGAAGTTGACAGAGTGAGTCTCTATGTTGGTATATCTTACAGATGATATGGATTAAGTGTATGTGAGCTTAGGAGATGAAAGACAAGGCACTAAAGGATGTTAGTTGATCAGCGCAAGGTATGGAATGCTAGATGATGTCAGTTGTGACATGTGATCTGGAGAATACTTATTTCAGAGCCGACTTCAGAGGTGTAGCGTGGATTTTGTTTGGGCAAATGTAAATTAAGGATGTCGGTCCTTAATTGTTGTAATAGAATCATTGTATACTTGTTTTAGGTACCTTATGTATCTTAGCAAGAGTTTATGTAATTAGAAAAGCCTAATGGGCTGACCTGATCATGTAGAATGTAATAGGGTATATATGTAAGATATTTTCTTTGGAAAAGATATGGAGACAACATATGTGATGTAAAAGGAATTGGAAAAGTTGCGAGCTTGTGTCTACTGGATGTAGAGAAGAGGATTACTAGTGAACTTCATTGGAAGTGATCAAGCAAAGATAGTTGTTGTCGGACAGTTCAAAAGATTGTGTATTTCTTCATATACACTTGTTGCGAACAGTGAGTTCTGAAGGTGGATTTAACCTTCTTTAGGGAGTGAGCTTGGGCAATGAGTCACCCTTCTTTATTGACTCCTAACAGGGTTTGTCTTCTAAAAAGGACTATGTACTGTAATGTTTCAATAAGCTCCTAACAGGGCTAAGTCTTCTAACAAGGATACTATACTCTCAATACATCATTTGTGGGTGCTAATTCCCACCGAGGTTTTTACCTTTAACAGGGTTTCCCCGGGACCAAAATATTGTGTTGTTGTGTTGGCATTCATTGTGTTCATTACATCTGATATTGTTGCTACTCAAAGTTTAAAGTTTAATAATATGTCATACAACTGATTCACCCCCCCCTCTCAGTTGTATTGTGGACTATTATTCCTAACATAAATAACATATGTTATTGCCTTTAAAAAGCACGTCATTATGTGTTTTGACTTAAGTATTGACTTAAAGACATAAAGGTGGCTTTTTTGAGTCAAAAAGCATGTGTTTTTACTTCTAAAAAAACCCATTATTATGTTTTTACCTTATGTTTTACTTTTAAAAGCACAAGGGTGGTGATTTTAAGATGAAAAGCACGTGCTTTCTATTCTAAAAAGTTCGTTAGTGAACATTATAACATGCATTTGAGATAAAGAAGCTAAAAGCATGTGTTATTGCATTTTTAAAACCCCTCTTTACTCACTCAAAGCTGCATTTATCATCAAAACGCCAAGGGTGGCATTTTTTTACTCAAAAACACATGTTTTTGAAGTTTAAAAACTCATTTTTGACTTGTTTTCCCTTGCATTTTTGGGCAACAAAGTGTTGGGTGGTGATTTTGGAGAGAAAGCCATGTGTTTTTGCCTTCTAAAAATGCACCTTTACTTCATCCCTATGTAAGTGGCAATTTTTAACATGAAAACACATGTTTTTTACTTCTAAAAACCCATTTTTGGGGGCATTTTTGGAAAGAAAAGAGATTTTGAGGCAAGAAATCACTTGGAAAATAGTCAAAATTGAACCATTTTTGCTCTTTCTCGGGTCGATGTTGCACTAAATTTTCCAATGATCATTCTTGGATCATCAAAATTGTATTTTAAAAGGTGTTTTACCCTCAAAACAGCCTGTTTAGGACATGTTTTTGGGCATTTTTGCTCAAAAACGGCCCATTTTTTGCCATTTTTCTTCATCAAATCCAAATGTTTTTTCTTCCAAGACGAGTTCTTGGGTATTTTTTATCATTTGCAGCTTGTCTATCATTCTTTTTAAGTTTCATTTGATGCCCTAGACACCATTTTTAATTGTCATTACATGTGCATTTGAAATAGTCAATTTTTGTTGCTATTCTCTTGCATTTTGTTTCTCTAACTTCCCACACTTGGCAAGCAATAGATCGTGACTCAAAAATGCATTCATTTTGCAAGGATTGAGTCAACATTCGAAATCTATTTAACTCTCATTCATGCAATCTTTCTAAATCCAAAAATCTCTTCATTTCATTTTTAGATTTTGCATAAGAGATTTAAGAGACTTCTTTCTTCGCTTCTTGAAGAAAAAGGGTAAAATTTCTTGTGAATTTCATAGGGATTTGTTGTATATATTTTGGTTCTTGTTCATCGTTGCAAATCCTTCATTTCATTTTCAAATTTGCACATGTTTTAGTTTGTAATATGTTCTCCTTCTATCTTTCGTCTAAATTCTCCAAGTTGCATATACAAGTGCTTCATCTTGCTTGCATATGCAGTCAAGATTAAAAACCTCATTCTTGAATCAAATTATTAAGGAAAGCAAGCTCACTTTGCGACATACTTTTTCATGCAAAAAATTCCACTTTCATACTTGCACACACTCCATCCGCACCTGTTATATCATTGTCATGTGACTTAAAACTCATGATGGTGGTTTCTTGCACACTAGCATATGATGAAAACATGATAATTCATTATAACTAGATGTTTTGATGCTCATTTTACATGCATTTTCCACACATAAAGCTTGTTGTTCGCACGTACTATTACCCTCCAAAAACTCATTTTTGGGTTTTCCTACCATATAAGCACACATTTTGAGCTCAAACGCATATATCCATTTGTTGTCCCAAAAGTTTCTTGTGAATTTCATAGGGATTTGTTGTATATATTTTGGTTCTTGTTCATCGTTGCAAATCCTTCATTTCATTTTCAAATTTGCACATGTTTTAGTTTGTAATATGTTCTCCTTCTATCTTTTGTCTAAATTCTCCAAGTTGCATATACAAGTGCTTCATCTTGCTTGCATATGCAGTCAGGATTAAAAACCTCATTCTTGAATCAAATTATTAAGGAAAGCAAGCTCACTTTGCGACATACTTTTTCATGCAAAAAATCCCACTTTCATACTTGCACGCACTCCATCCACACCTGTTATATCATTGTCATGTGACTTAAAACTCATGATGGTGGTTTCTTGCACACTAGCATATGATGAAAACATGATAATTCATTATAAGTAGATGTTATGATGTTCATTTTACATGCATTTTCCACACATAAAGCTTGTTGTTCGCATGTACTATTACCCTCCAAAAACTCATTTTTGGGTTTTCCTACCATATAAGCACACATTTTGAGCTCAAACGCATATATCCATTTGTTGTCCCAAAAGTTTCCAGCCATCCATTCATATATAATACCCTCTGAAAAACCCATTTTTGGTTTTTCTCACCACACAAGAGCCAATCTAACCCAAACCCATTTGTTCTTTCATTGTTCACAAGCATTGGACAGCTAGTTACCTTACCCAAAAAAAACCTCACTTATGCATAAAATGGATCCATCGCATGAAGATGTACTCATATTTTGGAATTTGCATGCTATAGCTACTCAGGCATATCATATTGCTATGTCAAGAGAATCTCTAGCTAACACTAGAAAAGGAAGAAGAAAAGGCCCAAAGGATTAAAAGGGAGAATCAAGGAAATTTGGAACGTGAAAGGCAAAATTGAAAGAATGATCTAAGATGGTGTTGCCTTCCTATGCTAACTATCCAGTTGTGCAACCAGGTTTGGATGTAAACGTAAGATAAGAAGATATCATTTCAGGCTTAAGGGATTTCATTTGGAATCAAAGAGAAGAAGATGCACACTATACAATTGCTCGGGCCATCTTGGAGGAAGAGGAGGAAGTTGGTATTGAATTTGAAAGAGAAAGACAAAGAATTCAAAGGGGACTTAGAGAAAGATTGGAATGTGAGGAAAGAGAAAGGATACAAAGAGAAAGAGAAGCCCATAGGAGAGCTCAAAGGTCACCCTTAAGAGAAATTCAACTTTGAGGGAATCAAGTGAATCAAAATTAAAACAAAAGTTGGATAAGAAGATTGGATCTTTCTCCCTAGAAAGGTTCGAAAGATTACAAACAAAGAATGCTTTCAAGACAAAAATGGTCAATAAGCACTCAAGGCAACAATCAATGATGCATATTCATGTTCCAGTTCAAGATGATTTCACCAAACCAGAGCATATCAAACATCAGACATCCTGTACCAACATGGAGACCAATAAATGATGATGTAATAGGGGTTGTGTCTTGTCAGACACTTAGAATATTTTCATCATGCCTTTGTAATTTGTATTTGACATATGTAATTGCATGTGATAGTATCATGTGCAAAGTTGTAGCATGTAATCAAGTTCCAGGTGCATTAGGCATGCAACATTGAATAAGTCAAAATTAGTTACTTAGTTAGGGAATAAGTCAAGGTGGTTAAGGGTTTTCCCCTTGTTTTTCCACATAATTTCTCTCCACTCTTTTCCTATATAAAAGAGGGAGATCATTGTAAATAATCATTTTTTGGCAAGGCAAGAAAATTCTGCCAGTTTGTATCTACACTCTAAGACTTTGAGCTTAGATGTAAATTTGAATTGTTTTCAATAAAAGGGGCAACTTTCTTTCAAAATTTGTGTTGATTCAAGCTGTTATGTGATGAAATTTTATGGATATTGATTGTGAGTTTTGGAGTTTTTCTCAAGAGGGATTTGAATTTAATTGTGCAGACTTTGAGCTACCTATTGCATTTAGAGCCAATTTGAACTTTTGAAGACTTTGTGTTCCAGAAGGACAAATTGTGATAGATAATAGTGGTTGCAATTATTTAGAGCTAAAGAATTTGGGCTTTAGTTGTAAGTGTTTTTATTAAATTTGAGAGTATCCAGTAAGAGACTTTCTGCCTTACTAGTTATTCTACTTGAATCCTCACAAGACAAGCACATGAGACTTTGCGTTCCTATTTTTGTTTCACAAAATATAAAAGAAAGTTGTTGCTCCTAGTATTTTTCTTAAGTCAACTCCATGGTCAGCGGTATTATCATAGTAATAAGGAACTTTTTGTTAAGTTGGAAAGTTGTGGTTGTATGCAAATCATTCTTGAAAAAAGAGGAATTGATTAAGAGAACTACCCTTTTTGTAATTTTAGTTAAGTTCCTATTGAAGCTGCCTACGATAAGAAGGGAGCCTCCCCTATTGCTAAGAGGAAAGATTTGTCTCATGAGACGTTGCCTAAAGTTGCAGTTTTTTAAGGTGTAGTCTTAGCAGTTTACAAAAAAATTTAGCCATCAAGTTTTTTGGCAACTCTGCTTGGGACATGACGCACATTTGAAAGCCTCACGTTTTCATTTGAAGTATACCTGTATCCTTTTTTATTGTAAATATTCATTGGAATTTATTTCTGTTAGTTTTTCAAGATTTTACAAAGGACATGTAAATGGCTCAAGGTCCTTGGGGAAATACTTTTGGTCTGTTGCATCTAGCTCCACCTCTACATGCTCTTCCTGATGCTTCACAGAAGAATTTCCCAAAGTTCTTTGGTGATGGATGACAACATCTTGATGAACGTATTACTTATTTTTACATTGCATGCGATGTTCATGGTATTGAACATGAGGACGTGTCTATGAGGTTGTTCGTGGAAACTTTCCAAGGTGTGGTTGTTGACTTGTTTTACCAACTTGCACTATATATTATCACAAACTGGACCACTCTCATAGCCAAGTTTGAAGAAAGGTTCAAGCCTTCTAAAGATGCTCATGCGTTATTAGCCCAACTCACCTAGCTGAAGAAGGCATCTCATGTGCCTATGCGTGAATTTTTTTTTCATTTCAACAAGTTGACACGAAGAATTCAAGTTATTTCTCAACCCACAATTGCAAATTTGAAGTGCTTCTTTGCAAATGCACAAATTCCCAAAGTTAATTTTCTATTAAGAAGAGCAGCCCTAGTTACTCTTGCAGTTGCACAAACTTTGGCAATTGGAATTGAAGATGATCTTATTCTTGCTAGGCAGATAAGAATTGAGGCAAGTGGGTTTTAGAAAGTTATCTTTCTTTTGATTCATTTTCTCCCATCACAAGGACGGATCCTGTAGTTCAAAGGTTGGAAAATGAGTTAGATTCCCTCAAAAATAAAATAGCTCAAGGTATGTTCTTTTTTCCTCATGAGGATGTAGAAAGGACACCCCTTCCATCTGTTCTTTGTAATCTTGCCAGTGAGAATCAACAAAGGTTAGTTCCATCATAAAAGAAACTTGATATTGAGGCACCATTAATAAAGGCATCAGTAAAGCATCTTGAATCTAAGGCTACTGATCTTGCTATTCTCTTCCAAGAAAAGGAAGCAGAATTAGCTGGCAACTCTCATTTTTGGTTCACGTAGTCTCAGAAGGCTGGAGATGAAAATTTGAGGAAGAAAATTTTTTCTTCTGATGATGACGATAATCATGTCATAAAAATGGACATGCAAGCAAGTCTTAATCAAGCTAAAACTGATGAATTTGTGTCTCAAGCTCATGAACTTGGGTACACTTTGCATGAATTTCCTACCCCATAGCTTAAAAAGGAATCTCTCATAAACAATCAAGATTTTACCAAGTCTGACATTTGTGAGAAGTATGTTGGGGTATGCAATGCAGTCATGTTGTCACCTAAATCACATGAGCAAGGTTTCTTCAATCAACCTGAGGTGCTGGTGGTTGATGAACTGGTCAAGAAAGTTACAACATGCAAGAAGAGTTTAGTCTTTGTACGATCAAAAGGATGTCCAGTAAGACATATGGCTTGGTTAGAGGCCAATAAAACATCATTTATTCCACTTGTACCTAAACACGAAGATACAATTGAAGAAGAGGCTAAACATACATTTGTAGTTTAGTCAGAGTAGTTTGAATTCATCGACCTATCTTGGAGCAACAATACATATGATTCATCTCAAAAAGGTGAAATTGTTCATCTCTTCTAGGAGGTGTTACATCAAACATTGACATCATTGCTCCAGTTGTTCGTGATCTATCTATACAAAGTTTCTTGTGAACATGAAAGGTATTGCAAGCTACTGAAAAAAGGTAGCTATTTTGTTGAACCAGTAAATCTGAAAAGTTGCATTGTCGGCTAGTTTGAATTATGTAGGTTTCTCTTTGTTTTCAATAAGTGCATTTGCACAAGTTTGTTCAAGGTTTTCTTTGTGTCGATCACGTCATCCTGTTTGAGTCTTTTAGTTTTTAGTTGCCTCACTCTAGCCCAATGGAGTAGATGAAGGCACTTAGAGGTCTGGATTCTATATTCCTCATTGTTTCTAAGAACAAATGAGGTATGTTCCCCAGTTAGAGCTAGTTGTTGTCCTCAATTTTGACATCACAAAATTATGGAAACCCTATGCAATTTTCTCATAGATTCGTAGGTGCATCCTCTATGTTTCAATGCATTGATAAGGTGTCATGAAGGAAGTTCATCATCCTTGAATTGTACTTTATGTATTATTATTTATGCATTCCTTTTTAAGGTTTTCATCAAGTTAAATCCCCTAAATTCTTATCAGAATGAGTTTTTCTTCTCTGACTGCAAGCACTTGATTTTTGACAATATTCATGTTTATTCTTCATTTTTCCCTCTCTTGTAAGTAGTTTTTAATCTTGTTTTTCTCCCTTAGGTTAATAGCCCTTAGAATTTTGCTTGCTTCAAGCTAACTTAGGCCTCAATCAGAGTTGTCTAGCTCAAGTTATAAAGGAAAAGGTGGGGTTTTTTAGGCTGATTGCATATTTTATTAAAAATCCTCCAAAAGTGGACTTTTTGTTGGTAATTGCATGTGTATCATCTGAAAAATGGAAGCACTTCCATTTAGGACTGGTTTATCCCTTTGAGTAAGTAGTCTAGGGTCATGTCAAGTACCTTTGAGTGGGTCTATGACTGGATCTAGCTTTTTCCCCTGTTTTGCTTCTCTCTCCACCTATTTACAGCCTCTTTCTGGCACTCTATCCTGAGAAATTGAGATCTTTGACTTCAAGGTCAAGGATGACCTTCTGGGTCAAGGTCGACCTTGAATTTAACCTAGGTCAAGGATGACCTCGACTTTGACCTAGGTCAGAGTTGACCTCGACCCTAACCCTAGCTCCAAATTTTAGATTCTGGAAGTTTCGGGATGTCAAGCTTCAGAAAGTTTTATTTCCTACTTCTGGGTCGGCTGTTTCAGATTTCAGAATGGTAAAATCTTAAATTGTATTTAATCTAGGTCCATTTCTAGGGGTTAAGGCTTAATTGGAATTTAATTCTCCTATGTTGGCCTCTCTAGAAGTTAGTGCCCTAGACTAGTATAAAAGGAAGCCTTCCTCTTTCATTTCAAGATATCTTTTCACATCCACACACCATTGAATTCAAGAAAGTGAAATCAAGAGATCAAGAAAGAAAGAAGGAGAAGGAAAGCATTCAAGCATTCATTCATCCTCACGCATTCAATCATTCAAGATCCAATTCATCAAGGAGGTCCATTGATAGTCATTGAAGGATTCAATCTCTTTGGAGCCCTCTTGTTGAAGATTCCTCCATCCACATTCATCCAAGCTTCTTCCTATTTCAAGATCCACTCAATATTGGTTTTGAAGATCTAATTCAACTACATTCAACTATACATTCATTTGGAGTATCCATACTTGTGGATTCAAGGATTCGAATCCTCCACAAAGATTTCAACATAGGCAAGGTGAATAGTTCCATTTACTTTGTTTATATATTGCAATTTCAATTACATTTCAAGGTTGATTCCAAACTAGGGTTTGACCAAGGAAAACCCCTCATCCAATGAACAAAACCCTTTTTATTGCAGGTTCAGGTGCAGGATGATGAATATCAATGCATATCTAAGTACCCTTTTTGGTGAACTTTCAGGATTTGCGAACAAAATTTATGTCAGTGCTGTGCAGGTCAAGGATGACTTTCTGGGCTAAGATTGTACCCCGGGGTAAGATCTTACCCCAGCCTTGAGGTCAAGGATGACCTTGTTCTGAAAGAAAAAAGATTTCTGAGTTTTCTCTGTTTCTACATTTCCAGCCCAAATCCGGTTGTAGAATCCCCTGAAACTGAACACAGACACCAGAAAACAACATTTTCCAGATCTATCATACTTGAGGTTAGTATTTATTTTCAATTCAATTAATATTTCAATTATACACTTATCATAATGAAATATAAAGTTATTCTCTTTCTTCATATTCTTCATCGATTGATTCATCTATGTATTGACCATCTTCTTGTGGTTAATCAATTTGGATCTTCCTTTGGGAATTTGGGGCTAAGAGGCATGTCTTATATTTCCCATCCTCATCATATTATCACACATTCACATATCCCCCTTAGGAGAGCACTCTGTGTTCATCTACATTTTGATGACCATGATTTGTTCCCCTACATTTTGGTGAACCCGCAATAGACAACTCTTTCTTTTATGGTGTTAGATCTTGCATGTAATAAGTTTCTTTTATGTATTTGCATCTCATATAAAATAAAAATACAAAAACTTTCATTTGTTCATGCTTTGTATTTTCTTAGTTTAGTTCATTTGCATTGCATTGGTATATGAGCTTTACTACTTCTAGTCCTACCTATAATATTCCAGGTAGAAGAAGTCGTAGACTTGTGGGTGCCTTTGATCTTGAGTCTTCCTCTCCTTTCCTTAGGATCTCGGATGAAAATGTGATTCTTCATGATTCCAACCCTACTATGGAGCAAAAATCTTCTCACTCATTACATGATGAGGATGATTCTTTAAGAGTTCCTCCTGAACAAGTCTAAAAAAATTCAACTGAACTTGATAAAATGGGTAATTGACTTATCCAAGAAAACCATAATCAAGATTCTATTCAAGCTATAGAGGCTCTTAAGAAAGTTCTTCGTGATAATGATCAAGGTGTCAATCTCCTTCATGGTATCACTCACCTTTTGCATTCAAATGTTAAACCTTTAGCTCAAGAAGCTCAAGATCTAGGATTGATTCCTCCTATTACTAGTGTGGAAACTTCTTTCATTCCTTTCCCTAGTATTCCTACCTATACTCCTCCTTTGGTGACTATGATGGTTCCCTCTCTTCCTATGAGTGTTCCTCATATGTCCCTTTGTACATCACAACCTTCTTACCATAATGTTCCTTTTACTTATTCTAATCCTCTTCCAACTATGGTTCCAAGTTTTCTTCCAGTTGTGTCTTCCATTCCTGCAGCTTCATACACTTTACCTAGTGTTTCTAATGTTGCTATGCCTCCTATTTCCTCTAATGATTCAACAATCATTAGTTTGGCTCAAACTATGTCATCTTTACAACAACACCTTGTGTCCTTAACTCAAAACAAGTTTAGCATTCCTACATGTGACATGGGAAGTCCTTTATCCCTAGACATCATTCGTACTCATGTTCCTCAGCAAGCCAATATGCCTCATCTTGATAATTACAATGGTAAGGGAGACCCTGTTACTCATGTTAAAACATTTCAAATCCTTTGTAGTGACTATGCTCATGACCATGAGATTTTAGCCAAGTTGTTTGGTAGAACTTTTCGTGACAAGGCCTTACAATGGTATTGCTCCTTGCCTCCTTATTCTATTGACTCTTTTCCAAAAATTGCCAATGCTTTTATTCAACAATTTCAAAATAACATTGGTCTGCAAGTGTCTTTAACTGATTTGATGCATTGTAAACAAAAAACTAAAGAAAAATTGACTAAATTCATTGGTAGATTTAAGCATTTACATGCTTAGATTTCTTATCTTATTCCTGATATGGATATTCAATGTATATTTATTTCAAATTTACAAAAGGATATTAGAGATAAGATTTTGCTTACTAAATTTACCTCTTTTCAACAACTTTGTGCCACACTTCATCATTATCAATTACAAGTGAGTCAATTTGAGAGCAACACTTAAATGGCTCCTATTCTAGTTGATAAGAGTGATGATGCTCCTAATCCAAACAAATTTCAAAAACTCAACAACTAAGTCAAGATAAATAAATAATCGAATATAGTTGTTGATCAAGTTGTTGTTGCATCTCACAATGCCACTTTTGCATCCACTGCTTGTTGTTTGAATCGTACGTTTACTCCTCTCTCTGAATCTTTAAATTCTATTATGAATAGGTTGTTAACTACTAATATGATTACTTTACCTCCTATTCAACCTCTTTTACCAGCTACAATAGCATCTAAATCTTTTGATCCTAAAGCTTTTTGTCAATACCATTGTCAAAATGGCCATGATAATGAGACATGTTATTCTTTAAAACATAAGGTTCAAGACTTAATTGATTCTAATGCTTTATTTGTTGATAATTTTGATGGTAGCGGGAACAAGTCTATCTCTCCTCCTAATCAAAATCTTTAAATCTATATGAATCCTTTGCCTACACATGATACTAATACCATTGCTCAACCATCTTCTATGGATATTGTTTATGATTCAAAGATGGATGATCTTAATCACATTGTTAACCATGTGGAACATGTTGTTTTGCCTCAACCTCAAACTCAACCTCAAGTTCCACTTCAACCTAAACCAAAACCATAGCCTAAACCAAAACCACAGCCTAAACTAAAACCTCAACCTAAACCTTGAAAACAACCTAAGAATAAGAGATCTCAGGAACTTTTGGTTACTTTTGATGATTGTGAGACTATTAAAGCTCCTCATGGTCCCCTTTACATTTATTCTAGGATTTCTCAGATACCTACGCGTGGTTGTCTTTTGATCCTACATCTTTACTCAATGTTATTACTGAAGAAAATCTTTTCATGAAAAGATTGCAATGTGATTCTTATGATACATCTGATGTGTGGATTCAAACTTGTAATGGTTTTCTTTATCCATAATTTGGTTCTATTGACTTTTTGGTTGAACTTTGTGGTAAAATTGTGAACACTACCTTTGTTGTTGTTCCTACTTCTGATCAATTTCAAGTTAAGCTTGGTTTTCCTTGGTTGAAGGCCATGCATGTTGTTGCTTCTCCGATCCATAAATGTATTAAATTCATTCATGATGAAGAAGTGAAGATGATTAACCATAGTTTATATCAACCTTCTAGGGCTAGGGATTGTGCTACACTTGAATTCTTTTGGCCTTCAATACCTAATTCATGTCCTTCTCGACCTGATAATCTTTTTTGCTCATATCAAGCCTATAAGCATCGTAAGATTCTTGAGTTAAGCATGCCACCGATGGATCTTAATCATGGTCTTTTGCCTACACCTTCCATACCACCTTTATCTATGGCTTCTAGTTCTGTTAATAAAGCTCCTAGTGTTGCTTGTCAATCTGTTGAGAATCCTACTAATCCTCCTATAGAACCTGTGAAGGATCTGGTAGTTGTTTCTCCTAGTCCTCAACATATAAAATGTAATTGATCTGCTAATGAGCATTGTAAGAAGCATTGTGCTCAAGCTAAAGCTCATACTTCTATTATTCAAAGTTCTTTACCTTCTTTTGATCAATATATGCATGATGTGTTAGAAGAAGTTACTGCTAATAATGATGTTAAGATGCAAGATTATGATGATTCCATCTGTATCTTAGATCCTATTTTGATGAATCTGGATGAAGAAGATACTCTTGATAATACTAATGATGTTAATGATGAATATGAGACTATTGATATTGACATTGATTTACCTAGTATGCTTTCATCACGATTGACACTTACACCTAGTATCGAACATTATGATTCTCAAGAGGATCCTTGTTTGGAATTGGCTATCATTCCTACGATGTTGGATATAGTCCCTCTTGCAAGTTACCCATCTTCCCTAAATGATATAGAACAAGATGGGGAGAGTAGGTGGCACACTTGATTGGTTAGTCTTTCATGGTAGCTTTTCATGTGTTTGTTTGTTGTACTATGCTTCTCCCGTAATGTGTTTGCTAAATTTTTGTTAGATTCTTTTATACAACCCTTGTTACTTTTTTGGTGCAAGGTGATGAAAGAATCAAACCCATTGTACTATTCCTCTATGTGTATCTTTACTCTTCTATATGTTGTTTCTGTTATGTTGTACCTATGCTAGTATTCCTGAATGTCTCCTTGTGTAATCTGCTTGGATTTGCGACTTGGTAGCACTGATTCTTTTTGGTCTCCATGTCATGGTCCAAAAAGATTCTTCTTTGTATCTATTATGTGACCTTTCCTCCATTGTGATTGTAGATCTACTTTCTTTGGGGAATGATGTCAATTCATTTGCAATAATATTATATATTATCTTATGATCATACTGACCCCACGGTAGGTAGATCCCTTCTATGTTTTATGTATGTTTATGTGGTATTTCCCTTGATTTGTCTTCGTTTGGGGGCATCTCGTAGTGGAAACATAATCAGTGGAGTTATTTATGTTTCCGTTCAAGCCATTGCTCCTATTAAAGTGTTAGGAATGACTTTAACGTCAGGGGATACGCTCTTCTCACCTATTGCACACACGCACTTTCAATATAAATATATTTTTCAAGGTACTTTCTCCCTTTATGGATTAGTGACTAATCCTTAAAGCATGGATTTTCATTTTATAGGATCTCTTGATCCCTCTAGTTTCAAAATTTTGATCCCTTAAGGTCGAAGGTGTCCTTAAGACTAGATCTCTTTTGCTTTTTGGTTTTACTCATATGGAATAGAATATTCCTAGGGGTGAATCCTTGATGGGTTGACTAGTGAGTAGCCACATTCACTAGGTGGTTCAATTCCATCTTTCCAGTTGTGTCATTTTCTTGTGTGGTTCACAATGGGACATAAGTTCTCATTGGGTGAGATAATCACCTCTCTCTCTCTCTCTCTAGAGCTGTCTCTCTTATTGTAATCTTGGAGTTGATGAAGACTTGAGTCCTTGGGGGCTTGAGGATTTATTTTTCCCTTTGATTTCAATAATATTGTCTTTTTTATTGTGATCTCCTTTACCGAGAGTTTGCATCGAGTCCATTCTCTTGCTAAAGTGGGGGCTAAATGTATTGTCAAAAAATGGAAGCACTTCCATTTAGGGCTGGTTTAGCCCTCTGAGTAAGTACTCTAGGGTCATGTCAAGTACCTTTGAGTGGGTCTATGACCGGATCTGGCTTTTTCCCCTGTTCTGCTTCTCTCTCCGCTTGTTTCCAGCCTCTTTCTGGCACTCTATCCCGAGAAATTGAGATCTTTGACTTCAAGGTCAAGGATGACCTTTTGGGTCAAGGTCGACCTCAAATTTGACCTAGGCCAAGGACAACCTTGACCTTGACCTAGGTCAGAGTCGACCTCAACCCTGACCCTAACTCCAAATTTTAGATTCTGAAAGTTTCGGGATGTCGGGCTTCAGAAAGTTTTATTTCCCGCTTCCAAGTTGACTGTTTCGGATTTCAGAATGGTAAAATCTTAAATTTTATTTAATCTAGGTCTATTTCTAGGGATTAAGGCTTAATTAGAATTTAATTCTCCTATGTTGGCCTCTCTAGAAGTTTGTGCCTTAGACTAGTATAAAAGGAAGCCTTCCTCTTTCATTTCAAGATATCTTTTCACATCCACATACCATTGAATTCAAGCAAGTGCAATCAAGATATCAAGCAAGAAAGAAGGAGAAGGAAAGCATTCAAGCATTCATTCATCCTCAAGCATTCAAGCATTCAAGATCCAATTCATCAAGGAGATCCATTGATAGTCATTAAAGGATTCAATCTCTTTGGAGCCCTCTTGTTGAAGATTCCTCCATCCACATTCATTCGAGATTCTTCCTATTTCAAGATCTACTCAAGATTGGTGTTAAAGATCTAATGCAATTGATTTGAGACATACTGCATTCAAATATACATTCATTTAGAGCATCCATACTTGTGGATTCAAGGATTTGAATCCTCCACAAGGATTTCAACATAGGCAAGGTGAATAGTTCCATTTACTTTGTTTATATATTGCAATTTCAATTACATTTCAAGGTTGATTCCAAACCAGGGTTTGACCAAGGCAAACCCCTCATCCAACAAACAAAACCCTTTTTCTTGCAGGTCTAGGTGCGGGATGATGAATATCAGCGTAGATCTGTGTACCCTTTTCGGTGAACTTTCAGGATCCGCGAACAAAATTTCTATCAGAGCTATGTAGGTCAAGGATGACTTTCTAGGCTAAGATTATACCCTAGGGTAAGATCTTATGCCGGTCCTGAGGTCAAGGACGACCTTGTTCTGAAAGACAAAATATTTTTGAGTTTTCTTTGTTTCTACATTCCTAGCCTAGATCTGGTTGCAGAATCCCCCAAAACTGAACACAGACACCAAAAAATAACATTTTCTAGATTTGTCATACTTGAGGTTAGTATTTGTTTTCAATTCAATTAAGATTTCAATTATACACTTATCATAATGAAATATAAGGTTATTCTCTTTCTTCATATTCTTCATCGATTGATTCATCTATGTATTGACCATCTTCTTGTGGTTAATCAATTTGGATCTTCCTTTGGGAATTTGGGGCTAAGAGGCATATCTTATATTTCCCATCTTCATCATATTATCACACATTCACATATCCCCCTTAGGAGAGCACTCCATGTTCATCTACATCTTGATGACCATGATTTGTTCCCCTACAACAAGTAATAAAATTATATTTAATATTTAAAATGGATTGTAGCATCCATTTTTAAATTTCAACTCATTCTTAGTTGATTTAACCATAGTTTTTAATGTTTTTAAAAAATTAGTCTTTTTAAGTCTATTTTCATGTTACTTTATTGAAAACTATAATTTTTTATTAAATTTAATTACATGAGACTTTTAATATGCATAAAGGTGGGGTTTTTATCACTCATTGCATATCATCCACATGCAAATCACCTTCTACAAACCCACTACCAGTGAATTCTAAGTCCCAAATGCACAAAAGTGGACTTTTTAAATGCAAATGTATGTTTTAAATTAAAAAAATGTAACTTAACATGTGTAAGTGGGGTTTTTATATGTATTTGCATATTAAAATCGTGTTATTATAAACCTTTAATGAATTAAAGGCTTTATAAGGGGGGAATTTGAACCCAACAACACATGTTATTGCATTCTCAAAGTCCACTAGCATCTACTTTTAACTTAAGTGCACAATGGTGGGGAATTTGAACTAAAAAACACATGCTTTTGAACTTGCATATGTCATTGCATTCTAAAAGCTCATTATTAATGACTTAAAGGCAAAAGTAGTTTTTTCAAACCAAATAACATATGTTATTGCCTTTAAAAAGCACTTCATTATGTGTTTTGACTTAAGCAATGACTTAAAAACATAAAGAAGGATTTTTTGAGTAAAAAAACATGTGTTTTTACTTCTAAAAAAAGTCGTTATTATGTTTTTACCTTGTGTTTTACCTTTAAAAGCACAAGGGTGGCGATTTTGAGATGAAAAGCACATGCTTTCTATTCTAAAATGTCTATTAGTGAACATTATAACATGCATTTGAGATAAAGAAGCTAAAAGAATGCGTTATTGCATTTTAAAAGCCCATATTTACTCACCCAAAGCTGCATTTTTCATCAAAAGGCCAAGGGTGGTGGTTTTTGACTCAAAAGAACATGCTTTTGAAGTTTTAAAAAAACTCATTTTTGACTTGTTTTCCCTTGTGTTTTTGGGCAACAAAGTGTTGGGTGGCAATTTTGGAGAGAAAGACATGTGTTTTTGCCTTCAAAAAATGTATCTTTACTTCATCCCTATGCAAGTGGTGATTTTTAACATGAAAACACATGTTTTTTACTTCTAAAACCCTAATTTTTTGGGCGTTTTTTGAAAAAAATAGGATTTTGAGGCAAGAAATCACTTGGAAAATAGTCAAAACTGAACTTTTTTTGCTCTTTTCAGGGTTGATGTTGCACTAAATTTTCCAAGGATCATTCTTGGATCATCAAAATTGTATTTTAAAAGGTGTTTTACCCTCAAAATAGCCCATTTAGGGCACGTTTTTGGGCTTTTTTGCTCAAAACCGGCCACTTTTTAGCCATTTTTCTTCATCAAATCGAAATGTTTTTCTTCCAAGACAAGTTCTTGGGTATTGTTTATCATTTGCAGCTTGTCTATCATTCTTTTTAAGTTACATTTGATGCCCTAGATGCCATTTTTAATTGTCATTACATGTGCATTTGAAATAGTTAGTTTTTTTTGCTATTCTCTTGCATTTTGTTTCTCTAACTTCCCACACTTGGCAAGCAATGGATCTTGACTCAAAAATGCATTTATTTTGCAAGGATTGAGTCAAGATTAGAAATCTATTTAACTCTCATTCATGCAATCTTTCTAAATCTGAAAATCTCTTCATTTCATTTTCAGATTTTGCATAAGAGATTTAAGAGACTTCTTTCTTCGCTTCTTGAGGAAAAAAGGTAAAATTTCTTGTGAATTTCATAGGGCTTTATTGTATATATTTTGGTTCTTGTTCATGGTTGTAAATCCTTCATTTCATTTTCAGATTTGCACATTTTTTAGTTTATAATATGTGCTCCTTTGATCTTCCATCTAAATTCTCCATGTTGCATATGCAAGTGCTTCATCTTGCTTTCATATGCAGTCAGAATTAAAAACCTTGTTCTTGAATCAAATTATCAAGGAGAGAAAGCTCACTTTGCGACATGATTTTTCATGCAAAAAATCCCACTTTCATACTTACACGCACTCCATCTGCACTTGTTATATTGCTGCCATGTGACTTAAAACTCATCATGGTGGTTTTTTTTTTTTAATTTTGGGGCTCTGCAACCGTACGGCTCTCGAGGGTGAGGTGTTGCCCATTTTTGCAATTGTACCCTGTGCAGGCCCCATGGCTTCCCTTCGTATCTTTGTGTGGCATTCATTGGTTTTCATGGTTTTGTGTGCCTTTTTCTTTGTGTTTTGTCATCATTGTATTTGCTCTTTTGCTTAGTGTTCAAGTTTCTCTTATTTTCCGTGCGTTCCTTTGTGTTGGTTAGGGTTAAGATAATATGCTTTCGGAGCCGGGTCCTCTCGGTTCCCAGCTTGGTTCACCTGTGTGTAAATCCAGAGTGCTATAGAAGGATGATGGTTAAGATTTAAATATGGATATTGATGAGGGGTGTCTGAGTAATAATGATCATGTGTGCCAAGATAAATCTGCAGGAAAGGAAAATGTTAATATAGTGGCTAAGTCATCATACAAAGCACTACTTTCGAAACAATATTGGCCTGAATGCCCTTTGTCGACTACTTTTAATGGAGTCTTTCATAGTAGGGGAGAAGCCTCACAATGTCCCTTAGTCGATGGAGATAGACTAGAAGGGATTGCAGTTGAGGGAAAGTCAATTGAGGTAGGAGAATGTCAAGTTGGTAAGTCTTCTCCCCATGATCTTAGAACTCTCTCTCTTTCTCCTAATGAGGACATGGTTAAAGCCATTAGGAAAGAATAGTTATGCCTTAAAGAGATTGCTACATTCTTTTTTTTCTTAGACAAAGACTCTTTGCCTTCAAGGAAATTCTTTGATGATTGGATTGCTAATATTTGGGGGAAAATACTAGGAATTTAAGTAAGCTTTTGTAGAATGATTCAAAAAGGATTATTTGTTATTTTCTTTAAAACACATGTTATGCAGGAAAGAGTGCTTAAGAAAAAACACTGGAATGTGGGCCTCTCAATATTTAGGGCCTTCCAGTGGTCGGCCCACTTTGTACCACATTAGATTGAAATTAAAAATCTTCAACTAGAATTGTAGCCCTTTATCTCCCATATTGTTCAACCCCTCGGCTTAGTTCTTCAGATTGAAGAGGCCAGATACACCTTACCCCACCTAAATGCGAGAATTATGCTCACTCTTGAGCTTGAAATTGATTTTTTGGATATCATTTCGATGGAATTAGAAGATGAAAAGTTTTCTTAGGAAATCTCATTATTAGGAGACTTAGGGTCTTGCTTCCACTGCAAAAAAAATGGTCACTCAAAAAAGGAATGTACGACCCTTAGAAATTCTCATAAACCCAAATTTAATAGTAATACTAAGACCAATGGTAAAGAAGATAGCTCATGGGTTAAAGATAATAAAATTAACAAATGTGTTAATGAAATTAGGGTTAATGAAGTGGAAGATGGCAATAAATCTTACCCAGTACCGACTGTGACTGCAGCTAATGATGACAGCTTAGAAAAGCCTGATTGTGGAGGTTTTGTTAGTTAGAATAATCCTTTATTATAAGATGACTTTGAAGTGAGACGTGCCATAGAAAGTGATGTTCATGATACCCTAGTCGACTGCCAACTAGATAATAGTCTTGAAAAGACTAATATCAAGGGGGATGAACAACCTTTGCCACCACCCAAGCTAAATGCCCAACAAATTGCTCTAAGTACTATTAATGAAAAGGATGAGAATATTAGAAGGACCTCTTGTGGACCCTGAAATAGAGGTAAGGCCATACCAGGAACCCTTAAAGTAGATTGTGGACATAAGAACAATAATGAGATACCAGAACCTATGAATGAGGAACCATTTACTGAGGTTACTAACAGAGCATTAAAAAATAGGGAAGATTGTTGAGAGGCAGTATCTCTCTAATGATAGTAGGAATTCTGGGAAGAATATGCCAAAATGTTTTAATAGACTATACAATAATTCCAAAACATTACCCCAATGATGCACATACACAGTTGAAATGTGAGAGGGCTCGAGATGTCAGATAGAAAATACTTGGTTAGAAAATGGTGTAACAATCTCAGAGCAAAAGATATTATATGTCTGCAAGAGATTAAGGTTGTTGGTTTCAAGCATTTACCATTATGAAATTTATTTGGGATAAGGCTATTGGTTTTTACTCTAATCATCCTAGAGATAAAGGAGGCACTGCCATTTTGGTAGGGCCTCAATGGGATGAGAAAATTAATTCTAATGGGTCTTCACCTTGTCATAGAGTATTATGGGTTACCTTTAAACACAAGGACACTTTAGTTAGAGTGTGCAACATTTATGCCCCTAGTGACTATAGGGACCGTGCAACCTTATGGGAATGGTTATCCAATGGCCTACCTAAAGCTCATTGGTTTTTGGTGGGGGATTTCAACATGGTGGAGAATAGAGAAGATAAGTGTGGGGGTAATGCTCATTGTTGGAAGGGGAATGAAATGTTCTTTTGGTAATACTTTAAGAGGAAGTTCAGGATTGATGATCCTCTAAGCCTTAAAAAGGTCTCTTTCTCAGATATATGGTTCACATGGTGCAATAATCAAGCTGGGCAACAAAGAGTATATTGTCGATTGGATAGAATATATGCAGAAGAATCCATGTTTTCTTTTGAAAAGCAAGATGGACAGGCCCCTGCATGTGTCTCCCCTTCTTCTATGTCAGAACATCACCCAATATATGCTAAAATCTATTTGGATAATGATGGTGTTACTAGAGACAAAGAAAAAAAACTAGTTTTAAACTCAATACCTCATTGCTTAATGATGAAGAGACTGGTGATGTTGTCAGAATGGTAACTAGTTTGTGTAAACTCTGTAACCAAGGGCTGAGTCATGCTGATATGTGGAGTCACCTAGTGGATTCATGGAGGAAAATATATCAGATTGTTGGGAAACAAAAGGCTATTGCCAGGAATAAGGAAGAACAAGTTCTACAAAGCACTCTCAATAATATTGAAAAATAATTGCAAAGTAAGGGACCTGACTCTCAGCTAGAGGAGAATATTAAAGAGGTCAAATGTCAATTAAGGAATATTGAGCAGTATAAGATCAAAGGGCAGAAGACTAGAGCTAGGATGAAGGATGGTGATAAGGGTACTAAATACTTCTTCAACATCATTAGAGCTAAGCACGAGAGAGAGCTAATCAAGGGTATCTAGATTAAAGGGGAGCTATCTATGGATCCAAACAGTATCAAAGAAGCCTTTTATAGTTTCTATAGGGAACTATTTACATCAAAATTTGATGATTATAATAAAATGAAACTATATGAGTGCCTCAAGTTGATCCCGAAAAAGATTCATGATAGTGAGGTCATGCGGCTTGATTTGCCAATATCTCTTGAAAAAATAGAAAATGCAGTGAAGTCCCTTGCCAATGACAAATCCCCCGGGCCCGATGGCCTCCCTGTTGAGTTCTACAATCACAATTTGGATTGGATTGGGCTGGAGCTTTTGGAATTGTATGAAGAGGCCTTCAGACAAGGATTACTTGGTGCTAACATTATTAGAGGTTTTATAAAACTACTTCCTAAAGATGGTGACAAGTCCCAAGTTAAAAACTAGAGACCTATCACGCTGTTGAATTTGTCTTATAAGGTGGTAGCTAAGGTTCTGGCTAGGAGGATAGGAGGTCTACTTAATGATTTTATATTTCCAACCCAGACAAGATTCATTAAAGGGAGATTCATTCTAGAAAATTTTATCACTAGTTGGAAGGCAATGCATTGGGCCATGAGTGAGGATCATAATGCAATTGTGCTTTTACTAGATTTTGAGAAAGAATATGAGAGGATTGAATGACTATTTGTTATGGGGATGTTGGAATCATTTGGTTTTCCCCCATACTTTTGTAAATGGATTAGTATTCTTCTTAAAGATTCTTCTATAGTCATTGATGTAAATGGTGAGCTTTCTGATAGAATTATACTTCAAAGATCTATTAGACAGGGATACCCAATTGCACCTGCCCTATTTGTAATTGTTGTTGATGCTTTATTTTATATCCTTAAAGCACCTCAGCTTGGGCCCCCTATTAAAGGTATTACCCTACCTAATAAGGAGTCGCTACTTAATGCATAGTTTGCAGATGATACTGCTTTGGTTATCATAATGGATGAAGATAATTTTGATAATATGAACAACAGGCTTCAATTTTTCTATGAAGTTTCAGGGGCCAAAGTGGTTCCTCACAAATCCTCTATCATTGGGTGGTCTCCTTCTCCCCCAGGATGGCTAGAAAGAAAAGGTTGGGAGTGGGTGGGACCAAATGATATTGTCAGATACTTGGGCATTCCATTTTCTATTGAGCCATCTCTCAAAGACATGTAGACTTGTTTATACTCCAAGATTGAGAAGAAGTACATAAAATGGAAAACACATCTATTATCTTTGGCTGGGAGAGTCCAAATAGTGCAGGAAATTCTTTTAGCTCATCATATATACTTCTCCTCAGCATGGCTATTCCCCAATTACCAAACTGGTAATTTGGAGAGGATTATGAGGGATTTTCTGTGGTCCGATGGGTTTGGGAATAAGAAGAGACATTGTGTCAAATGGGAGTGGTGTTGTATGCCAAATAATAAGGGGGGTCTAGGCATTAAGGACCTAAAAGCCCAAGGTGTGGTGCTAGCATCCAAGTGGATTATTCAAGCTACATCAGTTGATGAACCATGGAAGGTTTTGGTCAAGAACAATATTTCTAGATCAGGTATTAAAAAAGGTAAATTGTGAAACAATGTGCTCCCATGTGATAAGGTGATGGGAAACATGAATCTCTCAATATTTGGTTCCAAGGTCTTTCAATCCATTTGGAAAGCATGGGTTTAGGTGAGGAACCTTATCCTATTTAGGAGAGTCAATGGTGGTCCTCGTACATACTCTGTGCTGGACAACTCAGTTTGGTGGGGGGTTGAGGCTAATGGCAAAATTCTTGCATTAGCCCAAAGCTGTTCTGCAAAAAATTGGTTGAAGTATGGAATTTCTCTTGTTCAAGATATTATTATTGACAATCAGCTAGGGAATTGGAATGAAATATCTACTAAATATCACATCCCCAACACTCAGAAAAAGACATACTCTATTATATCTAAAGTTGTTGGCCACTTCTTTCCTGGAAGAAGTATGAATACCACACAATTTATGTAATGGATCAAATGGAAGGATGGTAGTGAGTTTAGAAAGATCTCTACTAACCAGATATATAATATGCTAAAAGATGAGTATGATATTTTTGAGAGGGTGAACCTTGGCTGGGGGTTGGATGTCTCGGTCTTCAAGTGGTAGGTTTTCTTTAACTTTTTTCGGAACTCCCCTTGTGAACTAGATAAAGCTTATTTTAGATGGTTGTTGCTATTAAAGAAATGTGTTGTCAGTAACACCTTACCTCATAATTTAGGAGATCCTATTAGATGTGATTTTTGTTATGTTCCTGAATCTTTTGAGCATCTTTTTTTTATTGTGCTTATGCCCGAGGTATTTGGTCTATTATTTTTGGGTCCCCTATTGATTGGAATAGTAGGCCTGGCCTGTCATGGAGTGAAATTTTAGCTGGCTATGTTGAGTATTTTGATATGAAAATGAATACCTTTTGGTATGTTCTTACATGTGAGATTCTTTAGTTTTTGTGGAAAGAGTGGAATGGAGAGATTTTTCTGAAGAGAAGGAGACAACTTAATGAGTTTGGATGTAAACTCACCCACTTTTATATTAATGTCACAGGTTGCTACTACCTTAGAGATATCCAGAGATAGATTTATGATTCTCATGCAGGAAGGAAAAATGTTGAGCCACAAAGAGGATATTGTATCATGCTAGTACTTTTCGATTCATAGAGATATGTGAATAGTTTCACAATAGGTAATGATAATCATGCCATTGTTTCTCTTAGGAATAATATAATTATGCTAAGGATTACTTTTCCCATCATGAAATGCATTTAGATTGTTAACCCAGGGACATAGACTTGAAATGGGACAACACAATTTGTGCACTAAGTTCCTCTAAGAGTCATAACACCTATGTTGCAGGAAGATAAAATGCATGAAAGGAACCTATGCTATTGCTACAAGAAAGTAAACACACTTAACTACTTAATGAAATGACTGCAAAAAGCTTGTAAACTTATCCTAAACCTATCTAGCAACTCAAAACATTCACTATGTCTATCTCTGCAAGTGCTGTAGGAATATCCACAGTAGTAATGTTGTAGGAATAAAACAATAACTTCTACTTGAAAGAACATAAAATACAGTAAGAAATTCTACTCTAACTTAATCTAATCCACCTCCCAAGTGGGCCCCCTTGGTTGGCTTCTGCTAACTACTAACACAGAAGATACTCCAAAATTACTCTTCCATTAAATTCTTCTTAACTAGTTACATAACAATTGAACAACTTATGAAGAATAGAAAAGAGTAACTTCTGCTATTCTGAATACATAATTCTATATTTTCTCATTACCTAACTAAGTCGATCAAATCCCTTTATAAAGAGGATTGATTCTTATTGAAAACATAACAGAAAAATCTGATTAAATCTTACCAAATAAGAAGGACATATAATAACCACAACATATTACAATAAGTGCAAATAACAAAATAACAACACCGAGGGAATATAGCATAACTATTTCCTATATCTTCTAGAATGACAACTCCTTCTTAGTAGTGACATATCCTTCGAAATCATGCCGGATTCTTCCGCCATGGCTGGTCTTCTAATGCTCCTTCTTTAATGCGTTCACACCACTCTTTGTACTGCTCCTTGTTAAATGCAGTTGCACAACTCTTGAACCGCTTCTTGCTTACCTGACAGGTTAGTAGCATTTGGTGTACATATATACAAGTCAACATTTCAACTCCTACTCAAATGTTAGAACACAACTTAAAATAGCTATATGAAGTACTACATTATATATATAATAGTCAGAAAAACATGTCATTCTGACTACCCATAGTCTTTGCAACTCTAGTTGTACTTATAACAAGCTCACATAGGTATAGGTTCATAGATGTTTTAGAAATGTCTTATCAGAGCATAAAGAGTGTCAACAAAGTATAAAGATTATAATAAAATAGAGACAATAAATTGTCTCATCAATATGCTTCGACAGAGGGAGCTTACGAACCTGAACCAATTCATCAAAGATTTACACATTGAAGATAGAAGGTTGTCAAGGCCAAGCACACACAGTTAAAGGAGGAAAAGTTTCTTTTTCTAAATTTTTGATATATACTAGATATTTCAAAAACCATGATTCAGATTTGTAAAGGGAAAAATATGTCTCTTTTTGTATTAACAGTCATAGCTGAATGTAAGTTATATCATGATAGACTTAGTGGTCTTATATTATGGTAGTTACAATATGCTACCTATATGCAAGGATCTAATATAATCCGGATACTATATATGATAGTGATGTAACCCAGTTATTTTGAACTATGTTAATACCAAAAAAAAAACTCATCATGGTGGTTGCTTGCACACTAGCTTATGATGAAAACATAATAATTCAATATAAGTAGATGTTATGTTGCTCACTTTCCATGCATTTTCCACACATAAAGCTTTTTGTCTCAACATGATATTACCCTCCAAAAACCCATTTTTGGGTTTTCCTACCATATAAGCACACATTTTGAGCTCAAACACATATATCCATTCATTGTCCCAAAAGTTTCCAGCCATCCATTCATACGTAATACCCTCTGAAAAAACTATTTTTGGTTTTTCTCACCACACGAGCCAATCTAACCCAAACCCATTTGATCTTCCATT
This sequence comes from Chamaecyparis obtusa, assembly GCA_027943335.1. Taxonomy (NCBI): domain Eukaryota; kingdom Viridiplantae; phylum Streptophyta; class Pinopsida; order Cupressales; family Cupressaceae; genus Chamaecyparis; species Chamaecyparis obtusa. The sequence continues at coordinate 293,726 of BSBK01001925.1, forward strand.
GTTCACAAGTATTCCAACTAGTTACCTTACCTTAAAAAAAACCTCACTTATGCCTAAAATGGATCCATCGCATGAAGATGCACTCATGTTTTGGAATTTTCATGCTACAACTACTCAGACATATCATATTGCTATGTCAGGAGAATCTCTAGCCAACACCAGAAAAGGAAGAAGAAAAGGCCCAAAGGATTAAAAGGGAGAATGAAGAAAGTTTACAACATGAGAGGCAAAACTGAAAGAATGATCTAAGATGGTGTTTCCTTCCTATGCTAACTATCCAGTTGTGCAACTAGGTTTGGATGTGAACGTAAGGAAAAAAAGATATCATTTCAGGCTTAGGGGATTTCATTTGGAATCAAAGAGAAGATGACGTATACTATACAATTGCTCGAGCCATCTTGGAGGAAGAGGAGGAAGTTGGTATTGAATTTGAAAGAGAAAGACAAAGAATTGAAAGGGGACTTAGAGAAAGATTGGAAGGTGAGGAAAGAGAAAGGATACAAAGAGAAAGAGAAGCCCATGGGAGAGCTCAAAGGCCACCCTTAAGAGAAATTCAACTTTGAGGGAATCAAGTGAATTAAAATTAAAACAAAAGTTGGATAAGAAGATTGGATCTTTCTCCCTAGAAAGGTTTGAAAGATTACAAACAAATAATGCTTTCAAGACAAAAATGGTCAATAAGCACTCAACGCAACAATCAAGGATGCATATTCTTGTTCCAGTTCAAGATGATTTCACCAAACCAGAGCATATCAAACATCAGGCATCCTGTACCAACATGGAGACCAATAAACGATGATGTAATAGGGGTTGTGTCTTGTCAGACACTTAGAATATTTTCATCATGCCTTTGTAATTTGTATTTGACATATGTAATTGCATGTGACAATATCGTGTGCATAGTTGTAACATGTAATTAAGTTGCAAGTGCATTAGGCATGCAACTTTGAATAAGTCAAAATTAGTTAGTTAGTTAGTTAGGGAATAAGTCAAGGTGGTTAAGGGTTTTCCCCTTCTTTCTCCACCTTTCTCTCCATGCTTTTCCTATATAAAGGAGGGAGATCATTGTAAATAATCATCTTTTGGAAAGGCAAGAAAATTCTACCAGTTTGTATCTACACTCTAAGACTTTGAGCTTAGATGTAAATTTGAATTGCTTTCAATAAAAGGGGCAACTTGCTTTCAAACTTTGTGTTGATTCAAGGTGTTATGTGACAACATTTTATGGATATTGATTGTGAGTTTTAGAGTTTTTCTCAAGAGGGATTTGAATTCAATTGTGCAGACTTTGAGCTCCCTATTGCATTCAGATCTAATTTTAACTTTTGAAGACTTTGTGTTGTAGAAGGAAAAATTGTGATAGATAATAGTGGCTGCAATTACTTAGAGCTAAAGAATTTGGGCTTTAGTTGTAAGTGTTTTTATTAAATTTGAGAGTATCCAGTAAGAGACTTTGTGCCTTACTGGTTATTCGACTTGAATCCTCACGAGACAAGTGCAAGAGACTTTGTGTTCCTATTTTTGTTTCAAAAAATATAAAAGAAAGTTGTTGCCCTTGGTATTGTTCTTATGTCAACTCTAGGGTCACTGGTATTATCATAGCAATAAGGCACTTTTTGTTAAGTTAGAAAGTTGTAGTTATATGCAAATCATTCCTGAGAAAAGAGGAATTGATTAAGAGAACCACCTTTTTTGTAATTTTAGTTAATTTCTTGTTGAAGACACCTACAATAGGAAGGGAGCCTCCCCTATTGCTGAGAGGAGAGATTTATTTCATGAGACGTTGCCTAAAGTTACAATTTTGTAAGGTGTAGTCTTAGCAGTTTACAAAAATTTTAGCCAATAGTTTTTTTGGCAACTCCGCTAGGGACACAACGTGCATTTGAAAGCCTCACATTTTCATTTGAAGTATACCCATGTCGTTTTTCATTGTAAATATTCATTGTAATTTATTTCTGCTAGTTTTTCAAGCTTTTACCAAGGACATATAAATGGCCCAAGGTCCTTGGGGAAATACTTTTGGTCTGTTGAATCTAGCTCCACCTCTACATGCTCTTCTTGATGGCTCGCGAAAGAATTTCCCAAAGTTCTTTAGTGATGGACGACAACATCCTGATGAACATATTGTTGCTTTTTACATTACATGTGATGTTCATGGTATTGAACATGAGGACGTGTCTATGAGGTTGTTCATGGAAACTCTCAAAGGTGTGGCTGCAAATTGGTTTTACCAACTTGTACCACAGATTATCACAAACTGGGCCACTTTCATAGCCAAGTTTGAAGAAAGGTTCAAGCCTCTTGAAGATGTTGATGCATTATTGGCCCAACTCACCTAGCTGAAGAAGGCATCTCATGTGCCTATGCGTGAATTTGTTTTTCATTTCAACAAGTTGACACAAAGAATTCCAATTATTGCTCAACCCACAACTATAAATTTGAGGTGCTTCTTTGTAAACGCACAAATTCTCGAAGTTAATTTTTTATTAAGAAGAGAAGCCCTGGTTACTCTTGTAGCTGCACAAACTTTGGCAATTGGAATTGAAGATGATCTTATTCTTGCTGGGTAGATAAGAATTGAGGAAAGTGGGTTTCAGAAAGTTATCTTTCTTCCGATTCATTTTATCCCATCACAAGGATGGATCCTGCAGTTCAAAGGTTGGTAAATGGGTTAGTTATCCTCAAAAATCAAATAGCTCAAGGTATGTTCTTCATTCCTCATGAGGATGTAGAAAGGAAACCCCTTCCAACTATTGTTCGTAATCTTGCCAGTGAGAATCAACAAAGGTTAGTTTCATCACAAAAGAAGTTGGCTATTGAGGCACCACCAAGAAAGGCATCAGTAAAGCATCTTGAATATGAGGCTACTAATCTTGCTATTCTCTTTCAAGAAAAGGAATTAGAATTAGCCGGCGACTCTTGTTTCTGGTTCACGTAGTCTCAGAAGGCCAGTGATGAAAATTTGAGGAAGAAATTTTTTTCTTTCGATGATGAAGATAATCATGTCATAAAAGAGGACATGCAAGCAAGTCTTAATCAAGCTAAAAATGATGAATTTATTTCTCAAGGTCATGAACTTGGGTACACTTTGCCTGAATGTCCTACCCCATAGCTTGAAAAGGAATATCTCATAAACAATCGAGATTTTCCCAAGTATGAAGTTTGTGAGCAGTATGTTGGGGTATGCAGTACAATCATATTGTCACCTAAATCACATGAGCAAGGTTTTCTCAATCAACATGAGGTGCTAGTGGTTGATGAAACAGTCAAGAAAGTTACAACATGCAAGAAGAGTTCACTATTTGTACGATCAAAAGGATGTCCAATAAGACATATGGCTTGGTTGGAGACTAATAAAACATCATTTATTCCACTTGTACGTAAACATGAAGATACAATTGAAGAAGAGGCTAAACATACATTTGCAATTCAGCTGGAGCAGTTTGAATTCATGGACCTATCCTAGAGTAGTAGTACATATGATTCATCTCAAAAAGGTGAAATTGGTCATCTCTTCCATGAGGTGTTACATCAGACATTGACATCATTGCTCTAGTTGTTTGTGCTCTATCTATACAAAGTTGCCTATGAACATGAAAGGTATTGCAAGCTACTGAAAAAAGGTAGCTATTTTGGTGAACCAGTAAATGTTTTCATTTGAAAAGTTGCATTGTCTGCTAGTTTTAATTAGGTAGGTTTTTCTTTGTTTTCAATAATTGCATTTATCCAAGTTTGTTCTAGGTTTTCTTTGCGTCAGTCACGTAATCCTTTTTGAGTCTTTTTGTTTATAGTCACCTAACTCTAGCCCAATGGAGTAGAAGGCACTTAGAGGTATGGATTCTACATTCCTCATTGTTTCTAAGAACAAATGAGGTACATTCCCTAATTAGAGCCAACTGTTGTCCTTAATTTTGACATCACAAAATTGTGGAAACCCTATGCAATTTTCTCATGGATTCGTAGGTGCATCCTCTATGTTTCAATGCATTGATAAGGTGTCATGAAGGAGGTTCATCATCCTTGAATTCTACTTTATGTATCATTATTTATGCATTCTTTTTGAAGGTTTCCGTCAAGTTAAATACCCTAAATGCTTGTTAGAATGAGTTTTTCTTCTCTGGCTGCAAGCACTTGATTTTTTACAATCTTCATGTTTATTCTTTGTTTTCCCCTTTCTTGTAAGTAGTTTTTAATCTTGTTTTTCTCCATTAGGTTAATAGCCCTTAGAATTCCGCTCATTTCGAGCTAACTTAGGTCTCAATCAGAGTTGTCTAGCTCAAGTTATAAAGGAAAAGGTGGGGTTTTTTCATGCTAACTCCATATTTTATTAAAAATCCTCCAAAAGTGGACTTTTTGTTGGTAATTGCACGTAATAAAATTATTTTTAATATTTAAATTGGATTTTAGCATCCATTTTTAAATTTCAGCTCATTTCGAGTTGATTTAACCATAGCTTTTAATGTTTAATGAAAATTAGCCTTTTTAAGTCGATTTTCATGTTACTTTATTGAAAACTATAGTTTTTTTATTAAATTTAATTACATGAGACTTTTAATATGCATAAAGGTGGGGTTTTTTTATCACTTATTCCATATCGTCCACATGCAAATCACCTTCTACAAACCCACCACCAATGAATTCTAAGTCCCAAATGCACAAAAGTGGACTTTTTAAATGCAAATGTATAATTTAAATTAAAAACATGTAACTTAACATGTGTAAGTGTGGTTTTTATATGCATTTGCATATTGAAATCATGTTATTATAAACCTTAAATGAATTAAAGGCTTTATAAGTGGGGAATTTGAACCCAATAACACATGTTATTGCATTCTCAAAGTCCACTAGCATGTATTTTTAACTTAAGTGCACAATGGTGGGGAATTTGAACTCAAAAACACATGTTTTTGAACTTGCAAATGTCATGGCATTCTAAAAGCCGATTATTAATGACTTAAAAGCAAAAGTGGCTTTTTCAAACCAAATAACATATGTTATTGCCTTTAAAAAGCACGTCATTATGTGTTTTGACTTAATTAATGACTTAAAAACATAAAGGTGGCTTTTTTGAGTCAAAAAGCATGTGTTTTTACTTCTGAAAAAACCTTTTATTATGTTTTTACCTTATGTTTTACTTTTAAAAGCACAAGGGTGGCGATTTTGAGATGAAAAGCACATGCTTTCTATTCTAAAAAGCCCGTTAGTGAACATTATAACATGCATTTGAGATAAAAAAGCTAAAAGCATGTGTTATTGCATTTCAAAAGCTCCTCTTTACTCACTCAAAGCTGCATTTTTCATCAAAAGGTCAAGGGTGGCCATTTTTTACTCAAAAGCACATTCTTTTGAAGTTAAAAAAACCCATTTTTGACTTGTTTTCCCTTGCGTTTTTGGGCAACAAAGTGTTGGGTGGCAATTTTGGAGAGAAAGACATGTGGTTTTGCCTTCTAAAAATGTGTCTTTACTTCATCCCTATGCAAGTGGTGATATTTAACATTAAAACACATGTTTTTGACTTCTAAAAATCCTTTTTTTTGGGTGTTTTTAAAAAAAATGGGATTTTGAGGCAAGAAATCACTTGGAAATTGGTCAAACTGAACCGTTTTTCTCTTTTTAGGGTCGATGTTGCACTAAAGTTTCCAAGGATCATTCTTGGATCATCAAAATTATATTTTAAAAGGTGTTTTACCCTCAAAACAACCCGTTTAGGGCACGTTTTTGCTAAAAAATGACCCATTTTTGGTCATTTTTCTTCATCTAATACAAATGTTTTTCTTCCAAGATGAGTTCTTGGGTGTTGTTTATCATTTGCAGCTTGTCTATCATTCTTTTTAAGTTGCATTTGATGCCCTAGATGCCATTTTTAATTGCCATTACACGTGCATTTGAAATAGTCAATTTTTGTTGCTATTCACTTGCATTTTGTTTCTCTAACTTCCCACACTTGGCAAGCAATAAATCTTGACTCAAAAATGCATTCATTTTGCAAGGATTGAGTCAAGATTCAAAATCTATTTAGCTCTCATTCATGTAATCTTTCTAAATCTGAAAATCTCTTCCTTTCATTTACAGATTTTGCATAAGAGATTTAAGAGACCTCTTTCTTTGCTTCTTAAGGAAAAAAGGTAAAATTTCTTGTGAATTTCATAGGGATTTGTTGTATATATTTTGGTTCTTGTTCATGGTTGCAAATCCTTCATTTCATTTTCAGATTTTCACATGTTTTAGTTTGTAATATGCGCTCCTTCTATCTTCTGTCTAAATTCTCCAAGTTGCATATGCAAGTGCTTCATCTTGCTTGCATATGCAGTCAAGATTAAAAACCCCATTCTTGAATCAAATTATCAAGGAAAGAAAGCTCACTTTGTGACATGCTTTTGCATGCAAAAAATCCCACTTTCATACTTACATGCACTCCATCCGCGCTTGTTATATAACTGCCATGTGACTTAAAACTCATGATGGTGGTTGCTTGCACACTAGCTTATGATAAAAGCATAATGATTCATTATAAGTAGATGTTATGTTGCTCATTTTCCATGCATTTTCCACACATAAAGTTTCTTGTCTACATGTCCTATTACCCTTCAAAAACCCATTTTTGGGTTTTCTTACCATATAAGCACACATTTTGAGCTAAAATGCATATATCCATTCATCGTCCCAAAAGTTTCCAGACATCCATTCATATGTAATACTCTCTGAAAAACCCATTTTTTGTTTTTCTCACCACACAAGAGCCAATCTAACCCAAGCCCATTTGTTCTTCCGTTGTTCACAAGTATTCCAGCTAGTTACATTACCCAAAAAAACCTCACTTTTGCCTAAAATGGATCCATCACATGAAGATGTACTCATGTTTTGGAATTTTCATGCTACATCTACTTAGGCATATCATATTGCTAAATCAGGAGAATCTCTAGCCAACACTAGAAAAGGAAGAAGAAAAGGCCCAAAGGATTAAAAGGGAGAATAAAAAAAGTTTGGAACGTGAGAGGCAAAACTGAAAGAATGATCTAAGATGGTGTTGCCTTCCTATGCTAACTATCTAGTTGTGCAGCCAGGTTTGGATGTAAACGTAAGGCAGGAAGATATCATTTTAGACTTAGGGGCTTTCATTTGGAATCAAAGGGAAGATGACGCACACTATACAATTTCTTGGGACATCTTGGATGAAGAGGAGGAAGTTGGTATTGAATTTGAAAGAGAAAGATAAAGAATTGAAAGGAGACTTAGAGAAAGATTGGAATGAGAGGAAATAGAAAGGATACAAGGAGAAAGAGAAGCCCATAGGAGATCTCAAAGGCCATTGTTAATAGAAATTCAACTTTGAGGGAATCAAGTGAATCAAAAATAGAACAAAAGCTGGATAAGAAGATTGGATCTTTCTCCCTAGAAAGGTTCGAAAGATTACAAGCATAGAATGCTTTCAAGACAAAAATGGTCAATAAACACTCAATGCAACAATCAAGGATGCATATTCTTGTTCCAGATAAAGATGATTTCACCAAGCTAGAGCATATCAAACATCGGGCATCCTGTAGCAACATGGAGACCAATAAACAATGATGTAATAGGGGTTGTGTCTTGTCAGGCACTAAGAATATTTTCATCATGCCTTTTTGATTTGTATTTGACATATGTAATTGCATGTGCTAGTATCACGTGAAAAGTTGTAACATGTAATCAAGTTGCAAGTGCATTAGGCATGCAACTTTGAATAAGTCAAAATTAGTTAGTTAGTTAGGGAATAAGTCAAGGTGGTTAAGGGTTTGTCCCTTCTTTCTCCACCTTTCTCTCTACTCTTTTCCTATATAAAGGAGGGAGATCATTGTAAATAATCATCTTTTGGCAAGGCAAGAAAATTCTACCATTTTGTATCTACACTCTAAGACTTTGAGCTTAGATGTAAATTTGAATTGCTTTCAATAAAAGGGGCAACTTGCTTTCAAACTTTGTGTTGATTCAAGGTGTTATGTGATGACATTTTTTGGATATTGATTGTGAGTTTTGGATTTTTTCTCAAGAGGGATTTGAATTCAATTGTGTAAACTTTGAGATGCCTATTGCATTCAGAGTCAATTTGAACTTTTGAAGACATTGTGCTACAGAAGGAAAAAATGTGATAGATAATAGTGGCCGCAATTACTTAGAGCTAAAGACTTTGGGCTTTAGTTGTAAGTGTTTTTATTAAATTTGAGAGTATCCAGTAAGAGACTTTGTGACTTGTTGGTTATTCTGCTTGAATCCTCATGAGACAAGCATAGGAGCCTTTGAGTTCCTATTTTTGTCTCACAAAATATAAAAGAAATTTGTTGCCCCTGGTATTGTTCTTATGTCAACTCCAGGGTCACTGGTATTATCATAGCAATAAGGCATTTTTTGTTAAGTTGGAAAGTTATAGTTGTATGCAAATCAGTTCTGAAAAATGAGGCATTGATTAAGAGAACCACCCTTTTTGCAATTTCAGTTATGTTCCCGTTGAAGCCACCTACGGTAAGAAGGGATCCTGCCCTTTTTCTGAGAGGAGAGATTTATCTCATGAGACGTTTCCTAAAGTTCCAATTTTGTAAGGTGTAATCTTAGCGGTTTACAAAAAATTTAGCCTACAATTTTCTAGTGCAAGGACAAATTAATAGGAAGAAATTAGAAATTGTATCAGCATTAAACTAAGAAATAATTTTAGTGTCGTGAATTATAACCCCTTAGAATTTCACACTCCTTTTGTGCCCTTTCCAAGCCTATTTATAGCCCCTTGATTGTCAAATTGTTGTTATATGCTAGTTTGGAGATCAAATCTTATGTCTTGAGTTGTACATGCTTCATTTACAATTGTTCTAGCCCTTTTGGGTGGATTATGGCACTAGGTGCCATAGCCTCAATGAACTATGGTACCAGGAAACATAGTCCCCCCCAAACTAGGGTTGAGTTCAAATATAATAACGAATAAGTTCTGATCAGTTGTTATTTGATCTTGATATTTGCACATGATAGTTGGAGGTCAACCTACTTTATGACATACATTGGGAACTCTATAAAGAGCATCCTTTCCTCATTCATTTGCATCCTCACTCATCCAAAAGCCTTCTAGAGCAAGCATTATCATTGAAAATCTTGAAATCTAAGCATTAAGGAGTAGAAAGTTGCAATGTTCTTCATAAGTAGGAGATATTTTCTACTTGACAAGCCAAATTATGATATTGCTATCATAAATAAACTCTGTAGTTTTTGAGTCAAACTTATTGACCAATATTTCAATGTAGTAGTTCATAAGAACCCATGTCTCATGAGAATGAATGGTACACTTAGCAATCATTGCATCTAGGTGATGCTCAGAAAAGTGAGGGATTCCAAGGAGGTCACCAAATTGTTATCATTGCCTAGATGCAACAAGTTCTAAGTGTACGATTCATTCTCACGAGAGATGGTTTCTTGTGAACAACTAACCATGGAACATGGGTCAATGAGTTTGGCTCGAAAACTACATAGTTGAATCTTGATAGAAATATCATAATTTTCTTCATGCCAAGGATATTTTTATGATTGATCTTGTTTAAGGTGCTATGTTGTTGCATCTATAGTTGAATATCCAAAGACCATTTATATTCATCGACATTATGAAACTTGAGGTATAATATTGTCATATTTAGCATTGTACTTTAGATTAAACTTTATTCATGTTGTTTCCTAATAAGCTCACACCTAAATAAGGGCAATTGGAAAGTTTTATAAGAGTGGAACTAATTATGCCCTATTGAACAACCTCCAGGATTTCAGAAGCCATGTCTTCATGGTTTTGTTTTTAGAAAAGGAGGGAGAGGGGAAAATTAGGAAAACAACTAACTTAAGGTATTCGTCAAAGCTTTCACAACTACTTGAGCTTCCTTTTATAAATAATAGGAATGAGAAACCCCAAAAGATTAGGCACATAATGCTACAAACTCTTCATTGTTGTAAATAGAACAAAATGCAAAATTCAAATAGACATTGTGCAAAATATTCAAATCTCCCCATGAGAAGAACCTATTAAGGCTTGCAAGAGTTATTCCTATTACCTCATTGAGATAGTTATCTTGCGAGAATTTTGCTCATAAAATGGCATAGTATAATCCTAGAGCACAACATTGCAGATAGTTGAAAGAGTATAAAATATAGCTCAATAATATGTGCATCTTGTTAAGATTATAGGATCGTTGCAAATGTAATAACACTGCCTAGATTGTCTGTGGTATGTATCTTTCAAATGCAATAATCTCTCTTTCATTTATATTGAGAAAGAGGCTAGGAGAGACATGTCCCTTCATTGGACATGTCTATTCATTATAATATTTTAGTAATCAATCATATATATTAGAATAATATAAGTTTGCATAATATATATTAATAATAATATATATAATATAACATATATATATACAAATACAATATATTATTATTAATTAATATCTAAGTATTATATGTATTCTAAATGATTATACGACTGAAGCTACAAACATTAACACTCCCTCTTAGCTAGGGAGGATGATCAAATAGAATGTGTAGAGGTCTTCCTTGTCAACACTTATGACCCTCACCATAGCTACACAAAATTGCTATAATCATTAAAAACCCTTCTTAGCTAGGGAGGATAAATATATTACCTCGATGTAATATGTGAGTATAGATAATCATTGAAAATTTATATCATTTTACTGATATAATGAGAAATGGTCTTTAAGTATCATATCCATGATACTCACCAAGTACTCAGAGCAATGGTCTCCAAATATCAACTCACAAGATATTCACCAAGTTCTCAAAAATGATTATCATGAGTAATGGTCTCCAAGTATCAAATCCATGATACTCACCAAGTACTCAGAGTAATGGTCTTCAAATACCAAGTCCATGATATTCACCAAGAACTCAAGATGTCTTGTATGATAGGTGCACTTGTATCACATATGTGATACTTACCATATAGATATTATATAGACTAATCATGGCATGTCTACATATATTACGTCACATAATATCCACCATGAAGATCTCTAAATCATCTATGGTTTATTTAATGATACCAGCCTTATGATATCTACCATGATGTCTAAGAGATCCTAACCATCATGACATATCCACAAATATCAAGTCACATGATATCCATCATGATGGATACGTTACAAAGTCATCACCTCACACATCAATCAAATACAAGTGTTCATTGTAAAAAAGTCATCACCTTTCTCCATTGTTCATAGGAGGGCCCATAAGTCCTAGAGTCACACACATGAAATCCACCTTGACTCATCTCAAAGGGTGGATCCATCGTGGCTCATCTCAAAGGGTGGAAACAAGGGATTTCACGTTAGACTTCTCTCTTAGAGAGAAGAATGCAATAACATACAAGATAATAGATCACAGATGTTAAAACTCCTTTTCATCTAAGGCTTTATTCTCCAACATACCAAGTTTATCTCGAAGGTACACAACCTTCTCTCTAGCAAGAAACTTGGTGAGAATATCATCCATCTATTTTGTAGTGATAATGTACCTTGAATAACATACTTATGCACTATATCTTTTATATAGTGTGCATCACTCTAGGTGAACCCCAAGTTATGCAGGAGTTAACATAAAGGAATTTCAGCCAGCACACATAGGACTCAATCTCATGATCATAGTCCTCTGGATGCTCCCTTTAAGGTCTTGTAACAACCTCCTTGTCCAAGGTTGTTTTTAGATGAACTATCATACTCCCTTTGAATCTAATATCAACCTTCTGTGAGCAAGTCGTGTCTTTGTTCTTTAGTCTGCATTAAGTTCTTTTCTTGAATGCCCAACCATATATCTAGGAATATCATGACCTAGATATCTTCATAAAATCCTTCTAGTTCACATACATGGAATTTCATCATTTGAATCGCAATTCTTTTTCCTTTTATAGTTTCCTGGTCACTAGGGAAATCATGTCGATATGGTTTTCTCCCTCTGAATCAATATGACCAAGATCCTTGGAAATCAAATAAGGAAGGTCCTCTAAGTGTTGTACTAACTCCCTTTGAAGCTTTGAGTACTAACATCAACATTTAACCTTCTCATCCAAGGTTGCCTCTGATGGTTCATCAGACTTCTTCTGAATGTGATATCAATCTTCCTTTTCCTTCTGACCTCCTCATCCAAGGTTGATTTTGATGAAATGTTAGACTCCCTCTAAATCTGATATCAACCTTCTAACCTTCTCATCCAAGGCTGATGATTTTTTGGACTCCCTCTTCATTGTTATTTCCTCCTCTTTGAAGAAATGTTTTCAGCCACCAACTTAGTCCCATGATTACAAGTATCAAGTTATTTCTCCCTTGAATGCAATCTCTTATGCTTCTTGGTTCCTCCTTACTTAAAGGTGCATGCAAATTATCACCTGCATGTTTTAGTATAATATCATCCTCAACTTGGAAAAGTTGATTGTTGGTCATGAGAACTTTCTAAACCACTGAAAGATGTGTATGTATGTTGCAGGAGATAACTCTCAGTAACAAACTTTCCACATCTAATGTAACTTTGGTTGAGCACAAAATCTGCCTCATTCCTAGTTAAAGGATCTATAACATAGGTAATGAGAGAATAATTAATATGTTGTAATTTCCCTGTGGAGGGACCTTGCACAAGCTCTCACAATTTGGTTGTCAAGTGTTCATTCATCAACACTAAATCTTATTTTGATCTTCTTTCACTATTATTCAATATAAGAACTAACATCGAGATAATACAATCTCCTTATATCACATACACATAACCAAACAATCCTAATACCAAGGGCAAATTGACAAGCAAGCCAGATATATATTCTGACTTAAGATATTTTTTACTTGAAAAGTATCCAGAGTGTGCTTGTTGTAATCTTCTCCCACATTGATGAGCATACCATCAGTTTCCTGGTATTGAGTTATCAATTCCAAATGTTCCTTACACAAGACATTGTATAACAAATCGATATTAAGATACATAATTGTTGGACATTGAGCCAAATGAAAATCTTTCGAACTTTTAGTGGTGAATTTCGATGCATGGTTTGATGATTCCAGACTTTAGTGTTTGGTAGTTAATTCCTCTGATTGGGTCATCCATGAATTCTTCCTCCCAAATGCAAATATACAAACAATTACTTGGTAGATAATATCGTTGTAAATCACTATCAGGTAATATTGTCGTAAATCATGAAGGCACCACTACCATTGCCGAGGGTAACAAATGAATACTTCCTCATAATCAATCTACTTATTTTTAGATCACAATCTTTGCAAATATGCGCCACTTAACATAGTGAATGGTCATTGCACCATCAATTTGAGGATGGTGAATTCAAAGTCTTCAAGGCATCACTGATGCACGTCAGGTCCCGTAAATTCATGTTTGCCTTTATTTCATCTTCAACCCACTTCATTCACAATATAGCATAAAATTCACACATAGTAATATTTCCAATCGATATAATATTAAACCACTTCATATATTTAAACACCAATCTCATGTTGTGAGTAATTATTTGAAGATCAAATACTTTCCTTGAAGATGTCATTTGAGAACACCAAAACAGAGATAATCAATCCGCCCCAAGGAAGGTTTTACAAATATAAACTTAACAATACAATTAACCAAACATTTAAAGGAAAATTCATGCCTCTGCGACAGTATTCTTCATGCTTGGTTGTTCTTCCCGTTCTTCACTATATATTCACGATTTATAGATGTACGCCTTCTTAGAATAGGTGTCTCTGTATCTTGACTATCCATTTGTAACTCAATACCTGTCAAAAATGAATTCCCAAGATCTCTAGCCTTGACCCGTCAAGTAATAGAATCTGGGGTACTTCTTATTCTCCCTCGCGAATTGAAACTCCTCGTTGGAGCTCGATGACATTAGGTGGAAAATATCAAAATTTATAGTTCCCCTTAATAGACATGTCCATTACTCGGACTTATGAGAGCCAAATTTATTATTGTTGAAATTATCAAAGTATAGAATTTTAATTAATTTCATTCCACATCTGGAGGCTTCAATTAATTTCATTCTAATTGTCGTATCTTTTAATTTCTATTGTATACTGTCAATTTCATGGGAAAGTGCAAAGGCTTCCTCTTCTCTCGGCTAATATATTCCTGATTGATGATTATCCAATAGATTGTAAATCTCCTCCTTTGGTCAATATTTTCTTGACCACTCCATGTATGATCAATGCACACTGGTCTTGAGAGGAATTCCCAAGGATAACATATATTCACAGTATTTCTTGTATGTTAGAGCATAATATTCAGCATTGCACCGACCTTCATATCTGATACCTTCAGGGTAGTCGGGCACTAAGAGGAAAACTCTTGGTAGTGCGATAGTCTCAAACATCCCTAGTTCTTGAATTGTGTGAGCAAACAGAACTAGAAGCTCGACATCCTTATGAAACATGGGTAATTGTTGATAGTGAACCGAGTGCTCTGTTTGTGAGTGATGGATGAAGTGAAGCCTGGCGTAGATCGCATTCATGCATGTTTCACTAACGGTTGTAGTTATACTTGTAACCAAGTCGATTATCTCTTGATCCATCCAAGTCTGCAGTTCAGTAAACTCAATGGTGAGTATTTCTTTAAACACTTTCTTATATTTGCAACTTGGCTTTGATACCATGTTAAGATTGTATGATCGTTGTAAATATAATAGCACTTTCTAGATTGTTTGTGGTATGTATCTTTTGAATGCAACAATCTCTCTTTTATTTATATTGAGAAAGAGGATAGGAGAGACATGTCCTTTCATGGGACATGTCTATTCATTATAATATTTCATTAATCAATCATATATATTAGAATAATATAAGTTTGCATAATATATATTAATAATATATATATATATATATATATATATATATATATATATATATATATATATATATATATATATATATATATATATATATATATATAAGTATTATATGTATTCTAAATGATTATACGACTGAAGCTACAAACATTAACACATCTATGATGAAATTATAAAAGCCTAAAATAACAAATGATAGCTACATTCATCTAAGATGACACAGAGCCAAAAGTCATCTACAAAACCAAATTAAACACATAGTAAATGCAGACGAGGCATAGTATGATATGTTTCCTTTCATTAATTATTTGAATGCAAAGCTAAGGTTTGAGAATGAAACTGTAACTATTTTCTAAATGTTCTTCAAAAGAGTGAACAAAAGACTCTGGAAAACTCTCCTAGAAAGGGCTCCAAATTTTTATTTGTATCTAGAACTACTTATTACAATGTGCCCTTGGGCTTATATACGAAAAATATTCCTAAGTTGAAATCATAAATGTGGTCAAAAAGGGCCTCTACAAATTTGGCGCATGCAGGAAAGAGGTGCTTTGAAAAGGTCCTTATGACTACAAAGGTGGCTACATATTGAAAAGGTGGTGCATCTTTTCCAAGGTAAAATATGCCTCAAGATGCTCCAATATCAGATGCAAAAGTGACATTTTTCCTTGAAAGATGCAGACCCCACCACCTTTTCAGATGATGCAAATGTAGATTGTATATGTCGCATGGGTGGGAACTTTTGGAGCTTCTCTCCTTAAGCTTTGATTGGACTTGTGTGGTGTCGACACATGCCAAGCTGATGGGCTTGCTTGAAGATTTCTTTTGAGCGCCTTTGGGATTAAGTGTAGTACTGAAATGCATCCCATCAATATATGATGAATAAGAAGAGTTACAAACTTGCTAGAAAAGTTACTGATATGGCACTTGGTTACCCCAACTTCACTGGGTCATAACTTTCTTCTTGGTGCTCAAAATTTAGAACAACATACACCATTGGAAAGGTCTTCGAGAGATCTAAATCCAATCACTTAACATGATGTTTTTGGAAAATTGTGTTAAGCAATACATGTCAATCTCAACCCCAATTTGTGCTCTGAAGGTCTCCAAAAATGCAAATTATTGAAGCATAGAAAAATATATATTTTTTAAAAAGATTTTTTTTTTTTTTTTTTCTCATTTCTGCTCATTTTTTTCACTCTACACTACTTCGGACTTCTCTTGATGAAGTTTTTAGTAGACAAAATATACAATTACTAATCATCATTCTTGTAGGGAAGGTTAAATCCTCCTTGGGATTAACTAAATCAAGCCCCTTTACAACACAAATAATATTTTTCCTCTTATTGTGTGTACATTTTCAGATCTAGGAGCAAGGTGTTGTAGATCTAGGGAATGATGCACAAGGCAAGGAGAATCAAGACATGAAAAAGTAGCCTATATGATGTTAATTATTGACATAGTCCATGATTAGTGAAATAGTCCAACAATGTTTTAGTGAAACTTCAAGGGATGGACTATAGTAACATCCTGAGTCCAATTCTTTCTTTTTGATCATTGTACCACTATGAGGATCTTTTCCCTCTCATGGTGTTTGATGCTTCACATTTTTCAAACATCTCTGTGGTAGCTTCTGGCCCCCTATCTCTAGTGGTTTGTCTCTTTTTGAGCGGTCTATCTTTGCCCCCACATATGAGTCCATTCCTATGGGTTCTACTCTTGAGTTTGGGGAGCCAATCACTAGGGATTTTTTTAAGAATATGGTAATGCCCTCGGGAAGCCTCTCCTTTGGTTTTAAGTATATGTTAATGTGATGACTTGCTATAAAGTTTATAACTATCTCTTGTGCTATTTCTGTGGAGCTGAATGACATGATTAAGGAGGAAATAGAACATAATGTGTCTATTTTTTCCTCTCATGGTGTTATCTACCAATTCTAGGGTTTTTTGCCTAGCCTCCCTCAGCTGCATGGTTGGAATTCTCATTTTTGGGAGCCTCTTCTTTCTGGTAAAGTTTATATTTACCCCATGGTTAAAGGCTTTTTTGTTGCAAAATTTTAATATTTTATGATAATTATTTTAGTTGGAAGGATTTACCGCTTTCCGTTAATGGTTAAACCTTGGCATTCAAATTTTAATCCCTCTTTTGAAACATTTGATAAGCTTATGATCTGGGTTTGGCTTCCTTATCTTCCCCTTCATCTATGGGTTGATTCTTTTTTTGAGGAAGTGGGTAATTCTCTTGGTGATTTTCTACAGGTGGACGAAGAATCATCTGACATTCTTCACTCCACCTATGCTTGTATTTTTGTGGACTTAGATGTGTCTAAAGGGTTTCCTATTGAAATATTAATCAAATCTTCTAAGGATAGCTAGGTTCAATCTTTGGACTATGAAGGGATTCCCTTCAGGTGTAGAAGATGTTTCAAAACTGGTCATGCGATTGAGCATTGTGGGTTTGAGAAGAAGGCTTCATCGACCTCATGGTGGAATGGTGCTTGAAATCGACACTACATGGTTGATAATAAATTTGGAAGTCAAATGGATGCCTCTCTAGAGGTGGCACAGGTTGTTGTGGGTTCTTCTCAGTCTTTTTAGTTTCTAGTGGTGTGACTATTGAGGTTGGGTTACAGTCTCATGTGGTTACAAGTGGTGGTTTTGCTAAGGCTAGTGTGCCCCTGGTTGTTGTCTCTTCCTAGGTTGACTTTCCTACTTGTGGGGTGGCTTTAGAGGCTGGTTCATAGCCGATTCCCTTGACTAGATGTAGGGAAATAACTTTAGTGCCTATTTCCTCTACTAGTGCTTTGATTTCCTTTCCTAGTGAATCTATGGATTTTGTTGTTGCTACTGGATCTGATTTGGTGGGTGTTTTTGGTCTTCTTTCTCAGAATGGTGGGGATCCAACTCTGGGTTTAGTGGTTTGGTAGGATGTTGCCACTAAGGTTTAAGAGGGATAGATTATTATGAAATGAAAGAGATATAAGACAACTTCACCCTCTTTTGACATGACTCTTTGATCCCACAAGGGAGGTGCTAAAGGAAAATCTCGGCAGGTTCTTGTTGTGGGTGATTTGGCTAGAGTTTCTCTAGCCCTTTTTATGGACCTTGGCTACTTGCTAGCCTTTTGTGCAACTTTTTGTTTTGAGTGGGCTTTCTTGTTATATCTTTACTTATCCTTTTGTAATGGGTTTCAGGTACCCTCAAAAACTATTTTTTCCTTAATCAAATGCATCCTGAGTCCAAATTCGATTACAATATCAACTTCATACATCATTAGAATTATGTTGCCTATTGATAATGTATGCCCATTTTGAGCTCAAATTTTAGTGACAGGTTCTTTTAATCAATTCAATCAAGTCAACACAAAAGAAGGATAATTCCCACCAATTAGTGCCTATTTCTCTTCAATGGGTTGAAGTTGGGCCACTTTAATTATCCTTCAATGTGAGTTGATGTGATTAAACTTGATTCCTAGTTCAATTTGTAGATCTATATTTCTTACCCCACATTTTGGTGAATCCAATGTGTTGTAGTGCCTCCTGTAGTTGCATTATGTACTTATTTATTTTTTATTCGATCTAGACTATGTGATGCAGAGGAGGATGGTGAAGGACTGAATGGAAGTGTGGATGAATGCACCTTTGTGAGGTTTAAACACTTGCCCACTAACCCTTACGGCTCAAATGAGCCAAGAAATGACTACACCCTTCCCAAATGGATAAAGTAGATGTATATGACCTACTTTAGTTGGATTCAAAAGGATTTATCAGATTATAAGGTTTCTAGCAACCCCCAACACACCTAAGTGCTCAAACTTTTCACAAGGCCTAATAGCCCCTCTTATAGGTCAAGAACGAAGTAAAAAGGCAATTAACTCAAAACTTTTCCAAGACACTAGGCAAAATATATAGGTTTTTAGATACCCATTTGGGCATATGATAACATATCATGAATTCAACATATGTTGTTTTGGACAATGTTACAGGGTTTCAAACTGTTCCTTAACAACAAGCATAGAAATAAGCAAATTAAAAAAGAAACTATAAACCAAACTTCTCCCCTAACTCCAAGACTCTCAATAGTCTTCACAAAAACTTCATAACTAAATAATATCTAATCAATTTGGACCTTGGATGCTTCCAAGTAGCAAAGCCCCAAATTGGCTCCAATAAACCCTCAAATCTGGGGCTTTCTGATTGAACACACTCCCAACACTTCTGGGACTCAACAAGGGTGGATTCACCTTGTTTAGGGTGTATCTAGACACCTTAAAACATAAAAAAAACATCTCCTTCAAGCAGATCTCCTGTTGTTGCTCCTTACCCACTATTTCATAACCCTTCAATACATTGTTTTCGATGATCACCATTAATCAATCCTTCATCTGCATATTAGAAAGTTAGTATCATATGAGACAAGTCAAGGATGGATCATTCCATGTGAATTAGTCAGAAAATCATCCATGGAATGATCATCCACTCATCAGAACTTGTCAAAACTACAAGGAATCACTGATTTTTAATGACAATTAGCCATGTTTTGATCAATCAGTAATATAAATGAAGTTCAAAGCATTCAATATGAATTGAAAACAAGTAAATAATGTTCCTTGCAATGTTAGAACATCCATTGATCAAAGGAAATGTAAGAACAACATAAAAAATGCAGAAAATGATACATTTTTATTGATTCTTCAGACACAGTCTGTACACCAGTCCTTTTTCTGCTATGTCTATGTCGTACAATGATCAAACTATACTTAATAAACTTCCTTCTAACTTCCTCAACCATCTTTGATCGGTTGCATTGCTTGTTTAATGATTAAACACACTAAACTGATTTCCCTCCTAATTACATCTAGTCGTTGGGATTCAAAAATTTAAATTCTCCAACTTACATTTTATTGCATAAAACACCTAAATGACTTATCAAACTTGCCTATTAGATCCTTAAGACTTCATTAACCATTTCTAAATCCTTCTAATACTACTAAGGACCTAATTAACTTTATTTTGACTCTATGCTCATATATCACCATCGATGATCCTAAGGTCCTTACCAGGCCCTTTAGGATTTATTACAAATTTATTGTTTTTATAGCCTTCAAAGGCCATGATTGGCTTCAATACATGCCAATTGACTTGTTTAGACACCTTCATGCTTTCCCTTGGATCTTTGTCTTCCATAGGCATCCTACCATGCCCTGATGCTCCTGCATCATATCAACATGGAGGTATGTTAACAAGGGGGAGGGGTGGGTGTTAGGGTGGGGGCGGGGGCGGGGGGTTTCATTTGAGGCCTCATTATTTTTTCTTTGTTGCAGTTTCAAATTACCTTGCAGATAGAGGGTTCAATTTGGTAATATTTGTGTTGGTGTCACTGCAACACCCATTATGTAGTTGTGTTTTGGATTGCTTTTCAAACATAAGGTTTTGTTTGGTAATCTTTGAGTTTGGTGTAGATTATTACGCAAACAAGAGGTTTTTCTTTGTAATCTCTAGAATCAACTGGCATAAAGAGACTTTACAATCAATTTGACTCTAGTTCATATTGATCACACAATATAAAAAAACCTTCTTGTCTGGTTGAATTTGTGCTTCTCCCTCTTTTCCATGGATCACCTAGCATAACACAACTTGCTAGCAAGTTGAATCCATGCCTCTAACAAATCACCCAACACAACATACCTTGTTGGGTAGTATTATTCATAGGACCGCTTATGCTCTTGCATTCATAAGATTGCGTATGTTCTTGCAATAGCATTCTGAGAATGATATTAGTGGTTGAGACATTTGGATTGTCAAGTTCTCTTCAACTAGTTGTGTTTAGTACTAACCCCTTTCTGTGAGTCTTTTAGTTTGTCTTTATTTAGGTTTGCTTTATTTTTGTGTTATTAGATGTGGTTGTGTGAGTAAAAATTCTAAGCTTGGAGTGTCTCTCTCTCACTCCCTCCCTCCTTAATCATGTGTGTTTGAGTATAAGTTCATACTCCCACTAAAGTAGAAACTAAATGTAATATTGTAAATTGTAACCCCTTACAATTCACATTCCTTTTTATATCATTGCTTTAGTATATTTCCTCATTATTTTTTATAATTTAAAATCTAAAATATTGAGAAGAAGAAAAAGAAGAAGAATTATATTATATTTATAAGATTTAATTTTAAAAATTGAATTGAAGAAATACCATATAAATCAAAATTGTATTCTAAAGACAAAATACTAAAGACACTCATATACAACAAATTTAAAATTGTACTCTAAAGACAAAATACTAAAGACACTCATAGAATAAATTTAAAACCACTGTTTAAAAATACATCAAATGCACTATTCCCCATCACCGTCATTACAAATACTGAAAGCATTTTTACAATGAATAAATCTGCTCAGAAAAAGAAACAAGCATGTGGCAATACAGAAAAACAAAGATAAAATAACATCACCTACCTACTTTTAAAATATATATTTATAGTGAGAATGATCTTAAAATCGATGAACAGAACACCCTCGCAAAAATTACAGCGTCACCTATAATTCCAAGGACAAGAATGGAAGCTCTGATTCTGGACCAACATTGTTTCCCCTATTTCTTCAAACATTACAGACAAGTTTTACCTATAATTTTGTTGGTTTTTCTTTCTCGTAAAGACTGGATATCTTTATGTGCATAAAAGTTGAGTGGGGACATGCCCAACGTTCAAACAAGTTGGCCATTGCAGTGCAGGAAATCAAATGGTCGGGGCCCCTCTCTGCAATTTCATATGCCTTTCATTCGTTGTCCCACCTATGCTGACGAAGATGTATCACCATGTCTCAAACAAAAGGAAAAAAAGAAAAAAAAACCCTTAAGAGGACACCACAAATTATGTACTTTCCCAATTCGATTGCATAGTGTAAAGCTCATGGGTGTAATTCCTTATCCATCAGCATAACATTAGAATCAGAATGGATGATGCTGTTGTTCTCAACATCACAGCCAGAAATGGTGGTGCTGATGGGAAGAGAAGAGAGGAAGAGGATGCAGGGGAAGGTGGATTCGACCCTGCGACCAAGGGGAAGCCGATGGAGAGGGAGCCCACTCTTTTAGATATGGATTCTGATGGAGTTGGGATCACTCAGTCCCATGGAGAGGAGGGGAAGATGAATCAAACTCCTATGCTATCTAGATCCTTGCTTTCTAAGCCTAAGTCACGCTTTGTTGAGTCCAGGCTTCTGAGCCCTCTCAATGTCAATGTCATCCAAGACAATGCTGCACAGAGATTCCCATCGCCTTCTAGAGGTGGAGCAATGGCTTCCTCCACTCCTCGTTCTGTAGTTGCTGTAGAGGAGGATGACCTAGACCTAGACCCCGACCCCTTTAAGGACGGGGATCTCCCTCGCAAGTAAGATCATTATAACTGTGATTTTCTAAGAATATCCCAAATGCTCATTGATTTATCTCTTTCTGATTGGTTGATTTAAACATTTTGCTAATAAAAAGAAGTTAATTACTTTCTATTTTACAAAAATAGATAAAGTATAAAATTGCTATTGGTAATAAGGACTTGTTATGTTCAAATCAAGATATTGTTGTGGTGCCCATCAAGATTCAAAACTCTGATGGGACTGCTGACCATTTGCCTTTGTTGGAATTAAGAAAAGTAATGCACACCCTTAATGATGGCTGATCCATCATCATGCAGATGGTGGTGATCTCTGCACAATTACCCTGAGTGATGGCTGATCCATCTTCATGCAGATGTTGGTGATCTCTGTACAGTTATACAGGCTTTTAGATATAAAAATGAATTTGGTATCACCTGGACTTAAGGTATCATTAATAATATCAAATTCTCATAATTTATATTATTGTTCAATGTTAATCTAGATTTGATTGTGTTAAAGCTTTTTTCATCAACATTTCGAATCACACGGCATAATTCACCAAGGTATATGCTGCCATGTCTGGGTACATTTACTGGTATGGCAAGCAAAACCCCATAACATTTCCACTGAGCAGACTTTTAACATCTTGAATTAGCACCCATTAAAGTAGGTTTAGGTTTTCAAAAGATTGTTGCACCACCTATAGGCTAAACTGATCCTTAGCACCTACTGAACTGTGTCTACTTTTAAAAAAAATTGCAACCATCAAAAGAGTATAATGCAGGTGCATAGATTTTCACCGTGTCAAACAAAACATTTTTAAGTGTTTTAAGGAATTGCTTTTGAAAAGAATAATTGAAAGAAATTTCCCGACTTATATTCGACTGTCTGATTTTAGATTTGATCAAGATCACCTTTTTCTTTTAGGCTAAAATGACCCAGGTACTGACTATCAAAGTGTGTTTATAAGATCTCCTATGTGACTTCAATTTGAAAGAAATTCCCAAGCTTGGTTTCATCATCTTATGGTCTGGTTTTTGTATGATGAAGATCACTTTGAACTTCTTTCAGGCAAAAATGATCTGTTTCCCTGGCAAAGGATGTTTACTTGTCTAGAAGATTGTTGCACTGGTAGAAATAAGTCTACTTTTTAATAAAATTGTTCCTAAAACTAATATACTTTTAGAAGAAATCACAAATAAAATTTCCTGGCTTTGTTATATTGACTTGATTGTATATTTGATTATTGCTTTCAACTTCCTTAAGGTAACAGATTTTGTAGTCCTGGTTAAAATGCGTTTACTTCTTTAGAAGATTATTACAGCTATCACAGTGTATTTAGTCGTTTCAAAGTTTGTCTGTATGACTCTTTAATTTTAGTTTTGTTTTCAAACAAACTTGGCTATGTTTCGTCGTCTGATTTTATATTTGATGAAGATCAAATTTAACTCCCATAGGCTAAACTAATCTTTGGTGAGATATCATGTACAGGAAACATAAGGTTGGCATAAGGCTGCTTCTGGAATGGATTGCCTTCGTGTTGATCACCAGCACATTGGTTTCAACACTAACAGTTGGTCCATTGGAACATCGGATGATATGGGGTTTGGAGCTCTGGAAATGGTGCTTGATGATATTGGTCATATTCTGTGGAAGGCTGGTTTCAGGATGGCTAATTGGTGCTCTAGTATTTTTTGTGGAGAGAAATTTTATGTTGAGGAAGAAGGTTCTATATTTTGTATATGGGCTTAGAAAGAGCGTGCAGAATTGTCTTTGGCTTGGTCTGGTGATTCTTACTTGGATTCTTATGTTCGACCCTAGAGTGGAGAGATCTACCAAGAACCACAAAGCACTTTCTTATATAACCAGGCTGCTGGCTTCCTTTTTGGTGGCAGCAGTCATATGGTTGCTTAAGATTTTGCTGATAAAGGTTATGGCTTCGACTTTTCATGTTAACACATTCTTTGACAGGATTCAGGAGTCCATCTTCCACCAGTATGTGCTGGAGACACTATCAGGGCCACCCATTATGGAGATTCAGCAGAGCCTGACTGATGAAAGAAATAAATCACCCAGCAAGTCCCCTGTTGGAGAAGCTCGGGTGAGCTTTAGAAGTACTCTGGGGGTTAGCCGCCGGAAAATTGTTGGTGGGGGGAAAGGAGAAGAAAAAACCTCCAAGGTAATCAATGTGGATCAGCTGCACAAAATGAACCAAAAGAATGTTTCTGCCTGGAACATGAAGAGGCTCATCAGTGTGATCAGGCACTCTGGCATTTCTACCATTTCTCACACCATCGACCAATCCATGGGCAAACATGATCATCCTCAAGACAAAGAGATCACAAGTGAATTGGAAGCAATTGCTGCAGCAAAGAGCATTTTCAAGAATGTTGCGAAGCCAGGAGCAAAGTTAGGTTCTACACTAGAATTCTTCTACAGTTCTGTTTTTGTAGAATACCAGTTCAGTTCACTTATCATTGAGATTCCACGCTTTTCAGGTATATAGAAGAGGAGGACCTTCTAAGATTCTTGAAGAAGAATGAGGTTGCTTCAATCTTTCCACTCTTTGAAGGAGGTCTTGAAAGCGGAAAGATTAGAAAATCAGCTCTCAAGAATTGGGTGGTACGCATTCTTTTGCATCTGTCTCCCCTTTCTCCTTGAAAATTTGAGATTGTTACGATAGTGATCAGGCTTGGAATGCTCAAGGTCACAGAGTACTCTGATTGAAGGCATGCGGGCCTTTTTGTTTTAAATCTTTCATCAATTTTTGAGCATGTCTTCAACCTGATTGTCAGGTAAATGTTTATTTGGAAAGGAAATCACTGGCCCATTCTCTGAATGATACCAAAACTGCAATTAAACAGCTGCACCAAATTGCCAATGCAGTGGTCAGCATTGTCATAACAATTGTGATTTTACTAGTAATGGGCATTGCCACAACCCATGTTATCGTACTGGTATCATCTCAGCTAGTACTGGCGGGTTTTATCTTTGGCAATACCTGCAAAACAATCTTCGAAGCAATTGTGTTTGTATTCGTCATGCATCCCTTTGATGTTGGGGATCGATGTGTTGTGGATGGTGTTCAGGTAAGCAACAAGACAGGGGAATATCTACTGCCCACCTTTTTGATTTCCTGATCCTCTAAAAAAAAAGATTTTTCTTACAGTGTCATAGGGTTTCTATCTATTTGTGTGAATAATAACCCAATATTTCAATTCTAAAATGAGCACATTTTGTTCTGTTACAGATGATTGTGGAAGAAATGAACATTCTTACCACAGTTTTCTTGCAGCATGACAATGAAAAAGTATACTATCCAAACTCAGCATTAGCCACAAAGCCAATTAGTAATTATTACCGCAGTCCAGACATGGGTGATTCTGTTGAGTTCAGTGTGGATGCTTCAACCCCACTGGAAAAGATTGCTTCGCTAAAGGAGAGAATAGCAAAGTAACTTCTTTTCTTTTTTGGGTTCACGAGTTTACCATATTTAGTTCACCATGATCTGATCATAAGAAATGTAATTTCAGTCTCTAAAATTTATACACTTTGGTTTGCAGATATCTTGAGAGCAAGCCTCAGCACTGGCACCCAAAGTATAGTGTGCTTGTGAAAGATATTGAGAACATGCATAACATGAAAATGGCCCTGTATACACTGCACACAATGAACCATCAGAACATGGCCGAGAAGTCGAATCGAAGATCTGAACTTGTATTGGAGATGAAGAAATGTTTTGAGGAACTTGGTATCAAGTATCGTTTGTTGCCTCAAGAAGTTCATGTCAAGTTTGTTGGTTCTGCAATTAATCAAATTCCTTTGCAGTGCTGATGTCCGAGGTTGTGAAAAGCTACTGGCCACAGTTCATAACATCTTGTGACATTCATTGGACATTGGCATCGATACCCACTGCGGATGCTATTGAATAAGTTCCTATTGCATCATATGGACATATGTGGATCTAGGCTATACAAAGCACGCCTAATGTAGCATGTGGGTCAGCTTTCAACAGGAAAAATAAGCTTATTCACCACATCTGCCAACAGCACTTGTCTTTATCATTTCGTCTATCCTGGGATGAGCAGTCCTCTTTCCTTTGCAGAGTTTGAGGAGAATTTCTTCATTGTTTGGGAGGTATAAGATAATTCTTTCAATTTTCCTCCATGTGAGTGCGACGTGAATTGTAACGTTTCAATTTAATTTTTTGCCTATTTATGTGTTTCTATAATCTATTTTTCTTTCAATGGAATGATTCCTTTTTCCTCCCACATATTGCAAACTCTCAATTTTGAACTTTTTAAAGTTAAATATGTGACATAAAATATCTCTACTATATACATATATAAAATTTAGAAAGGACTAGACTAAGCTCTCTACAAAATGTACTCTTGACCAAATTTTTAAAAACAGAAAACACAACAGATTTTCGCAAAATTTTCAACATATGTTCTTCATGATCTGCATATTTTGTGGTCGAAAACCACAAAAAAAATTTGCAAAAAAATCGTCATGTTTTCATGAATTGGGGAAAAAAAAAGTTTGACATTTTTGTCTTTGGTGCGTTTTGTAGGGAGCTTAGCCGCTGCCATTTAGAAACAGCCTAAACATGTAAACTATCAAGCCAAAGCTTCAACTTTTTGTAGTACCAAATTAATTACGCCACTATTTAAGCATGTGATATAAACTTTTATGTTACTATTTAATAATGGAAGATAAAGTATAAATTTTAGTGGATAACAATAATAATTTATATCTAATTTGAAATCTGGATTAAAATAGAGTTAATATTTTTTTGTTGGGCATAGGTTATAAGAATATAGGGATTAGGTTTTTGTAATAACCATCTTAGATTATTATCAATTTTAATAAATCAATTTCATTCATTTCAATTTAAAGAAGTGTTAGCTTTATGTCATGATCAGACCATAACAATACCAACAACTCCTAGTCACAATTTTACATTCTTGCAAAAAGGATAAGCTCCTATATGACAAGTCCCTAGAACCAAACCTATTCCTCTAGGGTTCATTCGGAAAAGCCCTACCTACATACCCCTTCTTGGGATCCAAAGGCTCCATAGTTCAGGCACCAAACACAAAAAAATTCACCCACACAACTAGGACAAGATCTTTGACCTTTATTTTAAATCACAATTATTAATTGAACCTTCGCTTCTAGTTCAATCCATATAATCTAGTATAATGTCAAGCCTATATATAACAAATATTACAACAATGTCAACAACAAGAAAGAACATAAAACTACATAATGCCAATCTCCTATGTGCATCACATATACACATAATGTTCAACAAACATAACACATATGCATAATGAATCACTCATGCATACATCACATAACTAACAAATACATTGCCACATACATATGCATACATCACATACATAGTGTAACTAACCTAATACATGCATCACATATACATGTAGTGTTCAACTCATGCATACATCCTTTATACATAGTGTAACTAGATCATGCAAATGCCATGTACACAATGCGGCTAGCTCATGCACATGTTACATCTATATAGTGTGACTAGCTCATACACACATCACATGTTCACAAAGTGAGCAATTAATACAAACATCACATGTACACATAGTGATTGGCAATCGAAAATAAAGTGAATGTGACCCTATTGTATTTATATTCCCCTTAATAAACTAACACCCAAGCCATTAACTGCATCATAGTTAGAAAGAGGAATGTTGGTGCATCTCATATTGTACCATAGTTGCTTTTTTTTTCGCAGTTCACTACCAACTACGATGATGAGATAACCATTACATACTAGTTTTCATCAAGTTAGTAAGGCCACGAGTATTAAAAAATATAACACGTGAATGCATTAGAAAATATTTTCACGACCTAAATATTTCGAATCAATGAATCCTTGCATCTATCATTTCCATGCTATTTAAAAAATTGAATCCAATCTTATATGGGGTGGCTTTGACATCTATCATCTACATAATATTAATAAAAAACTGGCCCTAACACATCATGAGCAACTCTTAGCATCCTTTACCTACATGCTACTAGTGAATGCTAGTTGATCCTTAAGATATAGTGTTAAAATCCTAGCATTTATCACATGCATGGTACTAGTGATAGCCATCTAAATTGCACTTGTATTAGAATTAGGTCTAACATGTGGGATCATCTTATAGACAAATACATATCTAATAGTCAAGATATCCTAAGGATTTAGAAACTTCATTTTTTTGACTTAGTTATATTAACACATAAAGTGATCCATTAACCTATACACATGGTACCATAGGTTTTGGGAATCAAAGAAAGTGAATCCACATGAGTGACCTTATATCTAATTACATATACATAAAAAAAAATACATACTCATAAAATAAAAAGTCTCAAGATTATCCACTCCTTTCACTTGCTCATAATTCAATAAGAAAATAAACTTGATAAAGAAATGTGGAGCTCTATAATGGTACTATTGTGATTATCAATGTTCATAATAGATACAACCATGAAGGCTTGATGGTTTTAATCCATGCCCCAATAAATCATGGGTCATTTCAAACTTTGCATATTCATGTATCCAAATTAGAGGCATACGATGATGAAAATGATGGCACAAGTTTGTCCTAGATTGAATTAGATTTTGGACATCAAAACACAACAAACCTTAGAATAGATAAACTTGATGATGAATACCTACATACCCACTTCTAAATTATATTTCAACGACATGTCGTTCTCCCCAACACACAAAACTATAGTTGAATACTCATCCATTTTTTCTTAAACTAAATGGTTTGCAATACAAAAACATAAACCCCCATACCTAATACCACTCTAGAGTTATATAGTAAAATGTAATGTTATATTGACCTTTAAGAATAACACTAAAAAAGAAACCTAGTACATTTGTTGTAGATTGCGACAAAATTTTCTAAATGGTCGCATAAATATGTGCATCATGACATATTCTCAATATAACTCTACATCTATTGTTTCCAATATTGGGGGTATCTAAATCTCTTAGTTTTAATGACTTAAAATTTGTAGTGATATTAGATTTGGGAAAAGATGAGCATCAACTATTTGACATTGACAATATTTATAAAACAAAGTTGTTAGAGTTTTTAAATAACTCATATTTCACTTAATGTGAAATTTTCTAAGGCTTCACAATATGTAAACAATCTAACTTTCAAGATAAATGTTATGATCTAGTCACTTTTCTTGGCTATGGACTTCAATAAACAAATTGATTATAGTATCTTCTAATGCTACTACTAGCAATAATATTTAAAGCTAAATACAACCCATCCATGATGAGTTATCAAGCACTTAATGAACTTGTACTGCGTCAAAATTAATATTGTTATCATGCCCACTTTACAACATTTATAGTTACAAATAAGTTCACTAATAAAGGTGATAACTTGACGAGATTGAAAAACTTATGTATTTCCTTACTACTACCACATTGAGCATTGTAGGAAAATTTTAAATTTCTTAAAAAAATACACAAATTTAATTATCCCACACACATAACAAAGTTCATAACAAGGCTAACATACTCAACAATTTCATGGTCTTGATATTATGTATGAATCTACCAAATTTCTATCTCCTAGTCTACTTCAATTCAAAGCTTATAAATTTATTGCACAAAACTTTGTCTAGATTATCTCAAAAAGTTACACAAGATTATTTATGTATTCTTGAAAATTGTTCTAAATCAAAGTCTTCTTGAATATGTCAAGCTCCTTAATTTCCTATTTCATTTTCTCAACCCTTATTCTGTTCTCTTGCTCCCTAAATTTTGTAACAACGTCAAGTTATTCTTCCACCTCCATAAGTGCTCTTTGGGTTATTTCTAAAGAGTCCTTGGTTTATTTGAGCTCGAAGGTGAGTTCATCAACCTCTTCCTTCTTTTCCTTAAATGCATTTATGACGATTTCTATAAATTTGATAAAAAATTGCCTCTTTAATCAATTTTAGTTATTATGATTTTATGCTTTCCAAAATATTTTCACTACTTGTCAATCTACTAGAGAAAATATATGTTTAATTCCAACAAAATTCACTTTGTTTATCCTCTAAGCCTTCTTGTGAATTATCCAGTCATCTCTCTCTCTCTCTCTCTCTCTCTCTCTCTCTCTCTCTCTCTCTCTCGTTACTAGTAAGTTATCTTTCTATTTATAACCTCTTTAGGCCTTTATCCAACACTAAAAAAATAAAAACATTGCTTTTGGCTAAAAATTCTAGCATTTCCACATAAGGTCTTCGAAGTATTTTCATAATGAAGGGATAATTACTTGTATATGCCACACGACCTTCTATACTTACTAAGATATATACTTGTGTGAATGATCTACATGCTTGAGTTGATGTGATTCTGATGATGTAGGTTTCTTGTATGTTCCACTTGAGTTAAGCACCGAAGGAAGATTTTAAATCATTATGTTTTGAATTTTTCCCATGAAAGGTTTTAATCCACTTCCCAAGCATCAAGGGTTTGACTATCCACTAGCTCTCTCAAAACATTTTCCTCCATACTCATAAGAGTAACCTTTAATCTCCCTAATCAACACCATGAATCATGGAAGAAATTATAAAATGAGGCATCGGGAAGGAACCAATGAAATCTCTACCTCAAACTTCAATATACTTACATTTCAAAAATAATACCCAAATCTCATATTATTTTGCATGAAAAAAATGAATAAAGGAATTTGTGTAATATTGGTTGAAGGTAGTGCAACTCCTTCAACCATTTCTCCATACTTTCTACAATTACATAATTATTATAAGAATATAAATTCTTTTCTAGATTTAGTACATTCATTCCTTAACATATAACCATGGAGATAATCAACCTACTTATCATTATTTGTGGATATAAGAAATTTAATAAGTTGAAAATGAACATTTTTTTAAATTTTGGTTCTCTTCTCCAATTGAGATATATACTTGTGTGAATGATCTACATGCTTGAGTTGATGCAATTTTGATGATGTAGGTTTCTTGTATGTTCCACTTGAGTTAAGCACCCAAGGAAGATTTTAAATCATTATGTTTTGAATTTTTCCCATGAAAGGTTTTAATCCACTTCCCAAGCATCAAGGGTTTGACTATCCACTAACTCTGTCAAAACATTTTCCTCCATACTCATAAGAGTAACCTTTAATCTCCCTAATCAACACCATGAATTATGGAAGAACCTATAAAATGAGGCATCGGGAAGGAACCAATGAAATCTCTACCTCAAATTTCAATATACTTACATTTCAAAAATAGTACCCAAATCTCATATTATTTTGCATGAAAAAAATGAATAAAGGAATTTGTGTAATATTGGTTGAAGGTAGTGCAACTCCTTCAACCATTTCTCCATACTTTCTACAATTACATAATTATTATAAGAATATAAATTCTTTTCTAGATTTAGTACATTCATTCCTTAACATATAACCATGGAGATAATCAACCTACTTATCATTATTTGTGGATATAAGAAATTTAATAAGTTGAAAATGAACATTTTTTTAAATTTTGGTTCTCTTCTCCAATGCATGTCTCTCAACAAGGTTCATCTTGGTGACTCCACCTCATAAGATTCTTGATTTTCCAATTTGAATTTATAGGGATTCTCAAAATGCATGTCTACCAGCATTGAAGCTATTAGACTTATTGTGTTGTTGCTAGCATTGATTGTCATTGATGTCAAAACCTCTATAACAACACTCTGGTAGTATTGGTTGGTTGTTGGCAATTTTGATTATGTACTTGTTGATTATTAGTTATACAACATGATTTTTGGTTATACACAAGACATGTTTAGTATGAACGTTTTTGGTTTTCCTTGGCAGTGTACATTGTTCTACTCATGATCTATTTACTTTTGGTGCACTGACATGTTTTTGGTGTTTTGTTTCACGTGGACTATTCTATCAGTTTCTGGTGCTTATGTTGGCTATAAAGTTTCTACATGTATCTGTTGGCAAGTGATGCTTTAGAGTAGTATGAAGCACTTGAGGGTTGTCATTTATGGCAACACATTTGATATGATGATCGCATGAAGTTAAGTATAGATTTAGAGACACAGTCTTGAAAATAACTAAGTATGGAAATAGATTTGCAGAGTACAACAGTAGTGTTTTGGACATCAAAAAAAGTGTATGATATTTGATGACTTGTGAGCTTAGAAGAAGACATTTTGGGATGTGTATGACCTTCAGTTAAGGTCTCTTGGGTTTTGGTATTGTTTTTAGTAAGTTACAATGATATGAAGACATGCAAAGACAAAGGAATAGTGAAATAGGGCATATGAACGGTCGCGATGATTAAGGGAATATAAGATGGAATGGTAATGTGCTAAGTTAGATAAAGATTGTGGATTGCTGATACTTTGGTAATATAAGATCTCCAAGTTAGTATTTACTCTTTGCATTATTAATTATTCTATTTTGTATTGTATTTGGGAGCCGACTGAATGATAAAATACATATTTATATAAAGAACTTTTTGTAAAGCGAAGCGATGATTATGTAAGACATTGATCTAGTGAGATAGATTGATGGAAGATGCAAGATAATAGGTTGACAGATGTTATTGAGAACTACAACTGGAACTATCAAAGCATAACAGATGCTTGTTTTGTTCATTCTTGAGAACACTTTGTAATTGAAGTATTGATTGTAAGAGTTGTAAGCTCAACATACCTTTAACAGGGTTTTGTATACCTTTAACAGGGTTGATATTCCTTTAACAAGGAAATGTACTATGTAATACTTAGCTCCTAACAGGGCTATGTCTCCTAACATGGACATTATACTCTAGTGCATATTTGTTGGTACCATCCCCACCGGGGTTTTCCCTTGGATAAGGTTTCCTCGAAAACAAATAATGGTGTTATGAGTTGTGTGTTATTTGCTTATGTTCTTTTCATTTCTGAAATCATATGGTTTATTTAGAATTACTTTAAACTGGTTATAAAGTGTTGTAATACTGATTCACCCCCCTCTTAGTATTACTCAATCCTAACAATTGGTATCAGAGCTTTTGGCCCTTGGATAGAAAGTCTAACAACTTAAGGGAGATCAGAATGGATTCAGAAAGTTTGCAAGAGAACTTTGAAGCAGCACTTGATGACCTGGACAAAGAAAAGGCTGAGAATGGAAAATTAAAGTTCAAACTAAGAAGAGCAGAAGGTTTTATCAAGAAACTAAAGGAACAACTTGAACTTTCAAGGAATCAGAGACAAGACCTTATGGAAAAGATCAACGAGGATTCAAATAATATTCAGATAATGACACATTAGACCAGTTAAAGAAGCTTAAGCAAGAAAAATAACAAATTAATCTTTTGATGATTAAAGAGATCCAACATGAAAAGGATGCAAGATAAAAAGTTGAAGAGACTCTAAAAGGAGCGAACATACAGATAGGAGAAATATACATTGAACTTGATCACTACAAGGATAAATGCCTAGAATTGGAGAAATGAAATCAAATCATTAAAAGTGAACTCGTTCAAGCCAAGTTACATATTGAGAAATTACATATGAGCAGTGATAAGATTGATGAACAAAGAGAGAGAGATATATAAACCTAAAGAAGATATGACTGGAATTGGATACAATGAAGGAGAATGTTCTAAAAGTCATGAAGAATCACATGAAGCAAAGATTGAAGAAAAACCTACTTTTGAAGAAACTAGAGATCAAATCAGACCTTTTAGAGGTAGATGCTATGGATGCAACAAACTTGGACACATGAAAAGAGATTGTAGAGGTAAATGCCCTTTCAGACCCTTTAATTGTTATTACTATAACTCTTATGCATAAGGACACAAGAAAGCAGAATGCAGGAAACCTGATCAGTTAGGAAAAAAGGAAAGATTACATCAGAGAAGAATCTACAACCAAGATCACATGCTACAAATGCAATAACCTTGGGCATACTGCAAGGTTTTGTAAACTGCAAGTTAATCAGGACAGAAGACTACCTAGATGTTACAATTGCAACAACTTAGGATATACAGAAAAGTTTTGTAGGTATAATGGAATGGACAAAAGAAGAGGACCACCTCCTATGGTTATAAAGAAGAATATTGGTGACAATGGTAAAAGTCTTGGTGAATACATGGATGAATTCAAGAATCATTTCAAGAATCCAACAGATAAGAATAGTAGTAAGACATGGACAGTCAAAGAGTTCAATAAGGCATTGGTTCAGGGAGAGAGAGTAGATGCTAATGTGACTTCTCCTGATGTCAACATTGCTACATAAACCTAAAAGAAAAAGCATGGCCTTAGGGGGAGCATTGGATGAATACAACAAATTATATCTAACCCTTGATTTTGAGGAGTGAGCTCATGCGAGCTTAGTTATAGTGTATACAGACACTATGGAGTCTATATCTATGATCGCAACATTTGAAGATTTATATCATATGAGCACGAGATTTGTGATTGAATGGACAGTATCCAAAGTGTAGATAATTAAGTTAAGTGCATTTACTCACAAACTGTATTAGAGATGGACAAGAAGGAATCAACGATTCTTGAAAAAATGAATGTATTGGATATAGAGAAAGGGAGAGTAATGACAAGATTTGGTTTGCTGAAGAGTCTAATCACTCCTGAGCTATCAATTCTTGAAGCACATCTTATTGAAATGGAGAAGATTGGGGAATCAATGACCAAATCTACATCTATAGAATTGAAAGCAGCAAAGACTTCATCTTATGTGTTGAATGGCCCGATACATGTCAGTGAATTGTTGATCAAATCATGGAATGATGAAGTGAAGACCTTGGAACATTCCTTCCAAGATATTCTAAAACTGGTGACAAGCACTAAGTCCTACACTTCTTGTAAAGTTTTGCAATTTTGGGTGTACCTTTGCCATTGATGTCAAAGGAAGAGAAGAAAAGAAGAAAAATGAAAAAAATATAATATATAAAAGAAAAAGAAAAAGATATTAGGAGAGAAGAGAAGAAAGAGAAAAAGGGAGAGTTAAGTGTTTTGTTGGGACACTTAGTCATTTTTCGCTAAGTGTTGCCATCAATGCCAAATGGAGAGATTGTTGGGAAGTGATGCTTTAGAGTAGTATGAATCACTTGAGGGTTGTCATTTATGGCAACACAGCTGATATGATGATCACATGAAGTTATGTACAACTTTAGAGATACAGTCTTGAAAATGACTAAGTATGGAAACAGATTTGCAGAGTACATCAGTAGTGTTTTGGACATTGAAGACATTATATGATAGTTGATGACTTGTGAGCTTAGAATAAGATATTTTGGGATGTGTATGAACTTCAGTTAAGGTCACTTGGGTTTTGATATTGTTTTCAGTAAGTTACTATGTGTGAGTGATTTACACCTTCATGAAATAACAAGATTTAAAGAGAATTTACACTATTCAAAGAAAACTAATCTAAATTATGCACAAATTAATCTAAATATCTCATGGTTCTCTAAATTGAAGTAGTAAGTGAGGCTCTCAGCTGCAAATCCTCACTAGTGACACTCTAATTATGAGAATTGAACTAAGAATGATATGCAAAATAGATCTAATTATCAAATTCTAGCTCTATTTGATAAGAAAATCTCTAAAATGATCAACAATTTAAGCTAAATATCAATGAAAATGCTAAGTGAGTGGTGTGAATGCAAATTGCAAGAGCTTTGCTACAATTCAAAGATATGGAGTGGATGAATAATGCCTCAAAATGCCTTCTATTTATAAGATTTTCCCAAGGGTAGGGGGTAGAGTGAGATAACCATGGTTATGCTTGGGTAAGGTCAATTGGCTTTGCTTTGTCCCTAAATTGGGGGACAAACATTTAAATGGTTTCAAAAGGCTGGACCATTTCAACAAAAGTGAGTGATTTGTGTCCATTTTGTCTCCTTTTTCCTTTGTTGAGAGAATTTCATATTTATTAATTAATTAAAGTAATTAAATTTAGCCATGAAGGGTAAGAGGTTCATTTTGATTTTTCATTTCAACAACTATGTCATTAATTGAATTTAATCAATTTCTTAGTGTTTTTCCCCTTTTCAAGCCTTATTTAATCATTTAATCATTTAATTGAATTTTCCTTTGATTTGAATTGTCTTTGTTCCATTTATCGATTTTTCGTATTATTTTGATGATTTAATGCACCTTTTGATCGATTTAAGCCTTTGCCAATTTTCCATGTCTACAAATGCCCCTCTTTGAGTCGATGTGTGAAGAACACCGATTCAAAGATTCCCTTGGTATGATGATCTGATTCAGGTCCTGGTTCTGATATGCCTCGATCGTTCTGATTTCAGGTCCTGGTTCTAATATGCCTCTGATCATTTTGATTGATGTACTTCCTGATGATGATGATGTGCCTCTGATGATGGTGCTGATATGATTCTGATGCCTCTTATATGATATGGGTCCTGGTTTGATGATAGGTCCTGGGTTCACTGATAAAGGTCCTGGATTGATTGATAAAGGTCCTGAGTTGATTGATAAAGGTCTTGGATTGATTGATTGCTGATATGTTGATAGGTTTGATATGATAGCAGATTTGATATGAAACCGATATGCAATTGATTTGCCTCCTGATATGATAACGATATGATATGATACTGATATGATATGATACTTGATATGATATGCCCCACTGATAAATGTTTTTGATGTGATGCCAATTTGATACTCTGATGCCCCCTCAGAAATAAAACATATTGATTCCTTGATTTGAAAGATTTTAAGTAGTTGGAATATGTTTTGATTTCTGATACCGTTTGAAAGAAACAATCAAGTTCGATTCATGCCCCGATTAATGAAAATGTCCTATAATAGGTCCAAAGTGCATTTTTAAGTGTTTATGAGGGCCAATTTCACCTTAAATAGGGTAAAACCCCTCATTTTACTATTCATTTCCACCGTTCCTTCTTGAGATTTGAGCTCTAATTTTAGCCTTTTTTTGAGACGATGGTGGTCCCACATCACGAGCATCGGTTTGAGAGAGCGCGCCGGTTCAGTCGGAGAGCGACCGATGGTCCTCCGGTATGTCATTCAAATTTTCCTCCATGTCTTTAAAGTTGCATTTATGACCTTATTTAATGCTTTTAAAAATTTTAATTCTGCGTTCGTGAAAAGAAATGTCACCTCCGTGCATTTTAATATCGCCTAAAAATTTAAAATGTCACCTTCAGTAAATTTGATGTCACCTCCCTTAGGT
Source organism: Chamaecyparis obtusa (assembly GCA_027943335.1). NCBI lineage: Eukaryota > Viridiplantae > Streptophyta > Pinopsida > Cupressales > Cupressaceae > Chamaecyparis > Chamaecyparis obtusa. The sequence goes on from BSBK01001925.1 coordinate 331,168, forward strand.
TTTCTCACGCATTTAGAAAATCTTGTATCGCCTAAGGATAATTTAATGTCGCTTAGGGTTTAATCATTTTAATCATGTGTCGCGTGATAATAAAATGTCGCTTGCGGAAAATCTTATACCACCTCCGTGAAATTAAGTCACGCGGGTGAATAAAATCACGCGTATGAATAAAGAAATGTCGCCTCTGGTAAAAGAAATGACGCCAGAAAGAAAAGTCGCGTAAGTAAAATTTTTTTTGTTTATTTGAGACTTTTCTAGGACGTCTGATTGCTTGATTGCGTCAACTTGATTGATATCGATCACGTCAATGAATTCAATCGAATGTTTAGTTAGGGTATTCCCTTTGTTTGATTTCAACAACGAATTAGGACATAGGTAACTATAATATCGAAGAATAAGGTTAATCAATCTTCATCACGAATGATAGATCATGGATCTAAACGTCCATTCATTTTATGCTCAAATGCTTAGAGACATAAAACTAGGATCGTCCTTCCTCAATGCTTAGAGTTAGGATTGGTAAGTCTGATAGGTATATTTAAATTGATGAGTATGATTGATTGTTTGATTTCCTGATAGTAAGTTACTCATGTGATTCCCTTGCTTTGATTAAACAGGAGGATGTCCCTGTGCTGTACCTTTGGACTGTACCACACTGGGTGATGGAGCTTAGGACACAGTTGACTGACGTTGAGAGGTGAGTGATTAGGCGCTGTGATTTACTATGCGTACTAGAGCTTCCTCGGTTCCAGATGAACCGAGGTTTGATTACCGCTGTCGCAGAGCGTTGGCACTCTGAGACAAACACATTTTGGCTACCACAGGGCGAGATGACTATTACACCTGAGGATGTTTACAGATTGCTACGGATCCCGACTCATGGAGAGATAGTATATTATGATGCAGTCTATGATGGGACATATTGTCGATGAGTATTCAGAGATCCGTCTATAGGTGATGATTGTATCTTATGGCCTCAGTTTGCCTCATTTCCTATTTTACCAGCATTATTAGGTGCTATCATTGGTGGTGTTTTATTACCTGATCGGCGAGGTCACAGATTTTCAGTGGGATGGGGTAGGATTATCGAGGATTTGCTACATCATCCTCGACACTTTGACTGGGGATCATGTGTGCTAGCACAAGTTTATCATGATCTTCATGAGGTGGTTTACAGGAGATCAGCCTCATTATCTGCTGGGATTCATATTTTGCAGTTGTGGATATGGGAGAACTTACCAGTCAGTCGTCCTATATCAGATCGAGATCGTCCTCTAGGATATCCTTTTGCATGGCAGTATACTGGTATGGTGACACAGCATCACTTGGGTCACTTGGAGTATTGGCGACGGCAGATTGATGACATGGATGAGGTCTATTGGAGACCATATGTTGAGGTCGAGGATTGGAGAGAGGATAGCTTGGAGTTACCATATATGTTTGCTCCTCGATGGATGATCGGCAGGATCGACTCTGTTCTTGAGAGATTCTTAGCAGGGAGAGTGCTACGACAGTTTGGGCGGATTCAGCCTATGCCTCAGGGATCTGCAGTATATGCTCGTTCTAGTGCGGAGCGTGCTACTTGGGGTCACATGCCTTCATATGATGACGCTATAGAGCAGATATCACTACTGGGTTATATGGATTGGGACATGAGGTTACACATCAGAGATGCCGGAGTTACGTAGGAGTATCTAGCTTGGTTGATGGAGCATCCGATGCCTCGATTTATAGACCCTGCAGAGCCAGTGCCTGGGCGAGATGATGATGGTGATGATGTCGGTGGTGGGAGGAGATGCAGAGGTAGACCCCGAGGTAGGGCAGTGATTAGGCTCAGAGGACGAGCGAGAGATGCATAGGTACAGGCACCACCTCCTCCTCCTCGTCCTGCAGTAGCACAAAGATAGAGGATAGATCGTCAGGATCATGTGAGGGCTGCTAGATAGGATCCAGGTACAGGACAGGATACGGGAGCAGGATTACAGCAGGCTACCGTGGATGGTCAGGATACAGGTGCACAGCAGATGCTAGCAGTTTTTTCCCATGATCGGGGAAAAGCTCCTATAGATACAGGTGATCCTCAGAGTACCTATGAGGTTGGAAAGAGTTATAGTACTACCCAGCTACGAGCAGATGTGGGAGCATTACGGACAGAGGTATCACAGATGTCGTCTATGATTCAGCAGTTAGTATCAGGTTTGGCTCCCTTGGTTCCTCTCCTTGTTGCTATGGTTGGTCAGACGCCTCCTCAGCAACCTCCATCACAGCCTCCTCCACAGCCTCCTCCAGGACCTCCTCCCAGTGGTGACGAGAGTTGAGCTATGAGTGCTCTTATTGATCATTTATGTACTGATGCTGAGATACTTGATATTGTACCATAGTCTTGTGACCTTGATGTCACCTTTCCAGTTGTACTTTGACACTTATTTGACATTGATGCCCCTGTTGATGGGCGATTATAGAGTTGATTTTCATGATATCATTGTTATACTTGATGTATTGAGTTATGAGTAGACGTGTGACATGAGGACATTTATGATCTTTCCTGCTTTTACTTGATGATATATGAGATTTCCTTTAGAGATTTTCTTTAGATGCTGCTATATGTGTTTATCTAATGCATTTGTTTTTGGATGGATATTGGCTATGGATGCAACGTATCTTATGTATGATATAGATAGATGGATGCATTTCTTCTTCATGTATGGATGCAATTTTGATATGTTATTTCTCATGTATGCAATCTGTATGTATGCACATGTAAATGATTATTTCCTTCGTTCCTTGATAATATATTGCCGTAATGATTGATGATATGGAATGAATGCAAAAAGTATAATCTCATGTTTTTATTGTAGAAAAGATGATGTTGAAATGATGTTGTCCTTGCTGATTTAACCCTATTAATGATGTCATGTACCCCCTTTTTGATGCGAAAATAAAAACCCTTGGGAAAAATGCACATGCAATTAATCTAACATGAGAATGCATTTAACCTTTTTATGAATGCAGCTAAGTGTCACTAGCCTTTAGCAAATAAATGCCTTGAGGATATATTTTCATCATTGAGCACTTGGGACCTAAAAGTCGATACAATCACCACTGCCCACTGACATGATGATATGAATATCGCTTTTTATTTACTGCTCATATGGTAACCTCTGTTTTGCTTTCCCATCGGTCTCATCGATACGACTATCACTGATTTCAAACAATCATGAGAGTATGAATACCGATTTTGTCGGATTCTATGTTGCAAGTGGATTTTGTCATTTAGATATGAAGAATCTAAATATCCAAGGTATCCGGTTGCGTAAACAAACAAAGGTTAACTCATTGTTTTATAAGATAATCCTCGATGGTTCTTTGATGACCATGTCTTTAGATGAATTCTCATAAGGCAATGAATCTTCCTCCAAACAGTCACTTCATAGTCAAGAAAAATATCATGTCTCCATCATTGCCAATCTAGTCGAAACATCATTGATGAGCTAAAAAGACTTGATACAAATTGAATGAATGTAAGTAAACAGATTTTTAACCAACTTTTCAAAAGAATCTATCTAAGTGTTTTGCATTGTTTTCTGATCTTCAACAAAATATATTTCCAAGTGTTTGATCATGACATGATTTTTGATTTTTAATCCTGAATAATAAGTCAATTTAGGCTCAAGGATTTTGTTGTGGTAGTCAACTTCTTGGTTATCAATCAAAGGTTTACAAAAATCTGATCTCTCTTGTGAAAATGTTGATCCCTTTCTGCTTGTAACTGAATGTTGTTCATATGAATCCTTTTTGAGGTACCCACTTTCCAATCTGTTTATGCTGCCCCCAAGTATTTTGATGTATCAATTTTGACAACTTTAGGCAATGCAAAGGATGATGCTACAAACTGTTATTATGACTATGTACAAATGACGGATGCAATGAAGGTTTAGACAAATGGGATGATGAGATGCATTATGTACACATGTGTCTAGGAAGGAAATGACTTAAGGGAACCAAAAGTGCTTGTTACCAAGTTTTCACCTTTGGGTATTCTCTTTTTTTTTTTTTTTTTTTTGCTACCGAGGCGCCTATTTGCTAGGTTTTCACCAAGGCACTTTTTCTCTTTTTTCCATATTTTTTTTTTTGTATTTTTCTTTATCACCTTGGCACCTATTTGCTAGGTTTTCACCAAGAGATAGTTTTTCAAATGTTTTTGCTTTCTTTAGGCTCAATTTTTCCACTGTTTTTTGATCTTTCCTCTTTTCCAATATTTTTTGGATTTTCCATTTTCAAATGTTTTTGGTATTTTCAAGATCCCTTTTCAACTATGTACAATAATTATGATGCTCTCTCATCTGATACTCTTTATACTCTTTCATCTGCTTTAGGTGTAGAATCTCTTCAAATGAATGCTATTTATGGGTTCTTGTAATTCTTCACCATTACAATCTGATAACTTATATGTTCCAGTTCCAAAGGATGACACTATCACAAATGGGCCTATCCAATTAGCTTCCCACTTTCCTTTATTTTCCCTTTCAACTTGATTTTTGGGATTTTCTCTTAGTACCAAGTCTCCTACTTGAAAAGTTCTTGGTTTGATGTGTTTGTTGTAATTGTGTGCAATCCTGTTTTGATAAACTTTTAAATGCTCATAAGCTTGAGTCTGATGTTCCTCTAACAATTCCAATTGTTGTAGTCTGGCAATCCTATAATCCTCATCAGTGATCAATCCTCTTAATGAAACCCGTAGAGATGGAATTTCAACTTCTAATGGTAGAACTGCTTCGGTTCCATAGACCAAAGAGAATGGGGTGGCTCCTGTAGGTGTTCTGATACTAGTTCTGTAAGCCCATAGTGCGGGATTTATTTGCACATGCCAATCTCTTCCTGATTTGTTAACTGATCTTTTTAATATTTTGAGGATATTTTTGTTTGTTGCTTCAGCTTGTCCATTGCCTTGTGGATAATAAATGGATGATGAATGACGTGTAATGTGAAATGTCATGCAAAGTTCATCAATATCCTGATTTTTGAATTGTTTCCCATTATTCGTGATAATGGCATGTGGAATACCATAGCGGCAAATTATGTGGTTCAAAATGAACATTGAAATTTGTTTGCCGGTTGCTGTTGTTAATGGAACTGCTTCCACCCATTTGGTGAAGTATTCTGTTGCTGTGATGATATACTTGTGTCCGTTTGAAGATGGAGGATATATGATTCCAATCAAGTCAAAACCCCATTGATAAAAAGGCCATGGTGTAATGAATGGGTGTAATTCTTGAGCCGGTGCATGTATCATATCACCATGATATTGACATTTGCTGCATGTCTTCACAAATTGACAAGCATCCTTTTCTAATGTTGTCCAAAAGTACCCTAGATGAAGGATTTTCTTAGCTAGATTAAGACCGCTTGAGTGTGACCCGCAAATGCCTTTGTGGACCTCGCGTAAAGCTAACTTAGACTCTTCTTCCTCTAGACATCTAAGTAACGTCCCATCAAGACCCTTACGATACAATGTGTCTGAAAGGATTAGGTAACGGGCGGCTTGGCATATGAAGTTACATTTTTGGGCACGAGTTTGGTCTATGGGGAGTACTTGGTCTTTAAGGTAAGTATAGATGGGTCCATACCAAGGAGAGTCATGTCCATGTAAAAGAGCAACAATTTGGGTGTCAGGAAGGTTAAATGCCAGTTTTACCAACTCTTCCACCAAGAACTCATACTTCTCATTTTGATCTGGTTTTTGTAACAATGAAGCCAAGGTAGCCATGGCATCTGCTGCTCTATTCTTTTCTCTTGGAATCTGTTCAAATGTGATCAAAGCAAAGTACTTCTTCCATCCATCAATCAAGGTTTTATATTTCATCAATGTTATGTCCTTGGTATTGTATTCATTATTAACCTGATTGATTATGAGTTGGGAATCTCCATACACTTGTAATTCTGCAATACTCCATTCTAAAGCCATTTTGATGCCAATGACTAATGCCTCATATTCCGCTATGTTATTGGTGCATGGAAATAAGAGTTTATAGGACTTTGGAATGGTGCATCCTTGAGGAGTAACCAATAATATACCTGCTCCAGAACCTCCTTGTGTGTAAGATCCATCAAAATATAATTTCCATGTCTTTGCTTCTATGTTGACAATTTCTGCATCTGGAAATTCAATTTGCATGGTTTGTGTAGACTCCATTGGGTTATCTGCTAAGTGATCTGCTATCACTTGTCCTTTAATTGCTCTTCTATCAACATATTCAATGTCAAATTCACTTAGGATCATGACCCATTTTTCTATTCTTCCTGTTAAGGCAGTTTTACTTAGCAAGTATTTGAGAGGATCAATCTTGGCAATTAATTTGATCTTATGCATCAACATATAATGTCTTAGTTTTTGAGATGCAAAAACCACTGCTAGACATGCTCTTTCCATGAATGAATAATTGAGTTCATATTTTATTAAGGTTCTACTAAGATAGTAGATTGCCCTTTCTTTTCCTTGCTCATCTTCTTGTGCCAACAATATGCCTAGAGACCTTTCTGTGGCTGATATGTATAACAACAGTTCTTTACCTTTGATAGGTGACATAAGAATAGGTGGGTTTATCAAATAAGTCTTCAAAGTAGCAAAGGCCTTATCACATTCTTCATCCCACATAAATGTAGTGTCCTTGTGTAACAATCTGGTGAAGGAGTGACACTTTTCTGCTAATTGAGAGATAAATCTCCTTATTGATTGAATCTTTCCTTGTAGTGACCTCATTTGGCTAATATTTCTTGGAATCTCCATTTCTAAAATGGCTTGTACTTTTTCAGGATCAACTTCTATGCTTTTTGCTGACACTATATAACCCAATAACTTGCCGGATTGGACACCAAAGGCACACTTCTTTGGGTTTAGTCTAACTTTGAATTGTTCTAACCGAATGAATATTTTTCTTAGGATTTGTAAATGCTCTTCTCTATTGTGGGATTTTGCTAGAATGTCATCCACATAATCTTCTAAAAAAGTATGCATCATGTCATGGAAAATAGTTGTCATGGCCCTTTGATATGTAGCTCCAGCATTTTTTAAACCGAAGGGCATGACATTCCAACAAAAAGTACCCCAAGGGAAAGTAAATGTTGTCTTTTCTTGGTCTTCAGGAGAAATCTTGATTTGGTTGTAGCCACTAAATCCATCCATTAATGAGTACATTGCGTGACCTGCTGTCAAATCCACTATGGTATCAATGCTTGGCAATGGGAAGTCATCTTTGGGACATGCAAGGTTTAAATCTCTAAAATCCGTACACACACGGATAGATTTATCATGCTTAGTAACCAGCACAATGTTAGAGATCCAATTAGCATATGCTATTGTTCTTATGAATCCCACCTTTAACAATTTTTCCAATTCTGCCTTGACTAGAAGAGCCACATGTGGGTGCATTTTCCTTAGTTTTTGCTTCACAGGTTTAACTCTGGGTCTAACATTCAGATGATGCATTATGAAATCAGGATCCAATCCCGGCATATCGGCATATGACCATGCAAAATTTACTTGTTGTTCTTAGAAGAATTTGATAAAGTCCTCTCTTTCAAGAGATGTAAGTGATGCAGCCAAGTATACAACCTTTGGCTCTAGTTCTGTACCAATGTTAACTTTTTCTGTTGGTTCTATAAGAATAGATGACCGTTCTTCTTCATGTTCAGGCAAAGTGTCCAATCTCTCTTCTAATGGTGCCATAGTTGGGTTTTCACCAAAAGAAACGTCTTTTATTTTCATTGTTTTTGGTTCTAATGGTGCCACAGTTGGGTTTTCACCAATAGAACTTTTCATTTTTTTATTTTTTTTCATTTTTTCTTTTTTTTGACTAAGAGATTGGACCCTTGCTGTTGTCATCATGTCCGTATTGAGTTCGTTGGTGAAAGAGGGTTCAACCGCATTGAGGTATTGGTTTGTTGCTTGGTCATTTGGGAAGTAAAGTAAGTCATGTGGTTCAGTTTGATCCCAATCAATGAGGTCTGGATGTATCAAAATTAAGGAATTATTGGGTAAGGTATCATCAATAGGATTTATGGACATGACTTCATTTGAGTGTTCATACATTGTATCGTTTAGATCTATGATGTGCGCTTCCTCAAGATGATCCATGGAAGCAGTGTCAAAGTCCCCTTCGCTTGAATCCTCGTCGACCTCTACGGGAAACAATGTGGGAAAAGCCACAAGCGGGTTAAAACTAACGTTTGAATTTCCCTCCTCTGAAGGTGTCCAAAATGTTTCTATCCATGCTCCACTACTAGATGCTTGTTCTATATTAGGCCTTTGAATAGAAGATTCTTCATTAATTGGAGCATCTTGTTTTGGGATTTTTGCATAAGTATGTATAGCAATGACTTCTTTATCTTGACATGACTCATCTGATAAAGTATCCCATTCATAATCCCTAGAGTCATCACTATCTCCTTCGGATTCTAATGCATTTATTTGAGGATGAAAATCATGCATTGGACTTGAACTTTCTCCCTTATATTGAAAACCTACTCCAGATTTTTCATGACTTGCCCTCCAAACAGGTTCAATAGGTTCTAATAATCCTCTATTTCTTTGGCCTAGGGGTCCTCTTCCTTTGTATCCCATCTTTTGCATAATATCAAATCCTTTCCCATATTGATCTGTTTGTATATTGACATGCTGAATTCTTTCAATGGGAGTGTCTAGGGTACCATCCTCATCATGATACAGCCATTGGAGGACATCATCCTCTTCCTTATCCCATGTTGCTTTGCTATCTTCCCTCACAAAATAAGAATTATACTTATGTGGAAGATGTTCTTTTGAGGGTTTTCCATGTGATTTGGGAGACATGGGCATGTCAAATAGAGAAACTGAATATTCTCCTACCCCTTTTGAACTAATCTTGCATTGTTTGTCAAATTTGTTCATCATCTCACTCATGTATTGGTAATGATCTGCTTTAGCTTGTTCTTTTTCCTCTTTAGTAGGTTTGTAGATCACTGTTTCCAATTTAGGTGCCACATATGGACTTTCCATCACATTTGGACCCTCGTAGCTCACTTTTTCCTTGCCCTTAGTTGATGTAGTTGAGCTAGCTTGAAGAGGATTTTGTGCATCTTCATTGGTGATTCTTGGAACAACTCCTTCATGATTATGTGGAATGTATAATTCATGCAAAGGTTTGAGTGCATTACAATATTGAAATGGATTTGAGTCTCCTCCAACTGTGATTTCTTCACCCATGTATGGGAACTTGATGCATTGGTGGTATGTGGAGGGGACAGCTTGCATCTCATGAATCCAGGGTCTTCCCAATAAGATGTTATAGGTTAATTTCATGTCCAACACTTGACATTTGGTTTCCTTCTTAACTGGTCCCACTTGGATGGGCAACACAATCATGCCTTTAGAAGCTCTTTCAGCCTCATCATAAGCTTTTATGGTGATTTTCTTTGTAGGGTCAATACAAGACTCGGATAGACCTAAGGATTTTACAAGACTCAATGTGCATATGTTAAGGCCAGCCCCTCCATCAATAAGGGCTCTTTTGACTCTATGCCTTTCGATCAAAACCTCTATATGTAATGGAAAATTTTGAGGATGAGTTATAGACATGTCATCTTGATCTGAAAATGAAAGACAATGAGGAGCCACAAGATGTCCTACCATATTTTGAAATTTTTCTTCCCCTAAGGTAGTAGAAACATGTGTCTCTTCCAAAGCTTTTTCCAAAATCTCTTTATGATTTGGTGACAACTTCAATAACTCTAAGATTGAGATTTGTGCTGGAGTACATTGCAATTGGTCCACCAAACTATAAGGTCTTGCTGCTGTAGGAGATTGTTTGACCACAATGTTGGATGGTGGGATATTGGTGTTTTGAGGGACTATCCCTTGTAAAGTCATTCTAGAATTCTGCCCTCTTGTAATGACATTTGTTGCTTCCTTTTGAGGCTGTTCATTAATGATGATAGCATTAACAATATGATCATATGATGGTGCAAAGTTGAGATTATTGGCACTTTGTTTCTTGTCATTTGATGACTCACCTTTATCATGTTTGTAAAAAGGTTGTTTGAAGGCCGTATGATCTTCATTATTTTGGGGTCCATCAACAGTGATTATGTTATTATCTATCAAGTCTTGCACCACATTCTTTAATTGTAGACATTCATTTGTAGTGTGCCCCCGAATCCTATGATATTCACAATGATGCTTAGCATCCCACCAACCTGGCTTGTGGTCTGGTTCATAAGGCTTAATAGCGGGTAATGCAATAACATTGTTAGCTATGAGAGCCTTTAATGCAGTTTCAAGTGGTTCTCCCAAGGGTGTAAAGTGTCTTGCAGGAGTGGGCTTCAAATACTTATCATACTTGCTGTTTTGATCCTTGTTTCCTTGATTATTCTTATTGGCATTGTTGTTGTTGTTGGAAGGTGCATTATATGCTTGATTAGAATTATTCACTTGATTTGGTGTCTTTGTAAGGGCAAATGGAATCACCTTCAAGTTGCTGGATTCCACTACACCATCATTAACAATACCTTTGTTGTTATTCTTTGCAGCATAACGGCTATTGTTGTTGTACCAACTTTTATTTGGATTGTTGTTATTGTTGGTATTGTTGTTGTTGGAGTTAGAGTTATTCTTATTTTCCTTGTGCAATTTCAACTCTCCACTCTTAATCAACACTTCTTCCATTGTAATTCCGTTATCAATTAAATCTTGAAAGGTTTTGGGACATTGCATCCTTAGTCTGTAATTCAGCTCGCTTCTTAAACCGTTAATAAAGATATCCATTTTTTCTTTCTCCGGTACACTTCTTGGATATCTAGCAAATGCAGTCCTCCATCTTTGCAAGAATGTGAGAAAGGCTTCTCCATCTTGTTGCTTCGTGTTACATAACGTTATCATGGTGACCTCATGTTTGATGTTATAAGAGTAATGAGTCACGAATTTAGATGCTAACTCTTCAAAGGATTTTATGCCGGATGGTAGTTTTGAAAACCAATCCATGGCTGTTCCTCCCAAGCTTCTTGGGAATAGTCTCATTAAATAGGTTGATTCATGCATGAATTCAAGACTCAATGCACAAAACCCCCAAAGATGATCATGTGGGTCAGATGTTCCTTCATACCTCTCATATTTAGGAAATGTTACATTAATGGGAAAAGGCACCATGACCAAACTCTTATCAAATGGAAAAGGACATAATGTTTCAATAGAGAAAGGCTTAGGAGCCCCATTTTGTTTCAAACTGTCAATTTCCATTTGTAATGCCTTGAATTGTTCCCTCATTGCTTCCATAGGGTCCTCTATTTCCTTGGGCTTTAATTGCTCTATGTCAAAATCTTTAGGTAGCTTTACCCCTGTTTGTATTAAGTCCATGAAGTGTTTTTCTTTATCCATAAGCATTGTCTTTTTCATTAGTTCTATGAAATAAGGACATTGTCTTGCCTCTAATGCTCTTTCAATCGTGGCATCTTCTGCAATTGGGGGTAAGTTTGTATTATGAGGAGGAAATAAGTTGTTGCCTTGTGAATTTGCCTCTTGAGAATTAGGATCTCTTCCTCCATTATTAGAATTTCCTTGATTGTTGTTAAGATCCATACCCCCATTCATGTTGTTCCCTTGGTTGTTATTAGGATCTATACCCCCATTCATGTTGTTCCCTTGGTTATTGGGATCGATATTTCCTAGGGTACCACTAAACATCTTGTTAATGTCCTTTGCCTTAGTGGGTTTTTCAGTCACTCGTGAAGTAATGAAAGTGTTCTTTGGAAATGGGAGCTCTTCTCCGTTGTAGGTCCCATCTGTTTGTAATGCTTTCCTTATAGAGAGTGACCTTATAATAACAGGCATGAACAAACTTTAAGGGTATGTTGACTTTCTTCTCTTGATAAGCTGTTTTTGGAATAAGGTAAAAGTTTTTGATCAATTTTAAATGGTTTAAAATTTTAATGGTGTTTTGATCAATAACTTTGGAATATCTTGTTTGAAAATAAAAACAATCTCAACACACACATCAATTGGGTACCATATCCCTAGAATGCTCTAATGTGTATATTTTTGAACGTTTTCATAGGTTTAACACAAGAATAGCTTCCACACAATCTACCTAGCACATAATTGGTTCTTAAACATGGCTCTAATAGGTAGTTTTGCTATTTTACCGTTATGTAGTAAGTTTTCCGTTCAAAAGAGATCTTAGCTTTTCATCCCCCAACTATGTTAAGGGGCTTCCCACACGCACAAAAGTACGATTTTGCGCAATCCGTTAGGACTACTAGAGGAAGTTCGAAAGAGCTAAAATCCTTTTGTCGTGTACCCCATTAAGGATACCCGCATTTCATTTTATAGTGGGTCGGATTCTCGCGGCAAAAGCAAGTGTATCCCACTTCGGGCTGTCCCTCTCACTGGCCCTTCTAAGGCAATCTCGGGAGGCGAGCCCACTAAGTTTTAAACATGTTCATTTGGAAGCATGAAAAGTGGATTTGGTAGAGCAAGTTTGGGAATTTGATTCACTCAAAGAGTGAAGAGCATATCCCTATTGCTTTTCCCTTATCCCAAACACTCACAATCAAACTTGGTTCTTTTTCAACCCCATGACAAAGGGGTTCTTAGAATTGAAGTGTTTATTTTTTCCTTTTACAATTAAACTATGTTTTGAACTTTGAAAATGCCACAATTTAAGGGAAGTGCAAGCTTGATGAGAAAAATACCTCAAACGATGCTAGCAAAGGCTAGGCGCATTTTTAAGTAGTAGATTTTTCATTTTCTCTCCAAATCCTTCTCTTACCTTAGCAAAACGTTCCCTCCACCAACAAGTTAGTCAGCACAATACAAACAAAGTGAGGGGAAACCAAAATCAAAGCTAAAAATGATATAATTGATTATGCTTTTGATTCTTTTTACCTAAAATACTTGCAAAATTCTTACAAATTTAAGGACTAAATTCCCAATTCAATGAGACATATTTTCGTTTGTAAGCATCTACAACAGCAATGTATTTAGCATGTAATTCTACTTCTTTCTCTAAATTATTGTTGAGAACAAAGGTAGAATGTACCCGGTTTTCTTTCCTTATCTTTTTAGAGATCAATTTCTCCTCTAAGTTGTGCCTTCTCTCTGGTTTTTGTACTTTCTTATGACAGACCATGCTCCTGAGACAAAAAAAAATGACAGTGAAGTTAGCATACAGTCCTTATTTTGACAAAATAGAGAAAATACAGTCAGGCGACATTATCCAGACTACAGGCGAGATTAAATTTAATGAAGACGTGACTACTTTAACTGCGAGTGTCACCAAAAGGGGCTCAAGCGAGATTAAAATAGTCAAGTGCGATATTAAATTTTGCAAACGCGTGAAATCTTTAACACATGCGACAACAACAATTACTCTGATACAATATAAATGCTAAACCAGGCGACATTTCTTTTGCTAAAGGCGAGATCTAATTTAATAAAGACGTAATTACTTTAACCGCGAGCGTCACCAAAAGGGGCTCAAGCGAGATTATAGTAATTAAGTGCGATATCAAATTAAATGAACACATGAATTCTTTATTTCAAGCGACAAATTAACTCAGAGAAGCGACATTTAATTAACTGAAAGCGACATTTAAAATATTCAAAGCGACAAATTAAAAGCGAAATGTAGTAAACTCCCTTTACACCAGGCGTAAACTCATTCCTCGGCCGCGGCTATTAATTCTTTGTAGGCGACATCTAAATAGCCAAAGGCATCAGCTGCTTGTGCGTGAGGCGAGAATTTAATGTTCACAGGCGTAATTTCTTTGTCGAGAAGTGTGATTCTGCAGTCTAGGAAGCGTGAGTGTTCAGACTCCAGGTGACATTTTAATTACCGCGAGCGACATCTCTTTGCTGTAGGCGTGATTTCTTTACCAGCAGGCGTGATTTCTTTCCTGTAACCTGCAAACAGTGAGCAAAATCATGCAATTCTAGCTTAAATTTTGCAAATAACGTGGAAATTATGATAAATTTGAGGCCTAGAGCCCCACGGTGGGCGCCATTTGTGTGTGAGTGATTTACACCTTCATGAAATAACAAGATTTAAAGAGAATTTACACTATTCAAAGCAAACTAATCTAAATAATGCACAAATTAATCTAAATATCTCATGGTTCTCTAAATTGAAGTAGTAAGTGAGGCTCTCAGCTGCAAATCCTCACTAGTGACACTCTAATTATGAGAATTGAACTAAGAATGATATGCAAAATAGATCTAATTATCAAATTCTAGCTCTATTTGATAAGAAAATCTCTAAAATGATCAACAATTTAAGCTAAATATCAATGAAAATGCTAAGTGAGTGGTGTGAATGCAAATTGCAAGAGCTTTGCTGCAATTCAAAGATATGGAGTGGATGAATAATGCCTCAAAATGCCTTCTATTTATAAGATTTTCCCAAGGGTAGGGGGTAGAGTGAGATAACCATGGTTATGCTTGGGTAAGGTCAATTGGCTTTGCTTTGTCCCTAAATTGGGGGACAAACATTTAAATGGTTTCAAAAGGCTGGACCATTTCAACAAAAGTGAGTGATTTGTGTCCATTTTGTCTCCTTTTTCCTTTGTTGAGAGAATTTCATATTTATTAATTAATTAAAGTAATTAAATTTAGCCATGAAGGGTAAGAGGTTCATTTTGATTTTTCATTTCAACAACTATGTCATTAATTGGATTTAATCAATTTCTTAGTGTTTTTCCCCTTTTCAAGCCTTATTTAATCATTTAATCATTTAATTGAATTTTCCTTTGATTTGAATTGCCTTTGTTCCATTTATCGATTTTTCATATTATTTTGATGATTTAATGCACCTTTTGATCGATTTAAGCCTTTGCCAATTTTCCATGTCTACAGTTACAGTGATATGAAGACATGCAAAGACAAAGGAATAGTGAAACAAGGCCTATGAACAATCACGATGATTAAGGGAATATAAGATGGAATGGTAATGTGCTAAGTTAGATATTGATTGCGGATTGCCAATACTTTGGTAATATAAGTTCGTCGACTTAGTATTTACTCTTTGCATTATTAATTATTCTATTTTGTATTGTATTTGGGAGCCGACTGAATGATAGAATACATATTTATATAAAGAACATTTTGTAAAGCGAAGAGATGATTATGTAAGATATTTATAGAAAGATATATTGATGGCAGATGCAAGATCAGAGGTTGATAGATGTTAATGAGAACTACAACTGGAACTATCAAAGCATAACAGATGCTTGTTTTTTTCATTCTTGAGAATACTTTGTAACAGAAGTATTGATTGTAAGAGCTGTAAGCTTAGTATACCTTTAATAGGGTTTTGTACACCTTTAACAGGGTTGATATTCCTTTAACAAGGAAATGTACTATGTAATACTCTGCTCCTAATAGGGCTAAGTCTACTAACAGGGACATTATACTCTAGTGCATATTTATGGGTACCATCCTCACCGAGGTTTTCCCTTGGCCAGGGTTTCCTCAAAAACAAATAATGATGTTATGAGTTGTGTGTTATTTGCTTATGTTATTTTCATTTCTGCAATCATATGGTTTATTTGGAATTTATTTGAAGTGGTTATAAAGTGTTGTAATACTGATTCACCCCCCCTCTCAGTATTACTCAATCCTAACAGTATCTAGCTAATTGTGCAAGTTCATCAAATGTTTCTTGGTATATCGACTACAAGGTATAATGGCGACTCTTCTATCGGTGACCATATTTGTTGGTATTGGTTGTGGTAGCTCTTGGAAAATATAATATACATTGTAACATCTTATGTGTGACCTATCTGTGGGTCGTGGTGTAGTGTGTAATTGGTCTTATGTATGTCCTATATTTAGGATGGATGCTATGTATTAAATGTAATTGTAATTTCAATATCATTGGGGTTGTCACACGTTTGGTGTGATGCTGACATATGTATGATAAGATACCGGTATAAGTAAAGAAGAACCTTTTTGTATTTGTGTGTGTTGAGCATGATGTAAGTGGTGAAAAATATAGTAAGAATCAGTGGTAGTGTTGTATGTGAGAAATGTTAACTGAGGTGGAAAAATAAAGATT
This sequence comes from Chamaecyparis obtusa, assembly GCA_027943335.1. Classification (NCBI taxonomy): domain Eukaryota; kingdom Viridiplantae; phylum Streptophyta; class Pinopsida; order Cupressales; family Cupressaceae; genus Chamaecyparis; species Chamaecyparis obtusa. The sequence continues at coordinate 347,247 of BSBK01001925.1, forward strand.
CATTTAGTGCTTACATACCGACAACAGTGGATTAGACAATTGGTGATCAACTAGTGATTATGGTGGTAGAGATTAATTGTTGAACTATTCATGTATATTTAGATGCAAGTTTATCAATTCATATTTCATTGTATCTATATTTTGTACCGGTAGTGAGCCTTTTCATATTTAAGGGTAGTTAGCTCAACTGGTAGTGAGCCTTACCTGCAATGAGAACAACTGGTAGTGAGCCTTTGTAAAAATCACCTTAACTAGAATTTACATTTCATGAGAATTAGCTTCTTTGTGTTCTTTCCTAGTTTGGTTTTTCCACATAAATCTTGGTGTTCTCTGTGTCGATGTTCTTATGTTTACATGTTTACATGTTTACATTTATTGTGGATTTTTTATGTGCTTAACCAATAAATTAGAAGTTTTTATTGTTGATATTTAATATTTTATTGATAGACCAAAAGTTTTGTAAAGTGTGTGGGAATAACTGATTCACCCCCCCTCATAGTTATTTAGCCTATTCAATAGAAGCATCTAATAAATCAACTTCATTAGTATTTCCATCTTTATTTTTATAGATATCCTACAAATCTCTCTTTAATGATATATTGTATAATATTAAATGGTGATGAATGGTAGACCACCAAATTATACATACATTAGAAGATTTGAAATCCAATCCTTAGGCCAAATCTGATTTGTATGACCCAAAAGGATGAATGGATAAAAATGCAAGATCTAGCTAGAAGGTGGATTTGGGGTATTACTTATTCAAGATAGAAATGTATGATATGAAAGAATATTTTAGAGATCTTATGGTTATGACTAAAGAAGATATAATTACTAGCAAGATATAATAGAAGATTTGATCTAATGTATCAAAGTAGATGCAAGATATAGAAGTAGGAACATGTACACCTAAAAATGAAAGAAGGGGGTATTCAAAGGTTAATTTTTGACCAACAAGATCTCAGAATGACCTAACACCTAAATCTAGAAATTTTTAACTTGCCAACTTAAAACTTGCAACTCTCTATTGTACTCTGGGAATAGGTGGAAAGTGGTTCGACCTATACCTAGGTATAGGTGGAATGTTTGACTTGTACTTGATATAGTCAAAATAAGAAACACAAAAGCTAATCTGGACAAGTCTTCTGATTGTCTTTTGAGCTCTACAACTAGATATACACTCAGAATACCAGGGTATAGGTTGAAAGTTTGACCTATACCTAATATTGTCAGAATCTGGAATATAAAAGTGGGTCTGGAAAGGTCTTCGGATTGGCTTCTCAAATCTATAGCTACATCTGCACTCTGAGACCTGTGTTTGCACACAAGAAAGACATGAAAATTATTGGGGGATGGGATTTCCTTAGTCAAGCCCCTATTTAGGAATTAACCTTGAATTGAAATAAAGGAAATTCTATCATGTAGATGAGATTAAATCTAACAATAGAATATATCATACCATGTAATGCAAAGCATTTCTTGTAGACAAGATTAAATTTAACAATAGAATATATCATACCATGTAATGCAATTGTGTCTAGTATGTGATCAAGTATGTTGATGCAATATCCTTGACTCAACACAAAAACCAAAAGGAAATCACATAAAAAAAAACCTCATGTAGTAGATTCTTGTACTTCACCTCAATGTTGAAGAGAAAGACTTGAATGGACAAAAGAAGATCTCCTCCCTTGATAGCCAACTCCTTTTCTTCCTATGAATAAAGAAGCTAGATCTATGGAAGGAAATGCATGAATGCTTGAATGCTTGATGGATGAATGCCTTCAATGAATACTTTCTTTCTTGAACTCCTTGAATGCACAATAATTTTTCTTGCATGTAGGTAGCTTGCACAATGAGAGATGTGAAAACGAGGGAAAGAAGTCTCCTATAGTGATTTTGGGGTCCAAATTCACAAAGGCTAACTTCATTGGGTGGGAAAATGAAAATGCCCTACATCAACCCTGAAACCCACCAAAATCCAACCCCTGAGGTATAGGTCGAAAGAGGTTTAACTTATACTTGGTATAGGTTGAACCAGGTTCGACCTATACCTAGAAGGTGTAAATTTTGAGGTAATTTTGTAGGATTTGAGAGGTGTTTAGTGGTTCAAGGAAAAATGGAAAGGTAAGTGGGAAAATTGATCATAAATACTAAAATGGGGCCCAAGAGGGTAATAAATTATGTGAATGGATGGATAAATGAGAAATTGTGTATAGAAATTAGAGCCAACTTAGAGTTTTGAGCACTAGTGAAGGAGAAGGAAGGACCTTGATTTAAGTTATGTATGCAATTAGGTGTAATGTGATATCCTAACATAAGAAACATGCTAAAGTGGGCTAAAATGGCTCCAAAATGAACACAAAAGTAAGTACTTACTTTTTAGGACTATACATTTAGCCCCCACTTTAGTGGGAGTATGAGACAAGTTCATGCTCACAGTAAAGGAAGAGAGAGAAGAAAGAGAGAGAGAGAGAGAGATGATTGTGAAGAATTATAAAGAGATAAGATGTCACTAAGTCTAAGGACATAATACCCCAAGCTAAGGATCCTAACTCCATGCCCATGCACAAAGGAGCAAAAATGAAGCAAAAAAGAAAGAAAAAAAACAAAAGACACCAAAAACAACAAAAGGGGTTAGTACTAAACAAAACCACAAATCAACTAGTGAAAGAAACCTCGATAAAAAATGTCTCAGCCACTAATATCATGTCTAGAAAGCTATTGTAAGAGAGCAAGTAATCACATAGGAAGAAAAAGAGCATCACCAATGACGATACCAACTCCATGATCTAACCTACTTAACCATGAGAGAGAGAGAGAGAAAGAGGTGATATCTTGCCTAGTAAGATTGTATGCCTCATTGTGAACCACAAAAAGTGTGACCACCATACCTAGTAAGATTGTATGTCTTACTGTGGACCACACTGATGCAGGGGCATTCTAGGGTACTTGGTGAATCTGCATGGTGGTGTGTTGTTTTGGTTCTATGTTTCTCAGTTGTAGCTTTGATCGAGGATCTCGGTCATTGAAGGGGGCTCGATCACTAAAGGGAACTCGGTAAACTCTAGCACTCAACAAAACTTGTACTCGGCAATACTTATGGTGCTCGGTCGACATGCTTTCTCGGTGATGCCTAGCTAGCTTGGTTGTTTTTTTGGTGCTCGGTAGTTCTAGTTTACCGACTGGATTTATTGGTGATTTGGTTGGCCAAATTGGTGCATTTATCATTGGTAGTTTTTGTTTTATTCTCCTATGTAGATCCAAAGGCCGACATGGAGAATTAAATGTTTGTAAGGCTATTTGAGAGCCAATTGTTGTTGCATTTAATATTTGTTTGTAATAAGATTTGACTTGTCTTAGGAGTTAATTGTTTCATCTAGCTGACTTGTGGCTGAAGATTAGTATTTAAGGAGTGTTTGGGTAGTTGTTAAGGGTATCATGTTTTGGGGATTAGGGAAGCTAGATCTGGATCCTGCGAGATCTTGAAGATCAAAGTGATTTCTGATAGTTTGTACACTAATACATTTGGGGTGAAATTGCGACGGCAGGCAAATGTCATGCGGTTTTGCCTTTTTTTTTTTTCAAATATAGCCCGACACCATCGCAATTTGCGACGAAAATACATTTGGCACTGTCGCAATTGCGACGTTGTCAGGATATAAGCGCAAAATTAAAAAGGAACATTGTCATGTGTGTTTTCAACAACGCCGTAACCCTCCGCGAAATCACATCAGGATATAAGGGCAAAAAAAATAAGAACGTTGTCATTTGTGTTTTCAACAGCGCCGTAACCCTCCGCGAAATCACATTGGGATATAAGGGCAAAAAAAACAAGAACGTTGTCATTTGTGTTTTCAACAACGCCGTAACCCTCCGCGAAATCACAGCTACAATTTCTGAGTACGTTGGGTTTATTTTTCTTTTGTCATTATTATGTAATCTGGTATTCAGCTGTTAGAGAGCTAAAATACCTAGAAATGAGGACATATCTATGTTGAATTTATTGTTAGCGGCTTTGGTTATTTAGAAGTTTAATTTTATTTGTTCATCTTTCAAGCACAAACATTTTGTGGACCGTAACGTCTTCATTGTTTCGGGTATGCAGTGAAACAGCCCTAACTTGCAATTGCGATGTTGTCAGGATATAAGGGCAAAAAAAAAAAGGAACGTTGTCATTTGTGTTTTCAACAGCACCGTAACCCTCCGCGAAATCACATCGGGATATAAGGGCAAAAAAAACAAGAACGTTGTCATTTGTGTTTTCAACAGCGCCGAGAGAGATTCCCTCCGCGAAATCACAGCTACAATTTCTGAGTACGTTGGGTTTATTTTTCTTTTGTCATTATTATGTAATCTGGTATTCAGCTGTTAGAGAGCTAGAATACCCAGAAATGAGGACATATCTGTGTTGAATTTATTGTTAGCGGCTTTGGTTATTTAGAAGTTTAATTTTATTTGTTCATCTTTCAAGCACAAACGTTTTGTGGACTGTAATGTCTTCATTGTTTCGGGTATGCAATGAAACAGCCCTAACTTGCGACTACCTTCACGGTACTTGTGTACATTATCATGTTGTCTTTACAGTGACTGTCCTCATTCAAGTGGCAATTACACAAGGGACAGTCACTGTGAGATGTCCTCATTTGTGACAAGGACAGTCACACTTAGGACATCTCATAGTGATATTCCCTTGTGTAATTTCCACTTGAATGTATTGATATTGAACCACATTAATGCTTTTCTTCTTCAACAAATGAGGACAGTCACTGTAAAGACAACATGATAATGTACACAATTACCAAAAAATGATCTTGTTAATTGATGTAACACTTTGTCTTGCTCACTCCCTATCCTTCACTAGGGTCTCTTTAGGCCAATGTTTTGACTTGATAGGGTACTTAACTATCCCTACACTCTTTAGGTATCTCTACCCAAGATCCCACTCCTTCAACTAGTGCACACCAACAAGAAATACAACGAACTCTGCTCAATACCAATCTAGCTACTAGGACACTCCTAGTCTTGTCTTCACAAATTGAAACACATTCAACTAGAACTTTACTCCATGGAGAGGCTGGCCACTAGGACCTCTATTGGTTTCAATATTACTCCTTCACCTATACTTTTCATCAGTACTTCAATCCGGTTCATCAAACCATGCCAATTGCACCCAAAAATAGGCTGCTAGCAATTAGGCCTTTGTCAAGCCTTTTTGTTTATATTAAGCCACCTAAAGGGCTTAGGATTCAGATGCCCTTTATTGAGAACTCCAAGATATCTAAGGTCTTCTCCTCCTAGATTTTTTGTACACCAATTGCTACAGCCATGCCTGAAAACAAGTATTTTGACACAACTTGGACAGTCTGACTAAGAGTTTGTTTTCTTAGCAGCCAAAGAAACTCACCAAATCTTCTAATTTGACTTGGGGCTTCTTTAGATGTGTGTCTACCTCTCCATGAGATTTTAGTTGAAGCAACCAATGCATTCAACTTTTTGTAATCTTCTTGTAATGATTTGTCATCCCTAACTGTGCTCAACTGACTCACCTAGGACATCATTGCAAACATAGAAAATGAGCTTCCCAGGGCCCCTCCTTCCAAACATATAGTACATGGAGTCTCCTCACCCATTCCAAGAGCCCGTACAAAATTGACAATGGAATGATGAGCTAAGACTCCATTTGTTCAACCTGCCTGGTTCAAACCAATGATAGGGTACTTAACAAAAGAATTAACAAACTAGTTGGAATGCTTCAAAACTCAAAAAAAACACAACACAGAATAAAAAAACAACTTGTACTAACTTTTCCAATAGACACTGCGAGCTATCTAATCCATTAATCAACTGAAAACAAAGAAACAAAAAAACTCAAGAATTCACTAAAACCGTGTTACTCTACAAATCTTCTTAATTCCAAATGTTTTTCCCCCCAACCTTTTGCACAGATCAATGGAGGCCTCTTATAGTTGATCTGATGCCTAATTCAATGGTTTCATATAGTTACATAACCATCTTACTCGAAAATGCTCCCTTGCACAAATGTTGTCAATGTTGTGAATGACAACATTGACAACTTGTTACAACCTTTGGGATTTTGGTTCAAAACTTATTGTTCAAACACCATAAGACCCTAACCATGACTTAGTTAGGCTATTTAGACCTCACATAGGCCACTTCTACACTTCTTTGCCCAATTTGACCCCTAAATGCTTCATTCCCACTTTTGCCACAATATTGGTAACTTGGGTACAAATTGGCACTTGCCTTCACAAAGGTCACACATGAGGACATCTCACAGTGATCGATTGTCCCTTGTGTAATTGCCACTTGAATGTATTACTATTGAACCACATTAATGCTTTTCTTCTTCAACAAATGAGGACAGTCACTCTAAAGACAACATGATAATGTACACTCACTGTAAGGACAGTCACAAATGAGGACATCTCACAGTGACTGTCCCTTGTGTAATTGCCGCTTGAATGTATTGCTATTGAACCACATTAATGCTTTTCTTCTTCAACAAATGAGGACAGTCACTCTAAAGACAACATGATAATGTACACTCACTGTAAGGATAGTCACAAATGAGGACATCTCACAGTGACTGTCCCTTGTGTAATTGCTGCTTGAATTACACAAGGGACAATCATTGTGAGATGTCCTCATTTGTGACAAGGACAGTCACACATGAGGACATCTCACAGTGATTGTCCCTTGTGTAATTGCCACTTGAATGTATTTCTATTGAACCACATTAATGCTTTTCTTCTTCAACAAATGAGGACAGTCACTCTAAAGACAACATGATAATGTACACTCACTGTAAGGACGGTCACAAATGAGGACATCTCAAAGTGACTGTCCCTTGTGTAATTTCCGCTTGAATTACATAAGGGACAGTCATTGTGAGATGTCCTCATTTGTGACAAGGATAGTCACACATGAGGACATCTCACAGTGATTGTCCCTTGTGTAATTGTCACTTGAATGTATTGCTATTGAACCACATTAATGCTTTTCTTCTTCAACAAATGAGGACAGTCACTCTAAAGACAACATGATAATGTACACTCACTGTAAGGACAGTCACAAATGAGGACATCTCATAGTGACTGTCCCTTGTGTAATTGCCGCTTGAATTACACAAGGGACAGTCATTGTGAGATGTCCTCATTTGTGACAAGGACAGTCACACATGAGGACATCTCACAGTGATTGTCTGTAATGTCCCCTTTTTGGCTAACTTGGAAAATAGGAACAATTACTCCACTTCTCAGACTTACTCTATCAGATACTTACAATTAAACTAAGTAATGGAGGTTACTTAAGATATCAACCGCTATTTCAGATTCAATCACAATATGTGTGCAAGATGATATTGATACCAATATATTTAATAGCATTGTCGGATATAATGATATGAAATATGCTATGAATATGATGTTTCCTATCACTTATAGTGATAGTATAATGATGGTATGTCTGATATAAACAATATCGATATACAATCAATAAGTATTGCTTACAGCAATGTATTTGCTGTGTCTGATATGATGATGTAATTATGCAAATGTGTAATATCGCTATGAGTGATATGTTGCTATTTCAGATTCTGAATTATATGCTTGCAACTTCAAATATTGATGCTGTTTCTGACTATCCTTTCTATCTGTGCAATCATGGTGTTGTCTCTGATCTGCAATGATAAACTTGAAACCAAACTACCAAAGGCAGATGCTCTATTGAGTATATCCAAATATGGATAAGTAAATAAAGTTCTAATGATGCCTTGAGTGACTGACGAGAATGCATTCTTATATTGTCTTTAACAAATGAAGAGATGCTATGAATGAGACGTGTCTTGTTTCTTCCTCCATGTCCCTTTGTTAATCACACCTTTCCATAATCCGACAGTTCACATAATATTATTTCATTATTTTCTGATCATAGATAACTCCCAGATTGACTCAATATCAAATCTTTTTATGAAGGTAATCTTCCCTAATTGGTAGTGCAACCAGTAGTTAACATCCATTGTGTTTGTATTAGTTTGGTCTAACTATCATTAGTATTTAGTCAATCGATATTAACTCTTGCCTTATCCCATATTGTTATGATGATATCCAATCTTTCTACTCTGATATAAGTCGATATCATTTTTTGATAATTGTCCATTTATTGGTTGATTGCTGGTAATGGAGTTTGATCTTCAAATTGACTTCCATTCCTATTAATACTTAAGGATACATTGTACTTATTATCCATGATTGATGCCTCATTCATCAATAGCTTGTGATATAATCACTGATGCTTTTGTGTTTCTACAAGATGTGGTTTATCTCAGACAATCGATAATCTTTCAATCCTTTAGTCGATATCCTCCTATGTGGTGTCTATTGATATAGATAGTAGAATTCAATCTAGTTTATGTTATTGTCATGATAACATAGGAAGTGATGGTGCATATTTGCTAGCGGGTCTTCATGTTTGATATTGCTTTATCGGATATGTCATTGTCTAAACTTGTGCAATTAATGATTATTTATAATATATGAATGGTTATCCTTCTTGCTTATCAATACATCTTCTGAAACACATAGCGACCTATCCCTTATTCATATCATGTTGATCTTGACTTCATAGTATTTGGTTCATTAATCATCCTCTCATGGTATCGATGTGTAATGACTAGTGATTGTTGTATCACTTCTTCATTCCTCATCGTGATAGATAATGCAGATGTTTAATGTAGATGTATATCGATTACAGATATTCGATATTGCTTTAAACGTTATTATTATTATTATTATTATTAATGTTATTGTTATTATTAAATATTATAATTAATGATGTTAGTAATATTAATAATATTATAATAAATATTATTATAGTGATAACATATTGTTTTATATTGAGAGGTTTATTAATATTATTTATATATTAAAATTATTATATCAATAATTGATTTAATATTATTACTTAATATATTATTATAATATAATATATATAATTTATTAATAATTATTTATTATTAATTTATATTATAATTATAATCATAATTATATTATTTATTAATATTTTAATATTATTTAATTAACATATTACTTATTATGCTAACTATATATTATTATTATCTTTTGATAATAATTATATATTATTGTTATATACCGTTAATAATAAATTATTATATATCATCTAATCATTTTATTATTATACTAAGTTCAATATGTCACAGCTCATGACATTGTCCCTTGTGTAATTGCCACTTGAATGTATTGCTATTGAACCACATTAATGCTTTTCTTCTTCAACAAATGAGGACAGTCACTCTAAAGACAACATGATAATGTACACTCATTGTAAGGATAGTCACAAATGAGGACATCTCACAGTGACTGTCCCTTGTGTAATTGCCACTTGAATTACACAAGGGACAGTCATTGTGAGATGTCCTCATTTGTGACAAGGACAGTCACACATGAGGACATCTCACAATGATTGTCCCTTGTGTAATTGCCACTTGAATGTATTGCTATTGAACCACATTAATGCTTTTCTTCTTCAACAAATGAGGACAGTCACTCTAAAGACACCATGATAATGTACACTCACTGTAAGGGCAGTCACAAATGAGGACATCTCATAGTGACTGTCCCTTGTGTAATTGCCACTTGAATGTATTGCTATTCAGCCACATTAATGCTTTTCTTCTTCAACAAATGAGGATAGTCACTCTAAGGACAACATGATAATGTACACTCACTGTAAGTGTACATTATCATGTTGTATTACAAATGGACCTTATGTTGGTCGGGATATAAGTGCAAAAAAAAAAAGGAACGTTGTCATTTGTGTTTTCAACAGCGCCGAGAGAGATTCCCTCCGCGAAATCAAGCGGGTTATCATTTGTGTTTTGAACAAAGCGGGTTGTCATTTGTGTTTTGAACAGCACCGAGAGAGATTCCCTCCGCGAAATCAAGCGGGTTGTCATTTGTGTTTTCAACAGCGCCGAGAGAGATTCCCTCCGCAAAATCACAGCTACAATTTCTGAGTACGTTGGGTTTATTTTTCTTTTGTCATTATTATTTAATCTGGTATTTAGCTGTTAGAGAGCTAAAATACCCAGAAATGAGGACATATCTGTGTTGAATTTATTGTTAGCGGCTTTGGTTATTTAGAATGCTTCCCCACAATACTTAATTACACAAGGGACAGTCACTGTGAGATGTCCTCATTTGTGACAAGGACAGTCACACATGAGGACATCTCACAGTGATTGTCCCTTGTGTAATTGCCACTTGAATGTATTGCTATTCAACCACATTTATGGGCCCGTTTGGACCACGACACACAGTAGCATCTACAGAGAAGAATATCCCAGGTGTAACAAGTTGTAAGAATATACCAATAGTTCTAAGAAGTTCCCTAGCACGTAGTAGCATCTACAGAGAAGAATATACAACATGAGGGCAGCCACTGTAAAGACAACATGATAATGTACACTCATTGTATGTGTACATTATCATGTTGTCTTTACAGTGACTGACCTCATTCAAGTGGCAATTACACAAGGGACAGTCACTGTGAGATGTCCTCATTTGTGACAAGGACAGTCACACATGAGGATATCTCACAGTGACTGTCCCTTGTGTAAGCCACTTGAATGTATTGCTATTCAACCACATTTATGGGCCCGTTTGGACCATGGCACACAGTAGCATCTACAGAGAAGAATATCCCAGGTGTAATAAGTTGTAAGAATATACCAACAGTTCTAAGAAGTTCCCTAGCACATAGTAGCATCTTCTAATTGTCTATACCACTTCACAAGGTATTGCTTGCACACATTGTTTTTGGTTCTTTTGATGACCCTTGTTTTTAAATTGCTATTAGGCCTTGTAGCTTATATGTTTTGATTGCTGGAGAGCTTCTAAAGCTAAGCAAGAAGACCATTGCATGAGTTATAGCCGCGCGCTCAGGTTTGAAAATTGTATATTTTTTAATCTAATGTATATTTTAACTAGACTTTTAGCTTATTTTTGCTGTATATTTTAATCTAAAGGGAATCATGGATGTGAACTTGAAAGAATTTTGTACTTAGTTCTTATGGAGAGAATAGTAGTAGTTTACGGTCTAATATCAAATAGAGTTTTCCAATTACAAAAAGTTAATGAATTCTAATAGCTTATATGTTTTGATTGCTGGAGAGCTTCTAGAGCTAAGCAAGAAGACCATTGCACGAGTTATAGCCGCGCGCTCAGGTTTGAAAATTGTATATATTTTAATCTAATGTATATTTTAATCCTTTTGCCATGTCATGTAATATGTCTTGCCTTGTAGCTTATATGTTTTGAAATTGCTGTTAGGCCTTGTAGCTTATATGTTTTGATTGCTAGAGAGCTTCTAGAGCTAAGCAAGAAGACCATTGCACTAGTCGTAGCCGCGCGCTCAGGCATGAAAATTGTATATTTTTTAATCTAATGTATATTTTAACTAGACTTTTAAAATATTAAAGGATTTAACTAGGTCTAAGAAGATTTGTGTACTTTTGACAATTTTGCTTAGTCACTGAAAGTTGTAGACCGAAGTTTTCATAGCCCAATTTTTGCTTCCTGCGAAGAACGATCATGTCAGATAATATAAGTGAAGAACAAAATAGGGAGACAATCGCTAGATTGTGGTCTAACTTGAAAAGAAAAGGTGATGGAAAATGTTATTGTCCCTGCAAAATTTGTAAGGGCTTAAACCGTAGAAGATTGCTAATCAAAACAGTTAAGAGACATTGTAGGGAGAATGGTCACATTGAAGGGGGGCATGACTATATCCACTGGTAAGTTGTTCATTATATCATTTTAACAATTTATATACATATGAAATCACTTGATGATGAGTTGAAGATCATGGTTTATTTATGTTAATCAATTTTATATAGGTTGATCTCCCCAGGGAAGTACATGATATGGAGGAACATGGGGGTGCGAATATCCAAGGTGAAGATAATGATCCCATGGAAGATGACGATCATGTGCCAGAAAACACAATTGAAGATGATGGTATAAATACATTGATCCATGACACATTTAGTCCAAGCGGATCTGATCATGATGATGATGATAGCCTTGATGTACCTCTACTTGAGAAGGCATACAAGCCCCTATACAAAGACTCCCAAACAACTCTTCTCTCTGCTGTATTGTTGTTGTTGAACTTGAAGGTTATGAATGGTTTATCCAACATAACAATGTCACGTATGTTAAGGTATGTCATATATGTCTTTATAGTTAACAAAGGGTGAATAATGTACCACTAATATTGTTTATATTAACAACTTATATTTTTTGCTGTAGATTGATAGGCGAGTTTTTGTTACCACCATCAAATATTCTACCTCGCTCATATCGAGAATTATCTGCTATTATGAAAGATATTGGAATGGAGTATCAAGCAATACATGCTTGTCCCAATGATCATATTATATATTATAAAGAACATGAATTTGCAACACAATGCCCTGTATGTCATAAGAGTAGATATCGAACAGATCGAATAACAAAAAAGGTGCCTCACAAGGTTCTTCGTTACATCCCCATTATTCCACGGATGCGACAATTATTCAGGTGTACTAGCTTGGCACAATTTATGGATTACCATGCACGCAATAGAAGTCGAGATGACATTATTCGAATCCCTGCGGATGGTTCGGCATTTATGCACATAGAGGAAAAGTGGCAACACTTCAAACAAGAACCTCGTAATCTCAGGCTTTCATTGGCAGCGGATGGTGTCAATCCATTTGGAGAGATGAGATCTGTTTGCTCGGTGTGGCCTGTTTTTGTTATCAACAATAACATTCCTCCGTGGATGTCAATAAAGAGGGAGCACATTATGTTGGCAATGATTGTTCCAGGTATTTTATCATTTGATAGTTATTAATTTACATGTACTTACAAATCTTACAGTAAAATGGTCACAATAATTATGTAATGTTACTATTCATTCAAGTAGGTAAATATCAAGTTAAAGATATGAATGTATATATTGAGCCTCTTATTGACGAGTTGGTGGAGTTATAGAATGGTGTCACTATGTATGACGTGTCTAGACCAATAGGACAAAGACAATTTCAATTCCATGCAATACTTGTATGAACAATACATGATGCCCCAGGGCTAACACATTTTTGTGGTATGTTATAGTGAATTCAAGTTGCGCATGATAATTCTAATTATAAAAATCAACATATTTAATAATCCAATTATATCATTATCTTGTAGGTCTTCAAACAAAGGGAAAATTTTCATGTCCAGTTTGTGGTCCAAAGATGAAATCTCGTCATTCAAAAAGTTTAGGAAAGCATGTGTTTGATGAGTACAGACACTTCCTCCACAGGAATCATAAGTATCGAAGTATGGAAAAACATCTTTTCAATGGGAAAGAAGAGACTACATCAAAGCCACGAAGAATGACACCTCGCCTATGGAAGTTGGAATATAATAGAATTAATCGTCGAGGTAATGTCGTTCCACTTAATGGTTTATGTTTGTAATTTATATATTTCTATTGTGATTTTTGTTTACTAATTATGTAATTGATGATCGTGAAAGTCGTCAAGGCACTACTGACAACCTTCCAAAGGGACTAAAAAGCTATCCCAGACAATTTAGTAGGTTTCCCTACTACGAGGACCTACAAATTGTGCATTTGTTTGATCTTATGCATGTTGGAAAGAATATAACAGAGACATTGTGAAAAATACTGGATGGAAGGCGTGACAAAGAAAAAATTGTCAAAATTTGTAATGACATTCATGAATCCAATCATGCACTGAAGAATTTCATTCACTCAAATAGCAATAGAGATCAGATTAATATAAGTGCCCTTCCTTGGTTATTAACGGAGCAGCAAAGTGATGCCATAAAAGAAGTCATACGAAAAATTCAATTTCCCACAGGATTTGCTAGGAACATAAGCAATCTCATATCAAAGAAAAGTGAATTTGGGCCAGGGCTCAAAACGCATGATTGGCATACTTTCATCAAGGTAAGTTATGTTCTTCTGTATTTACAATATATTCATAAACTACATGTACTATTCATTATGTTATGTTAGAAAATAATGAAATGATTGGTTTATAATTACTGCAGTACGTGCTACCTCTATCTCTCCCAGAGCACTTCAACAATAACATCAAACAAGTGATATATGATCTTGGAAAATACATGAGGTAAGCAGTAATATCTGTTCAATTTGTTGTATATATTTATTATATTCACGATTTGTTTTTCTTGCTATGTAATCTACTGTATATTATTTTGTAAAGTCTCGTATTTATATATTTTTTGTGACTTGAATCTCTTAATGTAGGTGGTTGTCATCTAAAGAAATCCATAAAGAAGATATAAACTATTGGAAGAGAAGAATTCTTTATTTATTGTGTGAAATGCAAAAGTGTCTACCTCCAACTTTTTTCAATGCACAAGAACACTACCTCATACACCAAGTTGAGGAGATTGAATTGTGTGGACCTGCACACACTAGGTCAATGTGGATGGTTGAGAGGCACTTGAAATCTTTGAAGGCTTTGGTTCGACAAAGAGTACATCCTGAGGGTTCTATGGTAGAGGGATACATGGTATACCAGACTATGGTGTACATTACTGAATATCTTCCTAAGTTTGCTTCAAATATCCATGTAGATCGCATTTGGGATCTCGACCCTTTTAAAAAATTCAAAGGGGAGTACTTGATGGGGAAAGGTAGATTGAGGAAAGTGACAGGTAATAAATTATAAGATGTTATTGTAATAAATTATTTCTTAATCTTCAAAATAAATCGGTTGTAAGTTGTCTATTTTTTTTTTGTACAGTTGCTCGAGAGTGGGATGCACTACATTTGTATATTGCAAACAATCTTGATTGGATGACGGTATGGATTGAACGATGTCAACATTCTGGTCACACATTAACATGGGAAGGTGTATCTTCATTGGTTAAAGAAGCTCATCGTAATGGAGATTCTAATGTTACGCAAAGGGAAATAGATTTAGCATATGGTTTAAGAGATTTCCAGGTACGTACAAAATTATTAATCACCCGTATGTTTATCAACTCACGATATAATAATTTTGACATGTTTCACATATTATTGCAGGTTAAACACCACAAGGGTATGTTCTGTAATGGTCAAAAATTTCGCGTCAAAGTGTTGGATGACACGAAGAAAACTTGTGATTCTGGAATAACTGCAGTCTTTCAAGTGACTAATATTTCATCTAGAAATGACTTAGATCCTCAAGAGTCTAAAAATCAATACTATGGCATTTTGGATGATATACTTGAGTGCGACTTTAGTTCCTTCAAATTAGTACTCTTCGTTGTCAAATGGTACAGGCTACGACTTAATCCAAATGATCCTAATAAAACTGTTATTGAACATGATAATGGATTTACAATGGTTAATACAAGGTCGTTTGAGCCAGTTGGAGATGAGCCCTATGTTCTTCCAAGCCAATGTGAGCAGGTATTTTACTCAGAGGTTTCACATAAACCGGGTTGGTCATTTGTTGTTAGACATGAACCGAGAGGAAGGCTGATAAAGTATAATGCGATGGAAGAAGAAGATACCGAAGAAGTAGAAGATGATGTAGATGATGATCACGATCGAAAATTATTGGATGATGTTCCTGAGACAAATTTTTATGAAGAAGAAGAAGAAGATGATGCTGCTACTGATGATGATGATGAAGATGATGTTGATGTTGATGATGATGATGTTGATGATGACGACAACGACGACAACGATGACGACGATGATGACGATGGTGATGACGATGACGAGGATGATGATGATGATGATGAGGATGATGATGATGAAATTTAAAGGTATGCCATCAATCCTTAATGTATTTAATATTCATTTCTTGATAGAAATATATTTGTCTTAAATGGTTACATAGTTTATTCATTATCTATTTAAAAGCTATAAGTGTTATAATGTGTACGTTTTAATGTTTTTAATTTTTATGTGATGCTTATGATGGATGTGATTATGCTCACGATAATTGAATTACATTTGCAGGAAATTGAACCCCTTTCAAGAGCATCCCGTACAGTCTCATGGATCGACAGGTATAAGTCAATACACCTTATAGAAAGTCTATTTAATACACTTATCAATAGTAAGATTCATGTCTTCTAAGATCTCTCCCATTTGCAGGTACCAGCAAATAGGTATTTGTCAGAAGTGTCTTCCTCGAGTGAGGGAAATATAGGAATAGAAGAGGAAAGTGAGACATGCAGTTTATCTAGAATAGGGAGATTAACTAGAGGTCAAAGGACTAGAAGGAAATTCAATAAACACATGAAATTTTTCCTTGCTCAAGGGGGGTCATGTTCTTATGATGATGAGACGAAAGGCGACATCGAGGTGCCCTTGAGGTACCAACATCTACAGAAACATTGGGTACCCAAGGAACTTCCTCCAATAAACACTGATTTTTGTGTTAATGAGAGGATATATCGCATAGCACCATCATCATTACATGGTTTGGGCCTATTTTCTATGGATGCATAAAGGTGTCTTACAACAAAGTTTCTGAATTGATGGAGTATGTTGGACCATGTTACGATTACAAAAGTTGGATGCATATTGTTCAATATAAAAAAAGTATGCGTAGGTATGCACTCTCGGCAAATTATATACAACAGCAAGACAATAATCAAAGTAAAAGTGTGGCTATATACATTGATGGAAGGCCAAAAGCAACAGGGAATATTGCGGGTTTTATAAATAGTACACGACCTGGGTCAACTATAAAGCAACCCAATTGCATATTTGAGGCGCGCGAGGGAAATCCTGTATTCATCTGTGCGATAAAATCAATACGTGCAGGGGAAGAGCTGCTTATTGATTACAATTTGAACCGCATAGATACAAACAAGGCTACTATCATGGGGGTGGTACATACTATTAAACGAACTTCTAATCAATGACTCCAACATACCATTTAGTTATTAAATTTTTGGCTAACATTTTTATACTTGATCTTTGACATAGGGGCACAATATGGAGCAACCGCCCGAAGGTGATGGTGACGATATTCCTAGCTCATCTACACATGAGCAGGTAAAACTCATTGTAATTGTGCAAACTAGATAGAAGCAAAATGTTATTTTTTTTAATGTTATTTTCTTCATTGTTTTGGAGTAATTTTGATAATACTAATACTATTGTTGTCACAGAGGGCCGGTGGTCGGAGAGAGGGAAAGCAACCTGCAGTCCCTCAGGAGTCCCCCCTTGTGGACCCTTTTTTTATTGATTTAGCAGAGACCGATGACCCGATCGGTTCCATTAAAAAGCTGCTAAAGAAAATTGAGAAAGAACTTCTACGTTTGGTATCCATACATCCTCAGACTCAGGAAATAAAAGACAGGGCAGCTGAGTTGTTGCGCACTTCTGAAAACTTTAAAGTAAGTATTAATGAAATTTTTAATTATTACAAGAGTTCAATAATGGTTTTTATGTTATGCTCTTTTATGACATTAATTAAAATATGGATGCATTGTCTTTACAGAGTTATTTGCGTAATTTTGAACCCCATTCCCATGATGAGGCCGGTATTGCAAGTGGTTCAGGTAGATCACATGTTCCATTCCCCACTTGTGTTTTCCACTGAATATATATAGGAATGATCATAATCATTGACAATACATGCTCGAACAATCTTTTTTTTTAATGCTCTAACAATCTTGTCCATGCTAGTCCACGCGTTCTATATTTATGCATGCTCTAACAATTTTATTCTTCAGCTCCTTTCCATGATGATATGACAACGCCGCCTCCATCCAGGATAGCCACAAATGTCTTGCCGACTGCCATGTCAACAACACACAGCCTAAATGCACCAACTGTTGCACCATCTACTGGTACACAAATCCCTCTTTTTCTCTCTTTTGTTATGTGTTTAAGTGTTATGTGTTTACGATGTAGATCCCTTGATTGTGTTTGTGCCATGGGTGCTCTGCACTAATTTATTTCCCTTGAAGTATTATTTCTTGGAGGCATTTGATAATGGTTTTCATTTTTTGCAATAGGAGATGCAACAAGTCCCGATGCAACATCATTTCCTGGATGTTCCCGTGTTCCTAGTACGGGAACGGTGAAGGATTGCGTATTGATCATCAGTGACGATGAAGGCATTCCCTTAAAAGTATCCAAACTTCCAGGTACTTTAAAGTTATTATTATTCTATAGTGATATAATAGTAATTTAGTTTTTGATCACTCTTCATCGACTAATGATCCCATGATTATTTTGTAGGGAATGATATTTTTTGGTGAAAACTTGGTGACGAGTGTTTGCGGATATTCGGGCCCACCATACGTACATGGTGGAACATCATATCCTAACTAAAACCCCAAACCACTATTTTGATTTCATATCATTGCTAGAATAGTTTTCCTTTTCATCAATTTCTTGAACTATATTAAAGGTAGCTTCTCTTCATTTATGAGTCTAACATATTTTTTTTTACTTAAAAGGTGGAATAACCAAGATAAAAAGTTGAAGGATGATCTTGTACATAGTATGACCCAGCTTTTTGGACCTCGTGCATTCGAGAGAAACAAGCTCCTTGAAAGAGCTGGTTTATGTTTGAAGTATATTAGGGACCAGTACAGGAAATATTTAGAGGTTAACCCAAGGCACGAGCGTCCGCCCTGTGTTCTTGAGGTTGAGTGGCAGGGTTTGATTTTGGATGGAAAGTATAAAGCCGACATGAAAAAAGGAATTACACCAGTAGAGAGTAGAGCAAGGTATGTGATACTTTTGAGAATGTAATTATGTACTAATTAACCTCTAAATTTTTCCTGTACTAGTCTCTAACATATTTCAAACTTTTCATAGATTGCCTGACACATCAAAGGCAACAAAGGCAAGATTAGAAAAGCACGGGACACACAAGCTCGACTCTGGTGGTTTTTCCAAACTTCAAGCACGAGTTGTAAGTATTAGTAAATGAAAACTTGTATCAATTTTTTTATATATTGCAAGGAAATTTTTTTTGATCAAACAATGCAAGTAAAATTCACCATACCAAGAAAAAATGTAGGGGTCAGAGTTCAATAGATGCCTCACAGAAGAGGACAAGAGAATTGGCTTCCAACAAGGCTATAGAGCCGTGGCTGAACGGCTACGAGCTGAAATCAGTGTGCAAGGTTCAAATAATGATGCATCTGAGCCACAGGTAAATAAGCTAAATGAAATTTATTTCAAATTGAATACTTTACCAATTAGTCTATTTGATGTTAAGTTCTAATATAAAGTGAGTATATCTGTTTTAAGAAAGCAATGATAACAATGTGTAGGATATTGGAATGCAGCCTGACAATCCTTCTACACAATCTATGCATAATGAAGGTTCGCATGATGTGCATCCTAGTGGTGGAGGTATACATTTGCTATTAAAATTTTTATATGTAATTACAATTGGTGTTTGGATTAATGTAACATTTTGTATAGCAACTGTAGAGGATCGAGGGGTCGGTGCTCATGAGCATGTTGAGGTTGAGTCTAGACAAAATGATGTGGCCAGATCAGGTAATTAAAGAGCGCCACAGTTATGTTCTTTAAAATAATTAAATACTTGTAACAATTATAATTAAATATTTTAAATTTAACTCTTTTATTTGTTATTGTAGAGGACCCCCCTTTGCAGCAGCATAGGAATTTGAGATCATCAAGAACAGAGAAGAAAACAACTGATGAGGGGGGTATTGATGATAACACTGATGCTCCTCTTAGAGCTTACATAGAAAAAAAAATTAGAAAGAGAAAAAAGAAATGATTGTCATCTAAATACCTTAATTGATAATGACTGAATTTTATGTCTCAATGAATTTAATTATGTGCTAATGAATGTTCATGAATTATGTGTTTATTTTCATATTGATGAATGTTGCGTGTTAACGAATCTAATGTGTTAATGAATGTTATCATGTGATATTGATTGAATGTTACATTTTATTAATAATTGAAAGAATGAATGAATGTTAGATGTTAACGGGGAATGTAGAGTGATGTTAGGGGGAGGGGGGTGGGGCCAAATGAGCTTCCACCTTCACGTGGTTGGCCCTGTTTAGTAGAGAATATTAAACTATATTCTCGAAACAAAGTGAAGCTCAATAAGATACTAAATGAGTCAAAATGGTTATCAAGGTCCTCTATCCATAATATACTTGTAGTCAAAATGGTTATTAATAAGATACTTGTAGTCAAAATGGTTATCTAGGTCCTCTATCCATTCCATAAGTTCTTCACCATTCAAACTTCCTCCATAACAAGGAATGTGCTCTAGGTTAGTCATGAAGCCTAGCATGGACTCTCTGTCAGATAGAGCCACTATTTCAGAGCCTTTTCTGTGCATTTCCTTCAAGCACTATACAGTGTACGGATGTGAAAGGGAGGGCAGACCAGTGTGGAAGTTAGAGTATTTATATCTTATGATTTGAGAGTTTATTTGGTAGACTCAAGACACCTTATATCAAAGTTATTCCTTTTTCTTATCTGTTGTTCTGTCAAACCCTCATTTTTTGGGTTATTGCATTCAAATGGCCTTAACTTGCAAATAAACCATAGGATATCCTCTGTTCTT
Source organism: Chamaecyparis obtusa (assembly GCA_027943335.1). Classification (NCBI taxonomy): domain Eukaryota; kingdom Viridiplantae; phylum Streptophyta; class Pinopsida; order Cupressales; family Cupressaceae; genus Chamaecyparis; species Chamaecyparis obtusa. The sequence continues at coordinate 367,903 of BSBK01001925.1, forward strand.
TGTAAAATGCAAGTTAAGGGGGTTTATTTTCATATTTTAAAAGCTTTGGAACAGGATACTAAGCCAGAGAATTTCAAGAGCAAGCCCTAGGTCAAGAATCTCAATGTTCTTGACTAGGAGTTGATGGATTATGCAAGATCAGAGGGTAGCGGCAAGTAAAGGACCTCAAACCTTGTTGAATCTAGATATTTAGAGCATGGTGGACATCTTCAAACTCTGATCTTGGTTTCATGCACCCATTTTCAATGCCTTGTTTTGGAACCCACACCCAAAGGCATGCATTAGGTCTGCGGACTCAATAAGGACATTGATATGCTGGAGTGGAGTCAGGGTCTGGGAGTTGGAGGATTGTTAGAACATCAAAAAGGGTACTCAAAAAACATATAAGTTCATAAGGTCCTTTGTCAAATTGAAGAGTTATTACTGCAGAACAGGTTTTGGAGACCTACTAGAGTCACTAGGTCTATTTGGACCCGTTTGGACCACGACACACAGTAGCATCTACAGAGAAGAAGTTTGGTATGCAATGGTCTTGAAACCTCCTGAGAAATTCTTGGTATGCATTTGTGTGGTGCAAAAGCTTCGTTGAAAGAGAAAAAGAAGAAAAGAATAGAAATGATTTTTTTTCTTTTTATGTCATATACTGTAACCAGCTACTTATAACTTGCAAAAATTATTATAACCATTTGAAATTGAAACTTAGTTTAATGTGAAACTGAGAACTGCTTTATTAGAGCTTTCTGTGATTTAGATTCAGACATCAAGAACATTGTTTGCCTAATATTGTGATTAATGTTTATTTATTAATATCTCATACTGACAAACAATTGATAATTGTAGGGAAAACGTCATTGGGGGTCTTTGAGGATCCACCAGAAGCCAAGGAGAAAATGTATTCAAATGCTAAAGATGGTGTAACAGTCCTTACAGCTGTTGAACCTTGCTGTGTAGATCATCTCCGATTCTCCAAGTTCAACAGTACTGTGGTATTCCTTTGGATACTTCTAATGGTAAATTTCAGACATCAAGTTCTTTTCGTATGAAACTACTACATTTGTAATCTGTAGTTTTAAACTTTTAGTTTATAAATGTTCATCAGCTTTAGTTCGTATGCTGCCATTTCAAGTATGATTAATGAAGTTACCTTTATCACAGGATGAAAGTGAGCAGTCAGCATACTAGTACGGAGCTGGCAGCATTGATACGGTGACTAGGGCATCGTTTAATGGTGGTATTGTGTTTTCCCGTATTTAGGGCATCGGCCTTTTGAAGCATTGCCTTCATCTTTCTTAAGTCTAAGTTTTAAGTTTGTTTATCTCTCTCGGCGCTGTTGAAAATACAAATGACAACGTTCTTGTTTGTTTTGCCCTTATATCCCGATGTGATTTCACGGAGGGTTACGACGCTGTTGAAAACACAAATGAAAACACAAATCCCTTGTGTAATTTCCACTTGAAGGAGGACAGTCACTGTAAAGACAACATGATAATGTACACTTACAGTGAGTGTACATTATCATGTTGTCTTTAGAGTGACTATCCTCATTTGTTGAAGAAGAAAAGCATTAATGTGGCTGAATAGCAATACATTCAAGTGGCAATCACACAAGGGACAGTCACTGTGAGATGTCCTCATTTGTGACTGTCCTTACAGTGAGTGTACATTATCATGTTGTCTTTAGAGTGACTGTCCTCATTTGTTGAAGAAGAAAAGCATTAATGTGGTTCAATAGCAATACATTCAAGTGGCAATTACACAAGGGACAATCGATCACTGTGAGATGTCCTCATATGTGACTATCCTTGTCACAAATGAGGACATCTCACAATGACTGTCCCTTCTGTAATTGCCACTTGAATGAGGACAATCACTGTAAAGACAACATGATAATGTACACATACAATGAGTGTACATTATCATGTTGTCTTTATAGTGGCTGCCCTCATGTTGTATATTCTTCTCTGTAGATGCTACTATGTGCTAGGGAACTTCTTAGAACTGTTGGTATATTCTTACAACTTGTTACACCTGGGATATTCTTCTCTGTAGATGCTACTGTGTGCTGTGGTCCAAACGGGCCCATAAATGTGGTTGAATAGCAATACATTCAAGTGGCAATTACACAAGGGACAGTCACTGTGAGATGTCCTCATGTGTGACTGTCCTTGTCACAAATGAGGACATCTCACAGTGACTGTCCCATTGTGTAATTGCCACTTGAATGAGGACAGTCACTGTAAAGACAACATGATAATGTACACAAGTACCGTGAAGGTAGTTGCAAGTTAGGGCTGTTTCATTGCATACCCGAAACAATGAAGATGTTACGGTCCACAAAATGTTTGTGCTTGAAAGATGAACAAATAAAATTAAACTTCTAAATAACCAAAGCCGCTAACAATAAATTCAACACAGATATGTCCTCATTTCTGGGTATTTTAGCTCTGTAACAGCTGAATACTAGATTACATAATAATGACAAAAGAAAAATAAACCCAAAGTACTCAAAAATTGTAGCTGTGATTTCGCAGAGGGAATCTCTCTCGGCACTGTTGAAAATACAAATGACAACGTTTCTCTACATTATCATGTTGCCTTTACAGTGACTGTCCCTTGTGTAATTGCCACTTGAAGGAGGACAGTCACTGTAAAGACAACATGATAATGTACACTTACAGCCCGTGTACATTATCATGTTGTCTTTAGAGTGACTATCCTCATTTGTTGAAGAAGAAAAGCATTAATGTGGCTGAATAGCAATACATTCAAGTGGCAATTACACAAGGGACAGTCACTGTGAGATGTCCTCATTTGTGACTATCCTTACAGTGAGTGTACATTATCATGTTGTCTTTATAGTGACTGTCCTCATTTGTTGAAGGAAAAAAGCATTAATGTGGTTCATTAGCAATGTATTCCCAGCATCTGTACCTGCATCTCTCTTATATACTACAAGTTGCTTGCCATCAGAAATTGCAGTTCCCTCACATGACATTGATGGTGAAGTGTTCTTTTCAAAACCATCATCTGTGGTTACCAATGCTCCTGTTTTAGGCAATAAGTTTGTTGCATTCCATGAGCCATTGGTCAAGTTTCTTCTACGAGCTTCTGATGCCTCAAAATCTAAGTAGCACCTACGCATGCCTCGTTGTGGTTGATTATCATTCTGTACATGAATTATAATGAGTAATCAGTTTTGGGCCTTGGAATCTTGTATTTAACATGCACAGGCATTTCATGGCTAAATGAATCTATTTTAAAAGCATCAACTTTTCTTACATGATGCTGGATACATAAGTAGAACAAGCGTATATCAAATTGGAAGCAATCAGAACTCCACAATGACATATTATTTAGAGTACTCTTCAGTTTAAGTAATAATGCATATATTGACACTGTAAAGACAACATGATAATGTACACTCACTGTAAAGACAACATGATAATGTACACTCATTGTAAGGACAGTCACAAATGAGGACATCTCACAGTGACTGTCCCTAGTGTAATTGCCACTTGAATGTATTGCTATTCAGCCACATTAATGCTTTTCTTCTTCAACAAATGAGGATAGTCACTCTAAAGACAACATGATAATGTACATTATCATGTTGTCTTTACAGTGACTATCCTCATTTGTTGAAGAATAAAAGCATTAATGTGGCTGAATAGCAATACATTCAAGTGGCAATTACACAAGGGACAGTCACTGTGAGATGTCCTCATTTGTGACTATCCTTACAGTGAGTGTACATTATCATGTTGTCTTTACAGTGGCTTTCATCATTTGTTGAAAGAAAAAAGCATTAATGTGGTTCATTAGCAATGTATTAAATAAATTTATTTTTTTTAATCCACCCACGGGCATCGCAATTGCGACGGGAACCCGTCGTAATGCGATGCAGGCGCCTGTCGCAATTGATTGGGAGGCCCGTCGTGATTGTGACGGCCCTCCGAAGCCATGCGATGGGGGGGCGACGCCCATGCCGCTAACAAATTTTAGCCACATTGCGATGGGCTATGTGTCGCAATTGCGATGGCTACCCATAAACGTCGCAATTTGCGACTAAAAAATAGCGACGTCTATGGGTGTTGCTATTGCAACACATAGCCATCGCAATTGCGACACATAGCCATCGCAAAATGCCCCCAAATGTATTAGTGGGGTGTCTGATGCAGGAGCATCTCGGGCTTTGAGCAATCTTGCATCAACCAAAAATATTTATTATTTTCTATTGTTTGCATTATAATTATTGTATTTGTTGGTTTCATGGTGTGAAAAGCTTACATGATGTTGAGGACCTATTTGGGAACCTTCTCCTATGAGCACATGAAGATCGGATGAACTGTTTCAAAGTTATAGTTGTTTTCCTTGCCGTCGTCGGAGTTGTATTTTCCTGCAATTTTTGTGTTGATTGCGCATCGTGTAGTTGTTGATCCTTAAGGAATCATCCTTTGCACTCTTAGGGCCTTTAATAGGACCTAAATTAATATCTTCTCCTAAGACCGCAAGTCCTAATTCATTATGAGTAAAAAGTTATGACCATTTTTCTCAAGTACCTATTTTCAGCCAGTTTCATGTGAAACGTGGAGTGTTTCATCTTGCGCGGTTCCGTGTGATGAAATGGGGCCTTGCAAAGTTAAGGACATGTTCTTGGGTCATGTGTGGACCTAAATATAAAGTCACATTAAGTTTTGATCATTCTTGCATTAGTTTTGGCTTAATCTTCCAGACTGGACCCATAATGTAATTAATTGCCTAACTGGCTGACTTGTGGCTTTGCTGGCTATATATTTGGAGCTTGGGTTGTTGTAGAAGGTAGCTGAGAGGCATCTTGGAAGAAAGAAGAGGAAGTAGGAATTAGAAGCATAATTGGATTCTACGAGATCTTGTCGATCAGATGTTTTATCTGATATTGTAATAGCGGAGCTAATGGTTGGCATACTTGGAGACAAGGAGATTGCTTGGAGACTTGCGAGCTCAAGTTTAGATCTACATTAGTGTTTCCATCAGTTTCTAATTTGTTTCAAAAATGAACTAGCTGAGGGATAATATAAATACTCTAATTGTATTTGGCCCTAACCCAGAAGGCCTTACAGCTAAGCATGTTAATGAAAATTCAGTTAAAAACATATTCTTGTTGTGTAATTCTACATTGTGGTGTTCTGCTGCTTGTTTGGACTATCCTTAATTGGATCCTCCTTACCTGACTTGTGTCAATAATGAATCTCATGTCTCTTTAAATAGTCTTCATAAACTATTTTCTTCTCATCCATTTGATTTTGCCTCTTAATCTCCATCGTTCATTTTTTCGCTTCAAGCTTCCTTGGCAAATGTGTCTGTAACATGTTTTATCCTTCTCCATTCGATCAATCTTGAATTTTGTCAGTTGTTAGATCATCATAACAAACTTTATCTTTTACCTCAGAATCATAAGCAATTTTCTAGCTCACCAATTCAGTCAGTTGTTGTAAACTTTAATTGTTTCTTTCACTCAGTCAATATAGAATGTGTCGGTGAATGATTACAATACTGGTTCTCTGTCTGTCTTCGACCATTTGAAGCCTAAAATAGGCTCTCCAAATGTTGGTTCAACCATCTAGGTGGTTAGAACAGTTTATCCAACAAATGTCAACTTTGCTAAGCAACTTTTAAAGTTGCATTACAACTTTGCAAACAACTTTGCCGAGAAGGTTAAAAATGTGTTGTGAAACTTTAGGAACCTTATTAAAGTTATTTTGGACCTTCAAACTTCTTAACAACATCTAAAAGACACCTAATAAACACTTACTATGCTCATTTCATCCAAGGACTCAAAAGATGCCCAAGGTTTATAAGTCACCAAGGGGTCTTGTGTCCAACAAGTGGATGTTTATAAGGAGATAAAATCAATCCTTAATATTTATTACAAACCAAGAAAACATCTAAAACTCCTATTCTAATTTATTGTCATTCAAAAAGACTTTGATTTGTCATTCAAAAAGACTCTGATTTGTCAATCAAAAGGACCTTTCACCAGTCAATCCTTCAAAGCTCCAAGGTGAAAATCTTATGTTCCAATTGATAGGATTTGACTCCTTGGCTTCATGGCAACTTCCTTCAATCATGGTGTCTTTGGCTTGCATTAGGGATGCCCCTGCATCAAATAGCAATGCATTCAAGTGGCAATTACACAAGGGACAGTACATGCCCATTAAAGTTGGTGTTTTGTTATCCAGCATGACAATGGAGACAACATACTCTGTGTCAATTTTATTGATCAAATTTCCCTCCACCAGGCAAAGCAACAATCTGGGTATGATAAGGTGAAATTTTGTAGTCCTTTTGGGTATGATAACAGTTCCAGTTTCCAATAAGATGGTTCATTTTTATAATCTAGCTTCAATTTCTCTTGTGAAAATCTTTTTTTCATTTTATGGGTGGTAAAATATAATTACTATGCTAGAGGTGTGTACTTATGGATGATAATGAAACAAAATGATAAGATTTAAGACTCTTGTTTTTTTTTTTAAATAGCAATTTAAGTTTCCTTCTATTATAAATTACTGTTTTTCTATTTTTTAATGTATCAATTTTATTTATGAAATACAAATATATTAATAATGTTTTAGTTTTTGTTAGGATTAGTTTATATCAATTCTATGTATCATCATTCGTCATTCAATTGTCAGTATTATTAATTTAGACTGTGCAATTGTAGAATTACTCGAATATGGGTTGGATGGATACTCAAGCAGGGGAACCCTCCTCAAATATCTCAAGCAGTGAACTTGGAAAAATGTGTCCTGAAGGAACCCTTTCCATCAGAGAGATAAAAGTACAAACAAGTAAAAGAAGTAGGCTCTGCAAATATGTTTTTGAGAAGAAAAATGATAGATTATTCGAGTATGGTTCATGAGGTATATCTAAAAAGACATTTTTTTTCTTATTATAATAAAAGAGGAAGTTGTGAATGTCAAAGTTGAGTGAAACAAAAATTATTTTCATCAAATTTTGTTAGGCTTGCTTTTGGGAATAGTTTCTTACAATATTGCTATTAAGATTTTTATTGTGTAGTTTTTAGATTAGGTTTATAAAATTATATTTCATGAGTAGTGATTCATATTAATCAATTAACGATACTTTTGGAAGGTATTTTCAATGTGTCAAATTTTGATATTTTTACAAGAATTAGATTGTGTAAATTATGATATTACTATTACCATTAGATTGCATGGCTTTGAAGTCAACCTCGTTGATCCATATTCTTCTCTGTAGATGCTACTATGTGCTAGGGAACTTCTTAGAACTGTTGGTATATTCTTACAACTTGTTACACCTGGGATATTCTTCTCTGTAGATGCTACTATGTGCCGCGGTCCAAACGGGCCCATAAATGTGGTTGAATAACAATACATTCAAGTGGCAATTACACAAGGGACAGTCACTGTGAGATGTCCTCATGTGTGACTGTCCTCGTCACAAATGAGGACATCTCACAATGACTGTCCCTTGTGTAATTTCCACTTGAATGAGGACAGTCACTGTAAAGACAACATGATAATGTACACATACAATGAGTGTACATTATCATGTTGTCTTTACAGTGGCTGCCCTCATGTTGTATATTCTTCTCTGTAGATGCTACTATGTGCTAGGGAACTTCTTAGAACTGTTGGTATATTCTTACAACTTGTTACACCTGGGACATTCTTCTCTGTAGATGCTACTGTGTGCTGTGGTCCAAATGGGCCCATAAATGTGGTTGAATAGCAATACATTCAAGTGGCAATTACACAAGGGACAGTCACTGTGAGATGTCCTCATGTGTGACTGTCCTTGTCACAAATGAGGACATCTCACAGTGACTGTCCCATTGTGTAATTGCCACTTGAATGAGGACAGTCACTGTAAAGACAACATGATAATGTACACAAGTACCGTGAAGGTAGTTGCAAGTTAGGGCTGTTTCATTGCATACTCGAAACAATGAAGATGTTACGGTCCACAAAACGTTTGTGGTTGAAAGATGAACAAATAAAATTAAACTTCTAAATAACCAAAGCCGCTAACAATAAATTCAACACAGATATGTCCTCATTTCTGGGTATTTTAGCTCTGTAACAGCTGAATACCAGATTACATAATAATGACAAAAGAAAAATAAACCCAACGTACTCAGAAATTGTAGCTGTGATTTCGCGGAGGGAATCTCTCTCGGCACTGTTGAAAATACAAATGACAACGTTTCTCTACATTATCATGTTGCCTTTACAGTGACTGTCCCTTGTGTAATTGCCACTTGAAGGAGGACAGTCACTGTAAAGACAACATGATAATGTACACTTACAGCCCGTGTACATTATCATGTTGTCTTTAGAGTGACTATCCTCATTTGTTGAAGAAGAAAAGCATTAATGTGGCTGAATAGCAATACATTCAAGTGGCAATTACACAAGGGACAGTCACTGTGAGATGTCCTCATTTGTGACTATCCTTACAGTGAGTGTACATTATCATGTTGTCTTTATAGTGACTGTCCTCATTTGTTGAAGGAAAAAAGCATTAATGTGGTTCATTAGCAATGTATTCCCAGCATCTGTACCTGCATCTCTCTTATATACTACAAGTTGCTTGCCATCAGAAATTGCAGTTCCCTCACGTGACATTGATGGTGAAGTGTTCTTTTCAAAACCATCATCTGTGGTTACCAATGCTCCTGTTTTAGGCAATAAGTTTGTTGCATTCCATGAGCCATTGGTCAAGTTTCTTCTACGAGCTTCTGATGCCTCAAAATCTAAGCAGCGCCTACGCATGCCTCGTTGTGGTTGATTATCATTCTGTACATGAATTATAATGAGTAATCAGTTTTGGGCCTTGGAATCTTGTATGTAACATGCATAGGCATTTCATGGCTAAATGAATCTATTTTAAAAGCATCAACTTTTCTTACATGATGCTGGATACATAAGTAGAACAAGCGTATATCAAATTGGAAGCAATCAGAACTCCACAATGACATATTATTTAGAGTACTCTTCAGTTTAAGTAATAATGCATATATTGACACTGTAAAGACAACATGATAATGTACACTCACTGTAAGGACAGTCACAAATGAGGACATCTCACAGTGACTGTCCCTAGTGTAATTGCCACTTGAATGTATTGCTATTCAGCCACATTAATGCTTTTCTTCTTCAACAAATGAGGATAGTCACTCTAAAGACAACATGATAATGTACATTATCATGTTGTCTTTAGAGTGACTATCCTCATTTGTTGAAGAATAAAAGCATTAATGTGGCTGAATAGCAATACATTCAAGTGGCAATTACACAAGGGACAGTCATTGTGAGATGTCCTCATTTGTGACTGTCCTTACAGTGAGTGTACATTATCATGTTGTCTTTACAGTGGCTGTCCTCATTTGTTGAAAGAAAAAAGCATTAATGTGGTTCATTAGCAATGTATTAAATAATTTATTTTTTTTTCATCCACCCACGGGTGTCGCAATTGCGACGGCCCTCCGAAGCCATGCGACGGGGGGGCGACGCCCATGCCGCTAACAAATCTTAGCCACATTGCGACGGGCTATGTGTCGCAATTGCGACAGCTACCCATAGACGTCGCAATTTGCGACTAAAAAATAGTGACGTCTATGGGTGTTGCTATTGCGACACATAGCCGTCGCAATTGCGACACATAGCCGTCGCAAAATGCCCCCAAATGTATTAGTGGTAATAACAAAGCTAGTGGTTGTTTGCTTAGAGACAAGGAGATTGCTTGGTGGCTTGCGAACTCAAGTTCAGATCTGCCTTAGGATTTCCATTAGTTGCTGATTGTTTTTAGAGCTGGACTAGCTGGGGTTAGGACTTGGATCTATGTGATCTTGCAGAACTGTTTCTGATTGTAATTGGCTATAACCAGGAAGGCCTTACAACCGAGCATGTTAATGAAAATTTAGTTGAAAATATTTGTCTTGTTGTGTTATTCCACATTGTGGTATTTGGCTTCTTGTGGGGACTATCCTTAATTGGATCCTCCTTTCCTGTCCTGCATTAAGTGGTATCAGAGCTTGAAGATCTTGAGTGTGTAAATCGGTTGAGGCTATTTGCACTAGGACCTTGTTGGTGACTTATTTTTTGGGTTTTCAAAAATCTTGAAGGATGCCTTCAAGAATATTGGACCCTAGAGCGATTGCAGATCTCTGTGATGCTATGGAATCGAAGATTACAGAGAAGGTGAAATCTGATTTCAGATTTGAGTTGGAATTGATGAAGAATGACATGATCACCGAGATTATGAGAGTTGTTACTGGTATGCCGATGAATCTTGGTACTGAGGATGGTTATGAGGTAGTTGTTGAAGACTTTGAAGCTGCTGGATCTAGTGGTGATGACTGGAGAGACAAATCTAGTGAAGATAGAACTGGTTGGTTGCATAGATCTGGAGCTCGATTAAGTAATAGTTATTAAATGGAAGTTTCTACTTTCTCTGGTACTTTGAAACCCAAGAATTTGATTGATTGTATTGGTGAATTAGAAGACTTCTTTGAGCTTGAAGAAATTGAAGATCCTCTTAGAGTAAGATTGGCACAGACTAAGTTGAAAGGACATGTTGCTCTTTGGTGGAAAGAATTAGAAAGAGATAGAGAAGATGAAGGTGAAATGAAGATCAATCAGTGGAGGTTGATGGTGACTAAATTCAAAGCTAAGTTCATACTTGCCGACTATAAGCTTGACTTGTTTAAGAAGTTGTAGAATCTGAAGCAAAAAGATTTGACTGTGGAGGACTATACCGAGGAGTTCTATAAATTGACTATTCAGTCTGGACATAGAGAACTTGGTAAAGAAAAAGTAGCTCGGTATGTGAATGGTTTGAGATTTAATATTCAAGATGAGCTTGGTATGTTGAAGATTGATTTTGTTGAAGATGCTTATGGGTATGCTCCGAAGGTAGAAGATAAGTTGAAAAGGAGACAACATAGTAATCCCCGAGGAAAGGAAAAGATTGATCACTTGGTGAAGGATAAACCGACTGTTGAAGATGAGCTGAAACCTATGGAATTGAAGAAGAAGACAGGTAGAGTTATCTTTAAGGGTACTTGTTATAACCATGGTGAAGAAGGACATCATTCTTTTGAGTGTACACAGAAGAAGATTGGTGACCGACGGACTGTTGTGGTAAATGAGAACATTCAAAATGAACTTGAATCTAAGAACTTGCTGGTTTCGAGAACATTGCTTGGTACAAAGGAGGAACCTTGTCAGAGGAGTAACTTGTTCAGGACTCAGTGCAAGTCTGGAGGTAAACTCTATGATATAATTGTTGATAGTGGTAGTATTGATAACCTTGTTGCTGAGGACATGGTTCGGAAACTTGGCTTGAATAGAATGAAACATCCACATCCTTATAGGATTGGCTGGTTACAAAATGATCATGCTCTAGAAGTGAGGGAGCAGTGCTTTGTTGATTTTCAAATGGCTAGTATAAGGATCTTGTGTTATGTGATATTGTGGAGATGAATAATTGTCATATATTTCTCGGTAGACCTTGGCAATATGATTGCAGAGCTATGTATGATTGTGTTAATAATGTGTTTATTGTTGAGAAAGATGACATGAAGTTTTCCCTGATGCCTTTGTTGGATACAACACTCGGTAGGAGGAGTCTGAGTATTGGTAGCTGAGTTGAGTTGGTGGATCCTGAGAGGAATGATGGTCAATATGGAGAACAAGTCTATGTGTTATCAAGGAAAGATTTGAAAAGATAGAGGAAACTAAAGTGGAAGAGTATGCAAGCTGAAAAGTTGGAGGACATGTATGTGAAGAACCAGTTTGGGGTTTATGTGTTGAATCCTGGAAGATGTTCTTCCAACATATGAGAACATCTTTTCGAACCTGGGGTGTCTGATGCAGGGGCATTCTAGGGTACTTGGTGAATCTGCATGGTGGTGTGTTGTTTTGGTTCTATGTTTCTCAGTTGCAACTTTGACCGAGGATCTCGGTCATTGAAGGGGGCTTGGTCACTAAAGGGAACTCGGTAAACTCTGGTGCTCGATAGAACTTGTACTCGGTGATGCTTATGGTGCTCGATCGACGTGCTTTCTCGGTGATGCCTAGTTGGCTCGATTGTTTCTCTGTGCTTAGTAGTTCTAGTTTACTGACTAGAGTTCTTGGTGATTTGGTTGGCCAAATTGGTGCATTTATTGTTGGTAGCTTTTGTTGTATTCTCCTATGTAGATCTAGAGGCCGACATGGAGAGCAAAATGTTTGTAAGGCTATTTGAGAGCCGACTGTTGTTGCATTTAATATTTGTTTGTAATAAGAGCCGACTTGGCTTAGGAGTTAATTGTTTCATCCAACCAACTTTTGGCTGAAGATTAGTATTTAAGGAGTGTTTTGGTAGTTGTTAAGGGTATCAAATTTTGGGGATTAGGGAAGCTAGATCTGGATCTTGCAAGATCTTGAAGATTAGAGTGATTTATGATAGTTTGTAATAGCAGAGCTAGTGGTTGTTTGCTTGGAGACAAGGATATTGCTTGGTGGCTTGCGAGCTCAAGTTCAGATCTGCCTTAGGGTTTCCATCAGTTGATGATTGTTTTTAGAGATGGACTAACTGGGGTTAGGACGTGGATCTATGTGATCTTGCAAAACTATTTTTTATTGTAATTGGCCATAACCCGGAAGGCCTTACAGCCGGGCATGTTAATGAAAATTAAGTTGAAAACATTTGTCTTGTTGTGTTATTCCACATTGTGGTGTTTGGCTGCTTGTGGGGATTGTCCTTAATTGGATCCTCCTTACCTATCCAGTGTCACACACAAAAGAGAGGAATGAAACTTCTAGAAGGTTGTATACCATTCTAGTAAATTCTATCTAAAAACCTGCACCTATTGGTGACTTTTCCTATGTGCACCTCATGAATGGATACAAATCCACTATATTCATGAAGGATTTTTTATATGTGCACTTCATGGATGAATACTGATTCTTTATATCCATGAAGATTAATTTGTATATGTGCACCCTATGGATGGATATAGATCTATTGTATCCATGGGGATTGGTTGTATATTAAAAAAATACACAAGGAAAATGTGCAAGAGAATGTACAAGGGAAGTCTTATGTATGTTGCCCTCCTTATGATGGCTATGTATTAGACATGCATTATAAGGAAGAGAATCAATGATACCTACTTCCATCAACAAGGAGATGTCCTTAAAATAACAATGCATACCACAAACTTAGCTAAGAATGTTAACTCTTATAGGTTAAGAAGATAGATAATTATGAAAGGATGTTCTGCTTGTGAGAAGAGAACCTTGAAAGGAAGAGATCTTGTTGACACAACATCTACCTTCAGGAGGAGTGATTGAACAAAAATAACATCTTCAAGACAAAGAGGAGGAAGAGAACAATAATGCACCCATTTAGCCCCCTATCACTAGGTGAAATAAGGATTCTTGATGAAGGATGACAAACTTTGAAACACATAGTAAGATAAGTTGTTTATTATGAACATAGTTTTACAAATAAAGAAGAGGTGATGATCAAGGATTCAAACCTCTTATATAAGAGAGAATCCAAAATTAAATCAAACAATTCCTTATAGGAAAAGAAGATCACATGATAAAAAAATGCTACTGTACTAAGAAAAGTAGGTCCTTAGACAAAAGAGAGAAACAATGTACATGCAACCTTCCCCCCCCAAGTGTGAAGGAAAGATAAAATATATATAATACACCCTTAATACGTGCAAAATATCTCTAAAAAAATAATCTTTTCCCATTTCTTCCAGTTCTTCTTTTTCTTATTCTCTTTCATGTTCCTCTATGTCACTTTCTTCTCCACTCACATAATTTATTGCACTCCAGTAACTAATCACACATTCATTTTTTATGTCCTCCCTAAGATTGCTTCTTATCACCTCTCAAAATCTCTTCCCCTCCTCCTGTATCATCGATAGTCTTCTTCGAGGTAGCATCTTCAATATTTTCACAATCAATAGTTTCAAGCTATCTCTCCACCAACTGGTCCTAGTGCAAATTTCCTCCCTTCAACAAATCTATATGCACGGTTAGGAATAAAGGCTCTAATACCAATTGATGACAACCATTTTCATAACCAAAAACTAGTGCCACTTATTCTATCCTTAGGGCATCAGGAACTCAAAATGCAAGCAACCACTTAGAAAATTTAGTTAAAAAACTAGAGCAATGTAGTATCTATCATAATAGAGTGTTCCACCAAACTAATTGTCCACATTTGATTCATTGCTAGAATAAAATGATTACAGATCATAAATTAGAATGTAGAATATTTATTCATCCCCAAAAAGAAATGTTTACTGAATTTGATTTACCTTGTATGGAATTAGTTTTTGTTCCTTCTACAATTCGATGCTTCCTTACCAATCAACCTTCTAGGATGACTCTTCTCTAAAATAAAATAGTTTGGTTTTTCTTTTCCACCCCCTTACAATCGATCATTCTTTCTCCTTCTCCAAATATGACCTCATAGGAACCTACTTCTCCATGCCTATAGTGTCATTCTACTTCCAAGAACCAAGATAGTTAACTACCTTCAAAAAGATACTCAACCCTTTCTTTTTAGCAATCCTTCTTCCTTTGCATGGGCTACATCTACCTTGTTTCAAATGATAACCAAGAGCTTTGTACCAATCTACTCTACTATGACAGGTGCCTCTCCTTTCTCTCTATGATAGGTGCCTCTCCTTTCTCTCTTCCAATATTTGCCACTTTGAAATCTATTCGGCCTAGATGCATCCAATCTAAGGGTTTCCTTAGTCATTCCCCTCTAGTCCCCCCTCTTGGCCCCTTTTCTCCCCTTCAAAAACTCTTCCATCTGCTTCTAATCTACCAACAACTACCCAAACTAATACAAATGACTACAAGGAGTTAAACAAAATAGAATTTGTCTTAACAAGTTTGAAAACAAAACAAATGAACAAACCAAAACTTACAATGTAAAAACGATGCTACTGCATCAAAAACTCATTTCTTCTCTTTGTTGTATTTTTAGAGAGTTTGTGAATTCACAAACTTCGTGACAAACAAAAGTTGTTGACTTTTGAAGAGTTCACTATCTTGTGAATTTTGTGAGAATAAAAGAAAAGTATTCTTTTTTTAACACATTTAAGATTTAGATATGACAAACTCAGCTCTCAATACATACACAAAAACATTTTATTTTACAAACATAAATTATTTGAATATGGTACATTATATCCCTAAATCAAAATTGATAATTTGCCATATGAAAACATTTATCCTTGTGTTAGACTATTTTTTGTCATCTCCATTATGTAATATTTGAGCCACTTGATGAAATTCTCAATAGTTTTTCTTGAATTGAATCAATCAATTTGTGCTATAAATTATTTTATTTTTAAGAACCCATCTATATATTTTTAACAAAAAGTGACATTGGTGTAATAAGAAATATGCCACAAAAATAGGCATATATTCACCACAAAAATTAATGCACCAAGTGGAGATTTGACAAATTTTTATATAATTTTTAGGGGGAATTCTTAAAACTATTGTTGCTAATGGAATATTTGTTTTCTGTATTTTGTAGGATCTCATGGAGAGGATATGGCAAAAAGTAAACCTATATGATGACACCTTACAATCTATTATTTTATGCAAATATTCTTTATATTCTTATATATAAATGTCAACTTTACATGCATGTTTGTGAGTATATATTCTTTTAGATGTATGATCATTCTAAGATTCACATGTACCTCAAAGTTGGGGCAAAATCTAATGGTGATGTATATATATACCCATGTCATTTCCTATTTAGTTTTGTGTGGGTTTGAGGAGAAAGCCTAAATACATTTACATAATGACAAGTGGTGTAATTTTGTGCCAAGTTGGATATCTTGCCCTATGTCACCTACATGTATGTTATACAAATTCCTATATGCATACTCCATACTTTTTCTATATGTACACAAATCCCAATGCATACATTCTTCATTATTTCCATATATTTGTCACCTACCTTAATCTACCCCCTTTATGGCCCAAGTCAAGTTCACAATCATGTGGATGATCCTACAGATCCAAATTTGATAATTTTTAATTCAAATTTAGTTGATTCTACGAGTTCATCTCCTATCAAGGGTCAATTAAACATAAATTTGTATGATTTATTACTTTGTCCTTATATTTAAAGACATCCAATACATTCTTTTAAAACATCCACTTATCTCCAAATCTCCCAAGCTATATCCACATATAATTCACATTAAGAAAACTTCAATTGGTGTACTAAAAGGAATCTAGATTTGTACAAGCATTCTAGCAACACATGCATGTCTAGAATGTACTATTTTTGGTCTTTCATACATATTTCATGGTTGAATAGTCTACAAGAATGTGCCCTTAGTGACATAATGACAACTCTTTAAAAACATTTCTAAATACTACTAGCCATTCATTTATTAGAAAACACAAAAGAAACAAAGACAAATCAATCAAACAAAAAACAAAGCTATACAGATTACCATGTTAAATCTAAGACACAATATTTTCGCAAATGAAACCTCAATCCTAATCCCAAACTAGACCCTACAAAGGTTCTTATCCTAAGCTAAATCACATATAGAAACATGGCTTGAGATTTGGGAACATCACATGTTAAATGTACAATAGGAAAAGTGTGGTAGATCTATGTCATTTGATCAAAAAATATTTTGGCAATGATGCGAGAGGTAGAAATAAGAAGTTGCACCATATAAATAAAATATGATTATAATCATATTTTTGTAAAACTGATATGCAAGAAGCTAGCTAAAAAAGAAAAAATCTCTAGATAACTTAAGAAGCATCTTCACAAGGAAAAATTTGTGTGACTTGGAAGAATCATAATACTTCAAAGCAATGCTT
This sequence comes from Chamaecyparis obtusa, assembly GCA_027943335.1. Classification (NCBI taxonomy): domain Eukaryota; kingdom Viridiplantae; phylum Streptophyta; class Pinopsida; order Cupressales; family Cupressaceae; genus Chamaecyparis; species Chamaecyparis obtusa. Next base: position 384,807 of record BSBK01001925.1, read on the forward strand.
AATAAGTAGCTTCAAGAAATAAAAGGCACTAGCAACCCGAACAAACACAAAGGAATAATAAACAACAATAACCTGATGATACTAATCCATAAAGCTCTCATGATGTGAAAAAAAGAGTGAGCCAAAACAATTATAAAAAATAGTTTCCGAGGAAACCCTTTGTTTGGTGAAAAGTGCAATGTCAAAAAAAAAACTTCAAATTTCAAGAAGAGAAAAATAGTTAAAAAGGTGCATGAAGATTTCTTAAAAAGAAGAGTACATGAAAATGAGGAGGAAGAAGTTAATCTATTTGGGTAAATATAATCCTAAAAGTTTTTGGAGAGAATTGTAGTATGGTAAGGAAAAAATTGAAAATAACATCTCAAGCATCCAATGGCTTAGTTATGCTAACAAATTGTATCAAAGGGACCAAAATAAGGATCCTTGCCTATTTTTTAACACTAAGCTGAAATTGCTCTCTACGAAGGACATAAATGAAGGAACTAAAAATTTGGTTGGAGGTAAAGCCTAAGACAGATGATTTACATACCAAATTCTTAAAGTGGGGCTTGAAAGCTCTTGTACAAACACATTAAAAAATAATAATTAACCAAGTCATTTAAAATGGGTTTTTGTCAAATTCAACAAGTAGTATTGTCAATCCTCTCCTCAAAAGTGGAGATGTCAACAATCTAACAAACTATTGCACTATAATGATTAATCTCCTTTGGAGGTATATTGGAACACAAGATTAGCTTTTGGGCTAAAATAGAAGGGAAAGGGGCAAATGTCAACTTAATTTTAGACCAAGGCACTCTATTATTGATCGATACATCACTCTTAAACATTTGATCGAAAAAGTTTGGAAAGAGTGGTGAGGAGGCTTTTTTGCTACTTTGTTAATTTGAAAAAAGGCATTTGACATGATGCCTAGACACAAACTCCAACACATAATGGAAGAGTTGAGAATTCTAAAACAATATAGAGCAACAATACATTGGCTTAACAAGAATTTCAAGCCAAAATTAGATCCAAGGATGATTTATTAGAATGTTTTGAGAGTGACATCATATCAAACAATTGTATCCATTATGCCCACTTTGTTTAGACTTTAATTAGACAAGTTAAAAGACTTGATAGACAAGTTACATGATAGAAAAGTTAAAGTCACTAGCTACTTTGTTCGACAAGGAATAAATTGCAAAGATGATAGATTACCTCATCAAGACCCAAAATGAAAAAAAAACATGATCAACAATGAAATAGTGTATATTCATAAGTAAAAACTGGAATTTGTGGATTGTATCTCTTAAGATAATTATATTGTTTTCAATCCTCGATCCCATAGGAGAGGCTTGTCTTCAACACTCGATCCCATAAGGGCCCATTTGGTGCATGGAATACCAAATGCCAGATATAGTCAATTCTGGAATATGCTACAATTCTAGAAGATACATATCCTGAAAATGATTTCCCGAATATGGACTGAGCCGTTTGGTTCACCCGGAAGATGAGAACCCGCAATTTTGTAGCCTCCAAACCCTAGCTACCCGCAGTGCCACAGAAACAACCAGAATTCAAAATTCACAGAGGTCCCAGACCTGTGCAATCTCAACACCAGGCTCAAATCAGAACAACTCTAGGCGAGCTCCGTATTCCACTCACTCGCCAGCGGATTCAGAGTCAGCAAAGGATTCGCCGTCAAATTTTGCATCTCCCCCAACGAGCACATGTACTGTTCTTGCCATCCAAGGATACTGTTCTTGCCATTGAACGATTCAGATGTTCGTGGTCAAGATAGGGGTTCTGACCCAACTATATATAAATAGCCGTGAGATTGGGATAGGGAGCGAGATGAAAAGACTGACCTGCTCTCCTTAAGGTCAGAGTTCACCTGCCTGCAGAGACAGAAGCAAAGGTAGGAGGATGCTATTCATCAGACGCCTCACGACAAATGGGGCATCTTCAGTCACCAAGACGTTCTAGGCATCTTACCCCTTGACGAAAATGGACGAAAATTTTAGCGAAAATGGACGAAAATTTCAGACATGAAAATGAATTAAACAACAAGCGGACCCGACGGACACATAAAATTGGCATACGAAAATGGAATTAGAGCCTGAATTTCCAATTCCACCTATTTGAGTGGAAGATGAAATGCCCATTTTGGGGGCAAAATTAGAATTTTGAAATTCCAATTCTAATTTTTTGGATGGACACAAACATGGAATTACATTATTTAGATATCTAATTCCGAAATTAGAGCTCATATTCCATGCACCAAACGGGCCCAAGCTACCAGACATTAAGAATATCGTTAGATTTTTTTATTTTTATTTCATTTCATTTCAATTTTCACAAGAACAAATTCATTTCAGCGAATTATATATATATATGTGTGAGAAGCCAAACGACAATCCTGATGAGGATGCGGCATAGAAAAACCTACATTGTTCATAACAAATCTGGTTGGTAATTTCAGACTTCGCCGAGGATCCCTACAAATCATATGATACAATTAAATACCCATTTGTGTTAATCCGAAAAGAGGTATTCTATTGTCTCGTGCAGGGCAAGGCGGCCATTACCAGGTAAGCCACGAAGCTCATCACATTCCCCCCCATTCATCCAAATCCATTCCACCTAACAATCCCTCTATAAATCCATTCACCCCCAAAGCTCTTCAGCACAAATTCACAGATAAAATTCACAGACTCTCATTACAATTGCAGCATGGCATTGAAGCTGGGCGATTTAGTTCCAGACTTTACAGCAGATTCGAGCCACGGCCCCATTCATTTCCACGACTACATTTCAAAGAGCTGGGCGATCTTATTCTCCCACCCGGCGGATTTCACCCCGGTGTGCACAACAGAGCTGGGCTCCCTGGCCAAACTCATGCCGGAATTCGAGAGGCGAGGAGTTAGGGTTCTAGCCCTGAGCTGCAACGACGCGGAGACCCACAGGTCGTGGGTTCGAGACATCGAGAGCTTCACGCCGGGGGCCACTGTCACTTACCCTATCATTGCCGATCCCACCAGAAATGTTGCCCTAAAATACGGCATGCTGGACCCTGCTGAGAAGGATTCTGCCGGCATACCCTTGACTGCAAGGGCCGTTTTTGTCATTGGCCCGGACAAGATGCTGAAGCTTTCTCTTCTTTACCCTGCGACTACTGGCCGTAATTTTGCTGAAATTTTGAGGGTTTTGGATTCTCTGCAGCTCACGGCCAATTATAGCGTGGCCACACCTGTGGATTGGAAGGCAGGGGAGAAATGCATGGTGGTGCCTGCCTTGTCTGATGAAGCTGCCGTGGAGAAGTTTCCCAAGGGGTTTGAGACTGTGGATGTGCCCTCTGGGAAGGCTTACATTCGCCTCACTCCTCAGCCTGATCTTTGATGAAAAACAGATTTCTGGGTTACTCTGTGGTTTTCTTTAAATCCTTTCTGTGTGTATTCTGAGTTTTGGTGTTTAAGATGTCAAAATAAGATTTCATTACTGTATTCTTATCATTAATCTCATTACTGGTTTGAGTGCTAGTTCTGTCAATTTGCTTTTCTTTTAATGGGAACACCTGTGTTCTTAACTGAAAGCTAAAAACAAGTTCAGTTTTTAAGTTTTTTTAAGTCATGACACCAGTTATATGCTGTGATACAAGACTACCTCCTATTCCTTGAGGGAGGCACTACAAATGAAGCCTACATACTCCACCCCATGTGAGATTAGAACTTGTGACCAGCACTAAGACAATTCAGATTGTATTCCTTTCCTTTCCTTCATATATCATTATTGTTGGTAATATAATGTTGTGTATGATTCTAATTATTATATTTTATTTTGTTTAGGTTGCTATTATATCACTTTTATCACTGTTTAAATTCTTACATTTATCATTTAAATTTGGGCAAAGGGGGCATTTATATTTATTATTTACTTTTTTAATTGGGATAGAGTTTGTGTATTGAACTTAAAAGTTAGGTTGGATAAGATCTAAAGAGGTGCATATCTAATTTATGTTATTATACATCATAATATGGATAATATAATTTTGTGTATGGTTCTAATTATTTATATTTTGTTTTGTTTCATTCACTATCATAGATAAATTGAGGGTATTAGGATTGTAAATAGTATAGTTTGAATATAAATGTATAAACCATCTTTATCACTCCTTAAACTCTTCTATTTATCATATTTCATTCAATTTTGGGTGAGGGGACATTATGGATCTAATGATTTAATTTTAATTTTAATTGATTAAATTATTTGTATTGGATATTGGGCATATTCAATTTAAATTTTATTCAAATTACTTATATCATTTTTTTCAATTACAATAATTATTACAAATGGAAGTGGTATAATTTGAACATGAAAGCATCAAACTATTTTTTTATATTATATATTAAACTCTTATATTTATCATTTAAATTTGTGTAAAGGAGACATTGTGTAAGTATAAGGATGCAATAGTTTAATCTTACTTTTAATTGGTTGAATTAATTGTATTAGACATTGGGTATATTGAATATATTTTTATTCAAATTACTTACACAATTTCTTTCAATTATAACCGATATTACAAATGGAAGTGGCATACTTTGAACATAAATGTGTCAAACTATCTTTTATCACACGTTATTGAACTCTTATATTTATCATTTAAATTTGGTAGAAGGGGGCATTATGTTATTTTAATTTTACTTTTAATTTTACTTTTAATTTTACTTATATTAAGAATTAGGTATATCCAATTTATTTTTTATTTAAATTAATTACTTCATTTCTTTCAATTATAATCAATATTACAAATGAAAAATTAAAGGTGGTTCAAGATGAGGAAGAAAATAAAATAATCATGACTTATTGGAACATAAAGGCATCAAATCATTTTTAATAAGATGTTGTACCCCTCTCATTATAAATGATAAGGACACAACATATGTGAAAATGGACAATCATTTTTACCTTGACCTAGATCAAACTTACCAAGTGTCAAATAGTGGCTAGTATTTGGCTTTAGGATGTTGTCCTTTCTTGATTATGTTGTGTCCTTATCATTATAAATGATAAGGACACAACATATGTGAAAATTGACAATCATTTCTACCTTGACCTAGATCAAAGTTACCAAGTGTCAAATAGTGGCTAGTATTTGGCTTTAGGATGTTGTCCTTTCTTGATTATAGCCCATTCATGACTTGTAAATGTGGGATCAATCCTTTTCCTATACTATAGGATGAAAACTCTTATGAAATCCTCCACTGAGTCCACATTGCTATCTATCAAATGGCAATAACATTCGTTAGCGATTTCTTCCAAGGATTGAACAAATAACATCATCACATCTTCATGCTCAATTTCATACTCATTTGTGACATGGAGAAATCACCACAAATGCTCTTCTCTAGTGATTGTATTATTTCCTTGGAACTTTGGGATGTTTCCCTTAATTTCATTAGGGTTAAATTAGGATAGTTATGGATTCTAAAGAAATATGATTGATAGTTCTTTATGTACCTAGACCTTACTTAACTGGTAGGAATCTTGAGCTTGCTTGCAAAATAGAACTCTCACATTTAGAATATAATTTTGACCAAGGCCACGTAATTGATTCTGGTCTCTCTCTCTCTCTCTCTCTCTCTCTCTCTCTAGAAGACTTAATTAACATTAAATAATTATTTAATCGTGCATGGTAGGATAAATAAATAAAATGAATATTTCATTCATTTTAGAAGAATTAGTTCTATTTGGAAAGAGTGAATAATTAAATAAATTTAATAGCTTATTTATTTAAAGAAGGAATAGTTAAGTAATTCAATAATTAAAATAATTATTTAATTATGGGTGACAAGAATGAGAAAGTTAATTAAATTAAATAATAAAACTATTTAATTAATATGTAGAGGAATAATGGATAATTAAATAACTAAAAATAATATAATTATGGGAAATAGAGGGAAATGTCAATTTTAAAATTTGAATTAGAAGATTGAGGCAATTTAATTAATTAAGATGAACGTTAGTAAAAATGTTGCTCGTAGGTAATGGGACAATTTTAGGTGCATACATATTGCCCCTGCTTAAGACAATGCATTTTCAAACATTATTTCAAAGAATACATCATAATTTTTTTCCCCCATATGTGCTAGTGGGTAAGAGATGATGACAAGATAATATAGTGCCCCCTCGAGAAATTGACAAATTTTTTTGAGAAAGGAGGTTCAATCTACCAACAATGTGACTAGGAGTCCAAAAATGCAATCAAATAAAAAAATGAGATCAATATTTAGAAGTTATGGGCTCTAGAAGCCAAAAAGGATTGTGACCAACAGAAAAACAATAACATACATGTCTACAAAGGAGAAAAAATTGGTATAATTAGGGCCAAATGGTCATTTGCAAGTTCATTTGTGCACAGTGGAGCTTTGGACTTTAAAGTGATTTTTGGAGCATTTGAGTGTCTTTGCAGAGCTATGTCAGGAATCAAGTGCAAGAACTACTAAGAAGAGTGGGTTTGTACATTTCATCTTCTTGATGGTGTTGGAGAGCTGATAAGAGTTTTGACTTTGAATCACATTTATGAGCATATATTGTGCAATTTTTTTTTAGGTCCTAAGGAGTCCACATAAGAAACACTGTAATTGTGTGTATTTTTGTCGCATATGATGAGGAAATGCCACAATTGTTGGCTATTCATTGCAGTTATGAAGAGATGCCATTGACATAAGTCCACATCATGCACAACAACAAATGGCACAAGCGTGGATTTTTTAGCCGGATGTGTCGATATAACAACATATTTGTTTAAAATGACACATGACTATAAATATTAGGGTATGTCCATGCAACATATGTGATTGTGGTGAAAAGCCACATTTATGAAAAACATTCAATTTGACATGTGTGTAATTGAATTGAGCTATATTTTTAATTGACTTAAAAAGTAAGCACCCTTAATTAAGTGCTCATTTTAGCCCCATTTTAGTCTGTATGGGTTCCCAAATTGATTTCACATTCTCCTAGTACTTATTGGATCATCAAATTAACATTATAAGTCCTATATTGACTCAAGTTCTTCAAAGATTGAGGTTGGCTCTTATTTCTAAGTGTGCTCCTCTATTTTTCATCCAATCCCATAATTCATTTCCTCATCTAGGACCTATCCACTTATTTTTAGCCTTCGTGATATGCTCCGATCCGAAATGAGTTCTCTTCTTTTCCCCACACTTACTCATTGTCCCCAATATCCTGGTAAAATTGAGCCTATTTTTCCTAGGATAAGTTGCCAAAGCTGACCTTTCCCTAGGGTTTTGGGCCCAAACTTTTCCTAGAGCTTGATATAAGGGTCTTCTTCCGAGGTTTTCAATTGTGGTCAACCTGGATCAAATTTGAATCCTGAATGGAGGGATTGAAGTATAAAAGGACTTCCTCTCCCCTCATTTGGTATTAAGTAATCAAGTGGAAGCATTCATGATCAAGCAAGCAAATTGGAGTTCAAGATCCCTTTTGTAATCAAACATCCAAGTCTTTAGTCCTTCGTCTTCTTCATCAAGAATTGTGGCAAACTGAAAACATACATTATTCAAGACTTATATTTCATGATTTACTATTGGGTTTTTGTGGAGTTCAAGCTATTGCATCAACATTTTCCACTTTGTCGTCATATCCAAAGAAGTATTGCATCATCAAGGCATGAGGTAATTCAGGTCTAGTTTCTATTTCATCTTTCATTATGCAGTTTCAATTAATTTTCAAGGTTGATTTCTAAACAAGGGTTTGACCAAGGTAAACCTCTTTTTCCCAACCTTTTCCCCATTTTTATGTGTTCAAGAATAGGTTACAAAGCTATCAAAACTTTTCTGGACAATATAAGAATAGTTGTAGATTCCATAAAATTTTCATCAAAAAGTGTCCGGAACATGTCGCCAAAATTGACCTATCCCTAGGTGCAGGCCAAGTTTCAACCTGTCCCTACCATTTTTAGCTGAAATATAGCAGGAAGTTAGTTCACAACCTCCAGGTCTCAAATCCACGATTACAACTCATTCTGGGACTCCGACAATTTGAAATTCGGGTTTGAAAGCTCACTTTTTATATTCCATTTCCAAGTGCATTCAAATCCTCCTCCATCCTCTTTCACACCATTTTTACCAATTTTTAGATCATATATGTGCTTATTTAGTCTTTTGCATATCAATATCAACCCTTTCTTTCTCAAGTCATAAGCAACAAAAGTAATCAAAACCCTTCAAGGCATTAATATTGCATTGACATCCTTCTCATCAAGTGGTGTCAATCATATTTGTCTATGGGTGTTTTTGCATTTCAATGTGTAATATGAATTGGGGAAATGGCCCTTTTTACATGATCCCTATTTCATATTATACATCCCCATATTAGGGCAAATAGGGATTTGGTTACCACATTATGTGAGAGATGGTACTTGATGACTTGTTCATTTCACTTGCAGATCGAAGAGTTCTTAGTGACTCTAGAGGACATATAGAGCATAATACACATTCCCATCTATGGAGAGAGGGTAGTGTATGATTTGAGGATAGGGACATAAACAATATGAAAATTATTTGGTTGTGCTTAGGTGGAGTTGGGGATGGATGACTATTCAAAGACTTATGGAGGATAATGGAGAATGTGTATGATAGGTTCTTTGTAGCATTATGTGTGGTTGTGGTGGGAGTGTTGGTACTAGATAGATGTGGACATATATTTTTGTGGGTTGGGGGAGGATGATTGAGGGAATGTGAATGGAGAGCACTATATGTGTTTGGGGGCCCTTTATTCTTTTCATGTTATATATCGACTCCAATATATTGCTTGTCTTGGCACTTAGTCTTTGGGTTTTGGGGTCCCATCTCTCCAAGTTTGATCATAGGAGCATATCTCTATTTTCAAGCCCATGTTTGATAGAGAAATTTGTTGGAATTATTGTTGTTTGAGGTGTTGACATTCATGTTTTGTCACTGATGTCAACATATGTTTCAATTGGATGCATTAGAAGTTTTAGAAAGACTGGTTATCGCAGGTTAGGAAAGACTGATAGTTGTGCACAAACATTGTACGATGTTTCAGTATATGTGAGGACAATGTTGTGTAGACAAAAGTATGTACACCTTATATCTAAGGTCACTAGATTTCATATTTTTGTTTGCATGAGTTATAGCTATTTTGGTGAAGATTGGTTATAGAACAGTGATAAATGATTATGATAGAAATGGTCTCTGAGTTTTTGGGATAACTTGGATGCAAGCATGAGTTATGGTATGCGAGCTTAAGACATGAAAAAAGACACATGGGAGAACATTCTATGGTATTCTTGGGTCACTAGGATTTTGGTGACGTCAGATGTGGCATGTGGACTTGCAAAGACCTTTTTGGGGCTGACCAAAGGAGATAACATGTTCAGTGGATGGTGAGCGTGGATTATGGATCTTGGCGTGTAAATGATGGTTTGTATTTTTTATATACTTGTTTAAGGTACCATGTGTATCTTAGCAAGGGTCTATGTAATTGTTTGTACATTGGGGAAGTCTTAACATGACGACCTAATTGCTTATTGTAACTTATATAAAGGAAAGTCATTCCTTGTTATAGTTGTGTACGTATGGATACTGCAAGCATGTGGATGCGAGTTTTTCTAGATGTAAAGAAGTGATTATGCTTGTAATGAACTTCATTGGAAATGTATAGGCAAAGAAAGTTGCTATTAGTCAATTCATTGTTATAAGTATACTTTCATACTTCTCTTTGGACAATGGATCCAGAAGGTGGGTTTAACATTCACATTTAGGTAGTGTGTTGGGGCAGTGAGCTCTTCACTTCATTCAACTCCTAATAGGGTTGAAGGGACTCATAACAAGGCATGTCCTTTAACATGGAATTTTTACTGGATGTAATAATCAGCTCTTGACAGGGCTAGATCTCCTAACAAGGATACTATATTTCTAGTGCATTATTCATGGGCATCATTCCCACTAGGGGTTTTCCCTTAACAAGGTTTTTCTTGACAACAAATACTTGTGTTATGGTGTTGTTCTTGAAGTGTTAAGATTTGCATTAAGTAATTTGTTCATAAGGTTAAATTTTAAATATTTGTCACACAACTGATTCACCCCCTCTCAATTGTGTTATTCCTAACAAACTTGAGGTTGGTTATCCATATGTATACAACTATGCATCAGTGACACAGAGGAAAGTGGGTCACACATTATATTGGAACCATCGTCTAGACATCATAAGGGTTTTCACTTGGTGGCCATTTTAAAATTTTATCACATGGGATGGTGATGATGACCACTTACGATACCACAAAAAAGAAAGATATATGATTGTGTGGATAGTTACTAGTTAGAGGATTATATATATACAACTTCATGATAGGACCCTTAGGAAGTTTGGGAAGAGGCAAGTTGTACTAGTAGGTTCAATTATATTTTCCTATACTAGTAGAGAGGTACCAAAGTGGGAACCTATTATTGATCCTCAAGTGGTATATGCATAATTTGATAGTTTGGTTCCAATTCAATGGGGTTGGTGCTTGATAGTGGAAGATGTGATTACTACACATGAGTATGATGCATGGTCGGATCAACATAGACCAATTTAATTGATTGATACAAGGCTACCCATGCCAATTGAGATGGACCAACGAGAGACATATAATAAAAGATAAAAAGGGGAGGCGGGGAGTGAGGTGTAGAGGTAGAGACAGAGACAGAGGATGATGAGGTAGAGATGGAGGTAGGGATGGAGGGAAATGATGGGGAGGAAGATATGGTATTAGGAAGGGTTATAGTGATGAAAAAATATATGGAGGAGGCAAAGGTGAAGGGAGAGGGAGAGATCTAGCTTTGGTTTTCTTTCTATAGTAGGTGGGCCAAATTTTATGGAGGAGTAAATAGAAATTGTTATTGAGGGAGAGAGCCCAGAGGAGGAGAGCGAGTTAGAGGATTCCATCTTAGGTGATTGTATTTCAGATGAGTTGAGCTTGTAGGAGGGGGATAATGGGGATGATGATACATGATATCACACCACAATGCATGATCTAGTAGTACACGAGGATGTGGAGTCGATACTAGACCTATGGTAATTGAGATCTCAAGTAAAAATATTGAGGGATCAATTAGGTACACTCCAAGGTAGAATGGAGGAAACAAAGGAGAGCATGAGAGTTGTGGATGTAGAGAAGAACATGGAATTTATTATGGTGAGGGAGGTTTTGGTTGAGAGACGCAAGGAAATTGGCAAGGCTAGATAGGAAAAGGATAATCTCCAAGCTATTATTTATGAGGTGATATGACCATACATGAGGCATTACACCAGATGAGGGATGCTAGATATGAGATCAAATATTGGTACGGTTTATATGAGGGTGAGGCTCCTCCAAATTTTTATGCACCTATCTGTAAAACTTCCCAGAGGTCAAAGGTCTATGTTCACAATCAATAGAGTAGTAAAGGTTTTGTGAAGCCACTGAGGCCACCTTATTTAGGGAAGAGGGTATTTTATGGGGTAGAAAGTGCAAGTCCTTCCATAGGTTTACCCTTTAGGATTAGTGGTTTAGAGGGAGAGGGTAGCACATGCTGATATGGGTGATTTTGTAGACACTTTAGATCTTTTGAGCCTACAATATCCATTGGGAAAAATTTTATGATTTTGGTACTCTGACCCATGATTATTGAATTCTATATATAATATGTAGGTTTTGTGGCATCTCTACATGATGTGTTCTATTCGTGTTTATGCTTTCTATCTATTCAATGACTATCATGTGATGGATTTTCCTATGATACATATGATTTCTATTTATAATAATTATGATGTGATGTTTATGATTCTTACATTTCTATATAATATGCACATGACATGATTATTTATATGGATAATTTTCTTACATGGACACAATACCTATAAATGATCTTATGCTATGGGTGTTTACATATGTAGACTCGAGATGTTCTATTTTTTATATTTATATTTTTTATATTCATGTTTATGATAGCTAAGTCGATGACATTCTCATGACTATGACCTCTGTATTAACATGTTATGTATGCAAAATGCACTTGTTTTTGGTGTGCCAAATTACTAGAACACAATGAATGTCTTAGAATAATTGAATAAATGTTAGTGACATGAATAGACTAGAGAGTGGGAAGACTAGACATAATGACCAACCAACATTGAAAACCTAAAACGATAGATACCACTTTCTTTTCATCTCATGTATCATGTTATCACTTGATACCACTTTCTTTTCATCTAATGTATCGCGTTATCACTTGGTGCAGTTATTTTTATCATTGAGCCAATTTTAATTAGCAAATGGGTATGTTCACACTAAGATATGGAAGATGAAGGTGTGACATTTCCCTTTGCATTTGACAAGAAGTTATAATAAACAAGAATTGTTCTCATCCATCTAAGGATGTGTGTGTTAAGGGTTGAGGTATGTGCGACAATCATGAACAGTGTGATACATCACAATATTTCCACATGGGATACATTTATCATATGTGAATGTGCCAATACAAACACCTAAAACACCCATCCCAAGACTTCATGAAAAATATTTCACAAACAACAGATAAAGAAAAAAACCATGAACTATCCCAACCTCTCTAATCGTTCTTGGATATCCTTGAGAAGCATAGGGACATGGTTGAAAATAAATCAAAATAAGATAAGACTCACATAGAAAATGATTCAAAAACCATACTGATATTTTTTTTGCTAAGTGTTCATTTAATGATGAAATCAATGATGATGATGATGTCCTATTCCAATAATGAGCTACCTTGTTTAAGACCTACCTGTTTGGTTTCAAGCATATCCATCATTTGTATAAGACATAATGATCATGTGACAACATGAATGATAGTGATTGATCAATTGATTAAGACAAGGTGATCTATTTGATTGAAGACCGATTGACAAATTTGTCTATTAATGCACGATTTCTTAAGTTGAGTGTTTTAGACTTGTTCTGCATTTGCATCTACTCAATGCATGTCATTGCAAAAGAATTTCTTTATTGTGGACAATGAAGAAGATATTTTTTTGAATTTTTAAAGTTTTCTAGTTTTTTGGTGTTTTCTTATGATTCTTAGGATTTTCTTCCAAGACTTTATATGCATTTTTTGCATTGTTTTAGGACATTATATGATTTTTTTGGATTTTCTTGGGATATTATATGATATTTTGGATTTCGAAAGGACTTTAAATGCTTTTTTGGCTTTTTATAACTTAAAATACTTTTTGGATTTTTTAAGACATTATATGATTTTGTTGGATTTTTTCAAGACATTATATGATTTAGGTCTTGCCCCTAGTCTGAACATAGGATAATTTATTATGGGATTGGTATAATGGACATACTCATGATGGAAATGATTACAAGTGACACAAAGACTGATGAATCTTAGGCCATGAATGGTATGACAAAATTATTATTATGGAATTCTAAAGTGGATGGTGGTGTGGCAATGGAAGGACAAATGATTCAGATAGAGTGAAGGCAAACAATGGAGCAATAGTCTCTACTCATGGAACCTAATTGTCAAGTTTTCATTATGGTAATTATCCAAGGCACCACTAAATGGTTTTCACCATAGAATGCATTATTTATCTTATATTTGTATTTTTTTGTGTTACAGAAGATGCCTAATTGCCAGGTTTTCATCAAGGTGAATATTTTTTAATTTTTTTACTTTTTCAATTTTTTGTATTTTCTATCTTTTTGAAAAGGGATATTCTTAGAATCATGTGTAGAATTTGTAGAGATGTAGTATTTTTATGGGCTCTAGTAATGGTCACCCTCTACTATAGATAATTGATATGTGGCTAAAGAAGAAGTCAATGTGATAACATACAAGTCCAACTGATTTGGCTCAAAATTTCATGGACATTCCCTATCAACCAAATTATTCCAATTCTCCATTAGTACCAAGCCTCCTATTTAAAATAATCCGACATTGAATTTCTTGTTATAACTATGAAAAAGATGGTTTCAATAAGATTGCAAGTGATTTGAAGCATTCTAACGCTTCTCAAGTTAAGGAGTTGAAGCTCATGTAGTCTAGACACATGACATTCTTCATATATTATGAGATTCTATAATGATACACACATGGATGAAAACTTGATCTCAATAAGGATAATTTATTTTGATCCATAAATGAGGGAATATGGTATGTTTCTAGTAGGAGTGCAGATTCTAGTTTGGTAAACCCATAAGGTCAGGTTGATCTATAGGTTCCATCCACAACCAATATCATTGATAGTACTTTTAAGAATTTTTAGGATGGTCTTGTTTGATGCCTCAAGTTGATAGTTACTTTGTGGGTAGTAAGGGGTGGAGAAATGATTTTGGATATGGAACATGTTATAAAATACAAAATGGGAAGAAATGAAAAGGGTAGATTACTCCTTTTCAAATTGCACATTCAAAAGGAAAATGTCCCAATAGGCTCAACTAGGTCCTAATAATTGAATGGGTCAATGATCCTTTATAGTACATGAAAGATATAAAATTGAGATTATAAATGAAGATTAGGAAGACTTATGTGAATGTGGAATCAAGATAAGGAATATGCTGATAGAGATTTGAATTTCACGATAGATAGAATTCCAAAAACACCTGTAATTTAAAATATAGAACTTGTGAACTCTAACCTATCTTCAAAATGAATTTGAGCCTATTATAGGGGGTACAAAATGTTTAAAAATTTTTCTTCCTTGTAATAGAAATTTTTCGCCGTTGTGTTCCTGACAATTTTGAAAGAAACTTTCAGGGTTGGTGGGTAAATTCCTGATCTTTCTACAAAAGTTTTGATATCTGCGCCACCTATTCCTACACACAAAAAAATGGGGAAGAAGGTTGGATAAAGGATTCTGCATCAATCAGACCCCTATTTAGGAATCAACCTTGAAATGAAATCAAAGAGAGAATGTTGTCATATAGTAGCTTGGCTAGATCTAAAAAGTGAAGTATATCATACTTTGGCAACACAAATCCATCTTTGAATGTGATCAAATATGCCGATGCAATAGATTTGACTTAACACAAAAACCCAAAAGGAAATCATGAAAGACAAAAACTTATGAAATTGATGTTGTAGTTCACCACAATGCTTGATTGAGAGAGAAGGAAGAAGGCTTTAATGAAGAGGTATGTGTATATCCTTCCTTGATAGAAAAATCCTTTCCTTAGGTCTTCAATGAGGGAAAGAAGCTAGATCCATGGAGAAAAACACCTTGAATTATTGAGAAGAAGTCTAGATCTTGAATACTTGGACTTGGTTACTTGATTTCTTGACGGCTCTTGATCTTGAATGCTTGAATTCATCTATAGCTCACAAATCATGAACTCATAATTGATACTTGATAATGTATCCAAAAATGAGGAGTGATATGGTGTTTATACACCTCTCACAACATCTCAAGAGTTAAAATTAAGCCCGACCATGTGACCTAATTTCCTACCAAAACACTAACACAAGGCCCTAGTTAAGATTTGGGCCACCTTATAGGGGAAAATAATGTTTCAAACATTATGTACCTAGGAAAAAGTTATGAAATTTTGACCGAGTGTAAGGATGATGAGGTAGATGTCAAATTATGAAGCACATCCAATTTTGAGGTCACGAAAAAACACAAAGACACAAAATTGTAGTAGAGGACCTAGGTGACCAAATAAATTATTGGATTGGAGGAAAAATAGAGGAGCACACTTAGAAATAAGGGCTTACCTCAATTTTAAATGATATTAAAAAGATAAAGGAACCATATTTAGATTTAGGTATCCATTAAGTTCCATATGAGGCCCAGTTATAGAAAATACACTAAGGTGGGTGCTAAATAATCCTAAAATTGTACACTAATTAAGTTTTTACAATTTAGCATGGTAAATTTATCCCCCACTTTAGAAAGAGTATGAGAAAATATCATGCTCACAATAAAGGAAATGAGAGAGAAGAGAAAAAGAAAGAAATGTGAGAGATATGATCAAGGATGAACTACAAAGGCATGAGACATCACTAAGCTTAAGGATACTAACTCCCAAACAAAGGATCTTAGCTCGTATATCCACGTGTAAGGATACACAAAATAAACATGAAACTCTTGATCTTACTAATGTTCCAAGTCAACTAGTTGAAGAGACCTCGATGAACCAAATGTCTCAACCAATAGTATCACACTTGGAAAGCCATTGCAAGAGCACAAATGATCAGATGGAAATTTCAAGAGAAAACACCAAGGATAAGAAAATACTCCATGATCTGACCCACTAGAAAATCTATTAGGGAATGGAAAGAAAGGAAGAGAGGGACCATGAATATGATAGTCTAACAAGTTCTATTATGTTAGGTGATCCATGGGAGAGGAAAAGGAGGAAAGAGTTGAAAGGCTAGCAAGTTGTTTTATGCTAGTTCCACTTATTTGAGAGAGAGAGAGAGAGAGAGAGAGAGAGAGAGAGAGAGAGGATAGGGGCCAAAGACACACCCTAATCTAGACCTACCTTGTAGAGATCACACATGGAAGAAACAAAACACAAATGAGAGAGGGAATGCAGATCAGATCCTCTATATTTCATCAAATGGATTCATACATGCTGGGATGTAAGGCCTTCTCAGTTAGGGATAGATATTACAATTCAAATACCACAGTCCTCCAACATGCGAGGATTCATAAACTATCTTCAATCTTCTAACTTCTATCTCCTACTAAAAAACTTATATCTAAAACTACAACCAACAACCATAATCTATACAAGAGGCTACCGAAGTCAACCTTTAGATCCACCATTAACAAAAGGAACGACCAAATCTAGGTCCACATGCTTCCCAATGATAGATAACAACATTAAATCCATGACCATAATTAAGTGCACAAGTCGGCCTCAACAGAAACTAAAACAAACCACTTGGTAAGAAAGGATAATCAAGTGCTAGGAAAAGATAGCCAAGCGCTAGGGAACGATAACCGACCAACTCAGTTAACAAAGGAAACCAAGCAACTACCGAGCCAACTTGGTCAAAGTAGGAATTGAGCAACACGTAAAACTCAAACTTATTTTTGGTGACACAGGATTTTCAAGGAGTTGAGATGATCCTACATCAGAGAGAGAGAGAGAGAGAGAGTTGATGGTCTAGAAAGTTGTGTTATTTTAGTCAATTTTACCTTAAAAAGTTTATGTACAAGGTTGCTTGAAATTTTTTTCTCTTAGGGGTGGATTTGAAATTTTGTGCTTAGGGATAGCTTAATATTTTTTGCACATAGGGGGAGCTTAAAAGAAATTATGTAGGGGCATCTTACGAGATTAGTCTTATAGAAAGCATTGTCTCTATGTGAATCCATAAAGAGTGATAATTTCCAAGGACAACATAGTCTCCTTAGGGATAAATGAGGTTGCATAATGTACAATGAGGCCATGCATATGACCCCTTCCTTGTGATGGTGACATAGGACTATGGTGGCATCATAAAGAAAAGAGAACAAGGATACTCACTTCCAACACCAATGAGATATCCTTAAAAAAAAATGTATTCCACAACCTTAGCAAAGAGTGAAAGATTTTGTTAGCCAAGAAATAGATAATTGTGAAAGGATATCTACAAGTGGGAAGAGGCCCATGAAAGGAAGAGTTCTTGAATACAAGACTTCTATTTCCAAGAGGAGTTATTGAATAAAGATGACATCTTTGAAAAAAAGAGGGGGAGGAGAACAAGAATGCACCCTTTTAGCCCCCTATTTCTAGTGTACAAAAAAAAAGGAGCAAATGCAAAGGGGATGACTACTCCTTTTCCAAATTGCACACTCAGAAGGAAGATGTCCCAATAGGCTCAAGTACCAAAGAACTAAATGGGTTAGTGATCCTTTACTAAATATTTAATTTGGAAATGGAAAAGAGGAAAGATGCAACATAGATGATAAAATAGACGAATAGAGAAAAAAATAGAAAGAATAGACTAATAACTAACTATCAAAAACTAGAAATAAGCTGAATTAGGATCTTGATTATTGTATTGATCTATAATTTTAATTTGAGATGAAGTTGTAGGGTAAAAAACATTTCAAACATTATGTACCTGAGAACAAAAGGTTTCAAATGTTCCATTTTGGGTACTTTTACCTTGAATTTTTAGGGATCCTCCATCTATTTCCGATCTTACTAGAATTTTTTTGAAAACTTCATAACCTATTCCTACACATAGAAAAATAGGGAAAATTTTGGTGAAAAGGAGCTTTGCTTCATCAAAACTCTATTTAGGAATGAACATTGAAAATTTACTGAAATTTCATAAAGTATGTAAAAAGGTAAATGAGTTATTCACCTTGTATAAACCCTCATGGATGGATGTAGAAATTACTCATACTCATTAAGATCTTTGAATGTGCTTGAAATCAAGGAGTTTACCTTGGAATGTAGAATAGGAATCAAGGATTCCCTAAAAAATGTAGGGATCTATGAATGCCACTCCTAAATTTTCAATGTAGATATGCTTGATAATCACTTGCAATGAAGGAGAGATGAATGGAGATGGAAGGAAGGATATTATTTCTTGATTGAGAAATCCTCTACTTGGCATTCATGGGAGAGAATCTTTCTTCAATGGATAATATTTCCTTGGAATCTAATTGAATGAATTGTAGAAACTAGATCTTGGATACTTGCCTTAAATGTGTGAATTCAATTGCTTAATTGCATTCGATTGCTTGATTTCACTTGATATTTTGAATGCTTGATGAAAAATTTATTGCATAATAGTGGATTTCAAAATGAGGAGAGATAGGGTGTTTATATACCTCATCCTATATTTGGAATTAATAAATAACCCAGTATGATCACATGATCTAATTTCCTGTTAAAACATCGACATAGGGCTCCAAGCCAAACTTGGGCCAACAAGTGTGGGAATAGAAAATTTCAAACATTCTAATCTTGGGTGTTAGGAAAATAAGCCCAAATTTTAATTGGGCATTAGGATAGTGGAAAAGATGTGGGAAAAGAGGAATCTGTTTGCTAGGATCAAGCATAATGGACATCAAATCTAAAAATCACCAAAATGTGGCCTAATAGAGCATCAAATTATGGGTGATAACTTTTTGGGATGATACATTTATCCCTCACTTTAGAGGGAGTATGAGACAAAATCATACTCATGGTAAAGTAGATCAATTCATAAGAAATATCTTATCAAGGTCAAGGAGACAAAGAAACATCAAGCTCCCAAGTGATTTAAGTCCTCATCAAATCCAAATATAGGATGAGAGAGAGAGAGAGAGAGAGAGAGAGAGAGAGAGAGAGAGAGAGAGAGAGAGAGAGAGAGAGATGCACAACCACTAGCCTATTAAGGTATTGCCTTACTATGGATCATGTAGAGAGAAAGCATTATTTCAAAAGATGACATTAATAGTCTAGCAAGTTGTGTTATGCTAGTCAACCCATCAAGCCAAAATGGACTAGTTCTTAAGAAAAGAATTGTCTTTATTAAGGGATTCTAAAAATGTGATCATTCCTAAGGAAATCATTGTCTCCAAAGGGATCTAAGAAAGGAGGACCATTCCTTAAGTAAAATATTATCTCCATTAAGGGATCCACTAAATAATGCATAGGGACATGATAATGAAAACATGAATGCAAGGAAAGTATTGTCTCCTTATCCATCTTCATATTGAGTCATTGTGTTTGTGTAAAAAATGTGAAACAAAGAGAAGAGTGTATGCCCCCATGTTAAAGTGATTGAAAACACCTTAACGAGAGTAATAGCTTTAATAGAGCATATGTGCACCCACAAGAAATGTTCCCACTTAGGAGATGCCCCCAAGAAAGGACAGACCAAGGGAAATAAAATACATGACAAAAGAGAACATGAAAGGGATCTACTAACTCAGGGGTTAGTATGATCATATGATAAATCATGTATTTAATAATTATATCAAAATGAACTGTCATCATCCCCCAAATATAGTAGAACTAATATCACAATGGAAGAACATCATGTAAGAGTTATGAAGAAGATTCTTTTTGGGCTGGCATCACAGAGACCAAAAATAATAGGTAGTTATTGTTTTGCATCATCCACAATCAAACAACACAAAGGCACATTTATGAACTATGGCACATGCACAAGATAACATGTAACAACATATAAAATAAGTGATATACAAATAGAGGAATGTCACAATAGGCTGATTCCTTCAACACCTTGTGCCAAAAGAGAAAAAAAGGCATCTAAAGAAATATAAATAAAACATATAACAAGTAGAACATCATAGGGTAATCATATTACAATAGGTAAACAAAAATAATCTACTACACAAGAGGAGATAGTCAAGCATATCACCTTCCCTCTCATATGGGTATGTAGTGTTTAGGGAAGGTGAGAAATATGCAAGAGGAGAAATATCAAGCATGATAAATGGAACAATAGCTAGTTCCAAACAAGGACCATGCTATGAAGATGGGTCATTTTTTTAATCACTAGGCCTAAGATATAATAATTTTATAAGTCTATCTGGTAAACCATGATTAACATTATTGAGCTCATACATATCATTAAAAGAACTAGCATGAACACCATTATTTACATTAGGAACATTAAAATCATCATCAATAATATCTTTTGCATCCAAATTAATTGCAATAGAATCTCTTATTCAGTAATCTCTTCACTGAACTCAATAATCTCTATGCTCGGTGACTATAGTGTAGTTATGACCGACTGAACTATTTTTCTCTATTTACCAATTGTATAGATGAATACTAATGAAAACTCTTAATCCACTTAGGAGTAACAAGGATAAAAAAAGATTGTCTTTGCAATGTTGAATCAGTTGAGGCATGGAAGGTCAAAAGAAGTCAAGGAAAAAACTATCAAAGTTCCCCGGAGGCACTAAAGGATGATAGAGACTATTAATAATCATGATTATCTCTCCATCATGGGGAAATTTCAAACACTTATGGATAGGAGAGATTATGACTTTTATGGAGGTGATCCAAGGAAGACCAAAAAATGTGACATCTAGGGTTTTACCACCAAATTCTATAGGAAAAGTAACAGAACCATGGTAGAGTAAGTGAAACCATTGAAATTTTTTATTATCACATAAGATTTTTCATAGAAATCTTGTTGCATATGTCTACTATAAAGATGTTCTTCATTTATAATATTCACCATGGAAGTAGATCTATAAGTACATGAGAAAAAAGACCATTAATGTTTTCTACAATATAAAGAGGACCATCAAGTCCTTTAATCATGTCTTTGGGATCAAATGTAAAGAAAATTATTAGGTTTAATTTTGGGTTTGGGTTTGGATTGATCAATAAGGTTGACACTATTATTGGATTTAGTACATGCAACATTGTAGTCAATCACATGGGTGGAAGAACAAGGTAAAGACTTGGTAGAATCAATGGTATTGGTAAAATAAGAATGTAAATGATTGGTATAAATTTGCAAGTTTTGGTTGGGAGGCACTACATACTTGTTTCCTTGATTACTAAAACCCTCAATAGATATAATATTAGAATCAAGGAGGTATTGAACAATATATTTCTAATAGAAATACTTCTCAGTATCATGGCCAGGTTGAAAATGGTAGTGAACAAAAAGCTTTGTGATCAAAGGATTTAGGAAAAGTTTTGGATGTTCCAATTGGTTTAATGGGAGGAAGTTGTAAAATAGTATCACTAATCAACTTCAACATCACATTATACAAAGATTTAGAAATAGGTGCAAAATTATGAGAAGATCTAGACAGATGACAAAGGATCCACACCTTTGGATTCTATTGCCACTTTATCAACATTATTTGATGAATTATTGATCTTGATGAATCCCTTAGGTTTTTAAAACTTTTGAAAGGATTGGGATGCATCATCACTATTATCAACTAGAGCCATTGGAGTGGTGATCTCAAATTCACTCACTTGAAGCTAATAATTATGAAGGACTACACACAATTGAGTAAAAAAGGAGAATTAAGAAAGTAATATCTTACCTCTAATGTATTTTTGTTGTTTATCAATGAAAATATATTTCACATAAATATTATGTTACACCTAATTGCATTAAGTTTTTTCATTAGTTCCACACATATTGTCGGTAAAGAAAATCAAATAGACAAGTCAGTCAAAGCACTAAGACTAGTAACCGAGCATAGCATAAGGAGAAAGACATCAATCGAGCACAGACTTGATTGAGCATCGACATCAAGATACATGATTACTGAGCATACTGAGTATAGTGGTAATTGATTATACATGTTTATTGAACATCAATATTTTATCAAGGCATAGACACAATATTTACTGAGTAATGCATGATTCACATATAAGTTTATAATGACACTGAAAACAAGGCAAATAATTTATACAAATCTAGAAAACAATTTACATAAATTGAGGTAAATATTTATTGGAGATTTCAAATGGATTGGTGATTATCCTTATGCAAACTTGAATTAGGTTATTCATATGGATCGTTGACCAAATATTTTTTAGATGATTCCATAACCCTAATTAGGTCTAAATCGTTATGATTTAAGTATTGCCAAGACAAAAAATTAGAATAATAATGATGAGCAATAGCCGCCTACATGAGACAATCTAAAGATCAGACAAGGTTATGATGCTAAGTATTGACTGAGTATAAAGGTTTTTATCAAAAGCAGAACATAGGCTATCAAGTAGTATTTGAAGGAGATATCTATCACAAAAAGGCGATTTCAGTTAAGGGATAAGAAGATCTGATATTTTGCAAAGTTAGTTGCAACAACTAGATCATTTATTCTATTGATTTCTAACCATTATTACAATCAAAATCTCTTAATAGAGTAGACTTAACCATCTCATTGTAAATCCTTAATCAAGTGCACACTTAAAGAGTGTTGCTAAAATCCTCTAACAAGGTAGATCTTAACATGTCTTAAATGTTACTCCTAATAGGGTAAGATTATTAGAAGTGATCAAAATTTATATTCCCTAATAGGAAAATTTATTATTATAGTAGTGAAGCTTCGTGGGTTTCATCCCCACCGCAGTTTTTACCTTCTAACAAGCATTTCTGCGATACCAAAATATGTGTCAAATATGTGAAGTTTCATGAATGCTTATTGGATAGATTAGATGATTTTACATTTTAATTATGTTCATGCATGAATGGTTATTATGAATATTACAGTCGGTTAATGAAGGACATTATCTTGTAGATTGAGAATAAAAAGTTTTTAGAGTTACTGATTCACTCCTCCCCTCTTAGTAACTCACCTTTACATAATCCCACCAATTGGTATTAGAGCCATGTTCTCTTGTTAAAGATCCATAGAGATGGAAAGGTACAATTTTGACAAGATAATTGAAAATCATAAATTGGAGTTACAGATTACCCTAGAATATCTTAAGGACATCAAAGAGAAGCTAAGGGAGTCATTGAGAAAGAGAAAGAAATTATAAATTTGACAAAATGACACTCAGTATTAGGAAGAAGAGATAGGGGAATTATCTGATGGTTTGAAAGTTTATCTGATGCATCTGAAGGAACAATTTCAGATCTGTCTGAAAAGAATCAACACCTCACTGAGAAGCTAAAAGCACTACAAATTGGACAAGAAACACAAATGGTGAGAATGATTGAAGTTATGAATAATAAAAGCCAAGATGAACAAGAGATAAACATGGCTATTGAAGATAGAAGACAAATGACTGAAAAATTGGAAGAATTTTTTTTTGAAATACTAAGGCTGACCCAACATCACTTTGAAATTGCTAATCAGATGGTTAGCATAAGTCAAGAGTTTAACAGTGTGAGCAATGAGCTTGCTAGGAAATTGGAAGATATTGGTGAATTAAGGGAAGAAAATGAACAACTAAAAAATAAATTGAAGATGCAACAAAAACACAATGAAATGATGAAGAAAGCTGATGAAAGTACCAAAAGAATGGATGAATTCTTAAGGATTCAGAGGAGAATAGACAACACCACTGGATTAGGATATACCAAGAAAGGTGAATCATCAAATCAAGTAGAGCAAAGGAATGTCTATGAAAATCCAAGACCAAAGAAGCTCTCATGTTATCACTGTGGGAAACCGAGTCATACAACAAATGTTTGCAGGAGTAAAGTAAGTAAAGCTAAAAGTACTCCCAAAATTGTTCCTAAATTTGATGGTTATTGCTACAATTGTAAAAAATATGGACATCAAGCATTTGAATGTAGATCAAAGACAAGAAAGTAACCTAAGAAGCACTACATGGATATTCATTGTAGTATTTGCAACAAGAATGGTCATATGTCACAAGAATGTAGGGCACAACTAAAGCTAGTTTGGAAACCAAAGAGACAAAATAATACATATCAACCGAGAAGACAAGATAACTCTTATACTTGGGATTACAATACATGGGTTAATTGTACTAGCTATGGAAGATATGGTCATATTGTTGCAAATTGTATGAGACTACACTCAAGAGGAAGATCAAGAAATTGGATGAATTCAGGAATGACATGTCTACACTGTCACAAAGTGGGTCACTTAAGAAAAGACTACAAAAACTGAGTACTAGAACCGAATGAAGATATGAATGAGAATACCATTGATGGTATTAGAAGGCTGAGGAACCAGATGTGCAGAAGATCAATAGAACACATTGGAGTAACACACATAATAGTCAGTGACACCTCATCCTATGGGTTAGGTGATTTCACCACTTCTACTTGAGAAACAATCAAGTAAGTATGAGAACTAAATCTTAATCATTTATATCTTACATCATTTCCTTATATCTATTGCATGAATATCATATCAGCATGAATTAAGATGCATTAGGTTGTTATATGTTATTAACTTGAAGTGAGAATAGTTGGTAAAGCTAGACCGAGTAAGTGTTTGTCAGTCGGTGAAAGTGGTAAAGGTAACCGAGTTGCATAGTCAAAGGTGGTATCAACCAAGCATTGGTAGTGTAAACCGAGCTAAAGTATCTAATGTGGATAGAATGGAGAAAACCAAGTGATTTTTCATTAAATTAGTAGTGGTTGGTAAAGCATTTAATGCACCATACTTATGCCAAAAAGTGTTTTTGGGTATAAATACACATCGAACCAGTTTATTATTCACATTGTATTCGAAGAGCGAACCATAGCGAAATAGAGTGAAGAGTGAGAAACCAAATTCTAAGAAAATATAATGATTTGTGAGTTTTAAAGAGTGATCGAAGGTTATTCAACAAGGTTTGAAGCGTAATCAAGTGATTTGAACATAAATTTATCAAAGCCCTAATTTATCGACAACAATGACATCTACATCAAAATCCATTCAATCAAAGGCTGACAAGGAAAATAAAATTACATTGATCAAGAGCACATCGTATGAAGAACCCAACTACAAGTTACATCTTGAGATTGTAACACAAATTGATGACAAATGTACATTTTTGTCAATACCGGCTAGGGTTTTACTGGTTAAAGACATTAGGTCTTATATTCATTACAAGATAAGTGAGATAGGTGATTTTGAGCTCCAATCTACCTATTAGGAACTATGCAAGGATGAAAAGTTGAAGGATGAACACAAGTATTTAGAGGTAAAAGGTTTAACAAACACATTGCATTTCCTGAAGAAGTTCAAGAACGAATGGATAAGGATCATTCTAAGCCAAGTTCTTGATGGAAAGATGTGGTTAGATGAGCCGGTGAAAATCATCGAGGATGTGATTCATATGGTTCCAGGGTATCCAATATGTGACAAAGAGAAAGACCTAAGGCACCCATCAAAGAAAAAGATCAAGAAATTGACTGGAGCTGAGTGGGGCAACAAAGGAATGTAGATAAATACCATTATGACCCAGAGACCAGATTTGGAGTGTATTTGATTGCATATAAGATATTTCAATCTAGCTGACCGAACAAAATTCCATGCAACATTGTAGATATCACGTATAAGGTTGTGAAGAAAGGTCTAAAACTTGACCTAGCTGAACTTATGTTGAGGCAACTGGAAGAGAATATGAGGAAAATCCCGAGTTGCAAAGTCTAACACATGCAAGTTTGGATCATTATTGGTATATATATTTTTCTACTTCTAGAACTCATTTCCCTTGATCAATAATGTATAATGGGATGTTGACAAGCCCATCATTCTTCAAATCGGTGAATTCATAAATAGTTTAGACAAGAATTTTGAACTTGTGATGGATGATTATTTTAGTAAGTTTAAGGATAGAATGCATAAGAGGTATAGAATCCCAGCCCAACTAGTTGAAAAATATAAAAATGATGTATGTTTCTAAGTGGATACCAATACTACACTAATTAAGGTAGTAGAACCGAGAAATTAGCATGACACTCAGCCTAGTTCTAGCAGAGGTGCTAGTAAAGACACAAATGATCCTGGTACAAGTACAGGTGGAAAAAATATAGGTGTAGGTGCCAATGGTACTAGTTGAGCTTGATTTGCACACCTTGATGTATCATATCATTTTTTATCTAGATATTGTATTGATGTACTTTATGGACTATGATATACATTTGATGAACTCTCTTTACTTATGATGTCATTATATGTTGGACTTTGATTTCCTGATATGTAGTTATATATGCTTCTATCTGCTTAGTTTTTATGTTTTTTTGATGCAACATGTTATGGATGCATTTAATTTACTTTCTTTTGGATGAAAGTCTTATATAGATGGATGCAAAATGAATGACATGTTTTTATCTTACTACTTTTAATGGTTAATGGCTTAATGATTAATGAATTTATGATGAAATGCAATGGATGTTTAATTATGAGTTAATGCACTTTAATGATAAATGCACCTTGATAAATAATGGATAAAGGACTTAATGAAACTTCAATGTAATTTATTATAATGAATGCAATTTAATGATTAATGAATGCAGTGAACCTAATGAAATTTAAAAATTTTGTCCAAAATATTTGATTAAGTAAAGTAATGATGAAACCTTTCAACTTTGTACTTAACTCTACCCCCTTTATCTTTCTTTACATATTTTGAGAAAAAAGATCCATATGCAAACTATCATGCAATTAATTTGAAATGGATGCAACTAGTTGTCTCTATTCAAGAAAAGGATGCTTATTTTTATCATTGAGCTTTTTGAAAAACTAAAATTGGTACAATCCTCACTGGTTCAACCACAATGATATGAATACCTCTTTCCTTCTAGATTGCGCGTTTGAAGCTGCTACAACTCTCACTGGTTAGATTTTCAACCATGATAGTTTTAATACCACTTTTGTTGGATTCAATGTTGCAAGTAGATTTTGGCATTATGATATGGAAAATCAAAATGACCAAGGTATCTTGTTGCGTAAATAGAAAGAGATTTTAGTTTCATCATATATACATTTACTCAATGATTCTTTGATGATCATGTCATTGGATGTATGATACATATTTTGAAGCTTTGATCTTAAGACAAACTTGCAGAAATCAAGAAAATATCATGCTTTTATCATCACTCTTCTATTCCAAGACTTCATCAATTTTCTAAAAAAGATATGATTTCACCAATCAAGTTAACACTTTAAAAAAAAATTCTCTTGTTTTTCAAATCCGTATTTCAAGTAGAACTTCATCCATTCAATATTTTTTTGTCATTTTTAATCCTGATAAAGATAAGGTCATGTAAAATAGAGGATCAAAGTCAATCATTGTGAGATCAAATTTGGATTAGGATCAAAAGTCTAAGTGTCATGCTTGTGGTTAGATGCATTGATTTGTGTCAATTGGTCTGTTTGATGAATCAATTTGATTTAGGATAAAATACCCCTAGTTTAATTCCATTGCGATGTTGGACTTAGACAATTTTCTAGATTTATGACGAAAGCCTTGGTTATTTACAAATGCAACTCTGGGATTTATTATTTAATATGTACAAATGTTGGCGAATGCAATATATACAAGGATGGTAAGGAAATACAAATGTGAGAATGAGACTTGACTTGACTTTCAATGGCGCCTGTTTACCAAGTTTTCACCAATTGAATTTATTGCTCTTTTTCTCTTTTATATGATTTTTTTCTACCAAGGCGCCTATTTGCTAGGTTTTCACCAAGACACTTTTCTCTTTTTTCAATTTTTTTTGTATTTTTCGCTTTCTTAATTTTTTTTATTATCAAGGTGCCTATTTGCTAGGTTTTCACCAAGATAACAATTTTTTTTCAAGATCCATATTTGAATGTTTTTGCTTTCTTCATGCTCAATTTTCAATTTGTTTAATATCTTCAGGAGTTCTTTTTGTTGTTTTTGGATTTCTTGATTTTCTTATTTTTTCCTTCTTTTATTAGGATCAATTTACCAATGTTTTTGGATTTATTTAGGTTCACTTTTTTCTGTAAAAGATAAATTGGATGCTTTCTCATATGATCTTCTAATAATCTTTCCACTTATACTCTTTCGACTTCTTTATGTATAAAACCTCTTCAAGTGTATGCTATTAATAGGTTCTTGCAACTCTTCTCAATCGCAATCAACTAACTTGTATGTCCCTTTTCTGAAAGAAGATGTAATGATAAAAGGTCCTAACCAATTTTCTTCCCATTTTCCTTTCTTTTCTCTTTAAACCCAATTCTTAGGACTTTCTCTCAATACAAGGTCACCTAGTTGAAATTCCCTTGGCTTGATGTGTTTGTTGTAGTTTCTTGACATTCTATTTTGATACACCTTGAGATGATCATATGCTTGTTGTTTTCTCTCATCAAGTAACTCTAACTCTTGGAGTCTTGTAATTCTACAATCCTCCTCTATTAATAATCCATGTAATGAAACCCGTAATGATGGAATCTCTAATTTTAGAGGTAATATTGCTTTGGCTCCATATACTAATTAGAAAAGTGTAGATCCTGTTGGTGTTCTCACACTTATTCGATATGCCCATAGGGTTGGATTTATTTGAATGTGTCAATCTCTTCCTGAGTTATCCACTATTCTTTTCAATATCTTTAGAATATTCTTATTAGTTGCTTTTGCTTGTCCATTTCCTTGTGGATAATAGATGGAAGATGATTTATGAATCATATGAAATTTTTCACACAACTCCTTAATGTCTTTTTTCTTATAAGTGCTTTGCATTTTCTATTATTATGGCATGAGGGATACCATATCTATAGATTATATGGTTCAAAATGAACATTGAAATTTGTTTTCTCATTGCAGTAGACAAAGGCACAACTTTGACCCATTTGGTAAAATATTATGTTGCAATGATTATAAACTTATCACAATTGGATGAAGGTGGGTAAATCATCTCAATTAGATCCAACCCCCATTGATAGAAGGGCCAAGGAGTAGTAATTAGATGTAGTTCCTAAGGTAGAAAATGAATTAAATATCCATGATATTGGCATATCTTTGCAAAATGGCATGCATCTTTCTCCATGGAGGACCAATAATACCTCATTCTTAAAATTTTATTAGCTAAGGTTAACCCATTCGAATGTGACCCAAAATATCCCTCATGGACTTCTTGCAAAGCTAATTTTGATTCCACATCCTCTAGACACCTTAAAAGTATTATGTCAAGACTCTTATGATACAACATATTAGATATAAGGGTATAACAAGAGGCTTGTCTTATAAAATTCCTTTTTCTAGTTTCAGGTTTAGTCTAAGGGTAAGGTTTGGTTTTTCAAATAAGTATAAATAGATTTGTACCAGGGAGAGTCATGTCCAAATAATAGGAAAATTATTTAGGAATTGTGTAGGTCAAGTGCAAGTTATTCCACTTCTTCTACCAAGAATTCATATCTTGTGCTTTGATCTAGCATCTGTAAGAGTGAAGATAATGTCGCCATGGCATTTGTTGTTTTATTCTTTTCCCTAGGTACTTGTTCAAATGTGATTAAAATAGATTAATTCTTTAGATCCTCTCTCATATCTTTATAGGGTATTAAAATGTCATCTTTTTTCTGGTACTCATTATTAATTTGATTTATGACTAGTTGTGAATCTCCATAAACTTGCAATTCTGTCACTTTCCACTCTAAAGCCAATTTGATGCCAATAACAAGTGCTTCATACTCAGATATATTATCAGTGCATGGAAATAGAAGCTTTTATGATTTTATAATTATGGAGCCTTGAAGTGTGATCAATAATATCCCGCTCCTGAGCCATGTTGAGTGTGAGAACCATCAAAGTAAAGTTTCCATGTTTTTGCTTCAATATTAATGATTTCTACATCTAGAAATTCCACTTGAATAGGGTATTCATCTCTTAATAATGCCTTCACCAGTTGATCCACTATGACTTGGCTTTTTATTTCCTTTTTTTCTACATATTCTATGTCAAATTCACTTAGTATCATGGCCCATTTAGCTAACCTTCTGGTTAAGGTTATTTTGCTCAATAGATATTTCAATGGATCAATCTTTTCTATGAGTTTGATTTTGTGGGATAACATATAATGTCATATTTTTTGAGAAGAAAAAACTACTGCCAAACATGCTCTCTCTATGAAACTATAGTTCAAATTATATTTTACTAATGTTCTTCTTATGTAGTAGATTGCCTTCTCTTTTCCATTCTCATCTTCTTGAGCCAAGAGTGCACCTCAAGAATGACCTGTCACTAAAATATACAATATCAAAGGATTTATTCTTATTGGTGGCATCAATATTGGAGGATTCATGATGTATTTATTGAGTGTGAAATCGTATTCACATTTATCATCCCATTTGAATACTACGTCCTTGTGAAGGAGTTGAGTAAAAGAGTGACACTTTTCCGCTAGTTGGGAAATGAACCTTCTAATGGATTAAAGTCTTCCTTGGAGAGATCTCATTTGACTCATGTTTCTAGGTTCTCCCATATCCATTATTTCATTGAATTTTGTGGGGTCTACCTATATTCCTTTTGCCAAAACTATATACCCTAGCAATTTTTCAGATTGTACCCCAAAGGCACACTTTTTTGGATTTAATCTCACCTTGAATTGTTCTAGCCTTGTGATAATTTTCTCTAATATTGGAAAATGTTCTTTCCTTGAATGATATTTTTCTAGGATATCATCTAAATAATCCTCTAATAACTTTTGCATCATGTCATGGATTATAGTGGTCACAGATCTTTGGTATGTCGCTCCTGCATTTTTAAGACTGAAGGGCATAACATTCCAACAAAATATTCCCCAAGCACATGTAAAAGTTATTTTATCTTAGTCTTTGGGTGAAATTTTTATTTGATTGTACCCACTAAATCCATCCATAAGAGAGAACATAGAGTGACCCGCTATCAAGTCCACTATTGTGTCAATGCTTGGTAAGGGGAAATCATCCTTTGGGCATGCTAGATTGAAATTTCAGAAATTTGTGCAACTTTTGATTGATTTATTTGGTTTTGAAATAGGTACAATATTGGATATCCATTCACCATAATAAATAGCTCTAATGAAACCCACTTTTAATAACTTTCAATTCAACCTTGACAAGTAGTGCAATATGTGGGTGCACTTTCCTCAACTTTTTCTTGACGGGCTTGATCCCTAGTTCGATATTTAAATTATGCATAATTAGATTTGGGTCCAATCCTAGAATATCATCTTAGGACCAAGAAAATTTTATTTTCCTTTCTTTTAAAAATTCCATAAATTCTTCTCTTTCCTCTTTTGACAATCAAGCTGCAAGATGTATAACTTTTGGCTCTGATTTTGTCCCAATATTGATCTTTTCTATTGGCTCTATCAAGATAGGTGATCTTTCTACATAATGATTGGGAAAAGTATAAAAAATCTCTTCCTTAGGTGCCACAATTGGGTTTTCACCTTTAGAAACATCTTTTATTTCTTTCTCTTTTTGGTCTAGTTGTGCCACATTGTGGTTTTCACCACTAGAATTTTTTATTTATTTATTTTGTTCATTTTTTTCTTGTATTTCTTGACTAAGAGATTGGATACTTTCCCTCATCACTTCTCCTTGATATAATTTTTTGGTAGAAGAGGGTTCAATTGCATTTAGGTATAAGGCCAAAGAATTGTCATTTGGAAAGGTGGGAATGTCATTTGGCTCTATGGAATCCCATCCAATGAGTTCCAGGTACACGAGAGATAAAGTATCATTGGATAGGTTCAAGTTGGAAGGGTTTAGGGACATGAATTTTTTTGATGATTCAAACATTATATCACTTAATTATATGACATGCAATTTTTCTAGGTGTTCCATAGAACTTGGATCAAAATCTCCCTCACTAGAGTCCTCTTGGGTTTTTTGAGGATAAAATATCTTGGGGAAAACCTATTACTAGATTCTTCCATTGTTTGTAACCATGAGGGTACATATGATTCTCCTATCCATTGAGACCTTTCTGCTTCTTGACTTGGAGTAGACTCTTTAGTAGAAAGTAACCCTTGGTTAGAGCTTGAAGCTTGATTTGAAATTAACTCTTGATTTAACTCTTGTCTTTTACCTGAGTTAGAAATACAAGCATAAGTATGGATAAAATCCACCTATTTGTCTTGACAAGATTCACTAGATAAATAATCCCATTACCATTCATTAGAGTCTTCATCACTTTGAGAATTCAATTGCAATATTTTTTCATAGAATTGGGGATGATTTTTTTGAGTTTATACTAGTTCAAGATATTCTAATCATGATTTTTATTTTCTATCTCTCCAAGCCATTTATATAGGTTCTACCAATCCTTCCTTTCTATTTCACAAGGTTCCTCTTCCTTTGTATCCCATCTTTTGCATGATTTTGAAACCTTTTCCATATTGGTGTGTGGGAATACTAATGTTTTGAATCCTTTTTTCATTAGAATTGGATTCATCTTCTTCTTTATAGAGCCACTTTAGGATTTCATTTCCATCTTCTTCCATAGATGAAGAAGTGTTATCTCTTAAAAAATGGTCATTATATTTTTGAGGAGGATTGGAGCTAGAAGGTCTACCATGAGACTAGGGGAGAGTGGTAAATCCATCATTGATAGAGAATATTCCCCTACAACATTTTTCTTGATCTTACATTATTTTTCAAAATTATTCATAATTTTGTCCATCTTTTGATAATGGATTTATTTATCTTTCATTTGAGAAGATTTTGAAATACCCTCTTCTTCTTTTTCTTTATTATTTTCCTCACTAACTTTCTCCTTTCCTTTAGTTGATGTAGTTAAGTTAGTGGAATCTTGATTTTCTTTAACAAGGGTATCTTCTTCCTCCATCTTTCCTTTTCCTTTTGCTAATGAAATTTCCTTTTCACTTTGACCTTGACTCATTTGTCTTGATGTGGTGCATTTGGTATTGTGAGGAACCAATGAGTCATTTAGGGGCTTTATGTTATTGAAATATTGAAACAGATTCAAATCTCCACTCACCATGATTTCTTGACCCATGTATGTAAAATTTAAGTATTGATGGTATATTGAGGGTACCTCTTGCATCTCATGTATCCATGGTCTCCCAAACAATATATTATAGGTAAATTTCAAATCAAGAACTTGGTAAATTGTTTCCTTTTAAATAGGACCAACTCGGATAGGAAAAAATATTATCCCTTTGGAGGACCTTTCTTCATCATCATAAGATTTTATATTTATATTTCTTTTAGGATCAATGGATTTTTTAGAATATCCTAAAGCTTTGACAAGATTCAAGGTGCAAATATTTAGACCAGCTCCTCCATCAATGAGAACCCTCTTGACACAATGTTTATGTATCAAAACTTCAATATGCAATGGGATATTTTGGAGATGGTTCAAAGACATATCTTATTTCTCAAAAAAAGATAGGCAATGTGGTGCAATAAGGTGTCCAACCATATTCTAAAATTTATCGATATCCAAATTAAGTGGAACACTGGTTTCAAAAAGAGCCTTCTCCAAGTTTTCCTTGTGATTGGGTGACATTTTTAACAACTCCAAGATTGAAATTTGTGTGGGATTCCTTTGGAGTTGATCCAAAAGGTTGTATTTCTTTGATGATGTGGATGTTTGGCTTGGTAGAACAATTTTAGGGGTAACCCCTTGCAAGGCAATTTTGGACGCTTTCCCCCTAGTCACAAAATTAGAGGTTTCTTCTTGTTTTTCTTTCACCACTATGACATTGATGGTATTTTCATACCCCGTCAAAGAATTTATAGTGTTGTCATAAGTATGAGAGAAATTAACTTTGTCATTCCCTCTTTTGTTGTTTTGATTAAAATTTGAGGTTTCACCTTTCTCATGATTTAAGAAAGAAGTTTTGAATGTCGTATGATCTTCAATGTTTTTAGGACCCTCAACTTTGATCATGGAATCATCTATCAAATATTGAACCAAGCGTTTGAGTTTCATATATTCATTGGTCTTATGCCCTTTATTTTGATGGCATTCACAATGATGGGCATCGTTCCACCAAGATGGTTTAACTTGGGGTTCGTAGGGTCTTGATTTTGGTAAGATGTCAATTTTTTTGGCAACAAGGGTTGTTAAGGAGCTCTCCAAAGGTTCTCCCAAGAATGTGAAATTTCTCCTTTGGTTTGGGTTAAAGAAAGGCCTTGGTTTTTTCACGCCTTGGTTTTTGAAAGATTTATTATTATTATTGAAAGGGGTCTTAGGTGTTTGATTGACATTGTTAGTTTGATTGGACCCACTTGATAAATTAAAAGGGGTGGCTTTAAGGTTGTTGGCTTACACAACCCCATCATTTACAAGATTTTTGTTAGTGTTTGTCAACCAAAACCTTGATTTTTCATTGTTGTTATTAGAACCCCTATTGTTATTATTATTATTATTAAATTTATTATTGGTGTTAGGATAACCTTTGTTTTCTTTGAAAAGCTTGATTTATCCTTTCTTCACTAACACCTCTTCAATATTAATCACATTTTCAATAATCTTTTCAAAGGTTGGGGGACATTGAAGTCACAATCGATAATTCATTTCCATGTTCAAGTTACTCATGAAAATCTACATTTTCTCCTTTTTAGGTATGCTTCTAGGGTATCTTACAAAAACCATCCCCCATCTTTGGAGGAAGCATAGAAAAGGTTCAAAAAAATTTTTTCTTAGTATCACATAGGTTTATCATGGTGATTTTATGCTCAATATTATAAGAGTAATGAGTCACAAACTTGGAGGCCAATTCTTCAAAAAAAATTATTTTCGGGGTCAATTTCAAAAACCATTCCATGGCTTTCCCTCCAAGTCTTCTTGGGAATAATCTCATTTGATAGGTAGTGTCATGCATGAACTCAATTCTTAGATCATAAAAATCTCTCAAGTGGTCTTGTGGGTCAGATTTACCTATGTACTTGTCATATCTTGGAAAGACCACATTGGGAGGGAAAGACACCATAACCAAATTTTGATCAAATGGAAAAGGACATAAGGCTTCAATTGAAAATGGTTTGGGTTTGGCCACCTTTTTCATGCTATCAATTTGGGCTTCGAATAACTTGAGTTTTTTTTTCATGAACCCTAATGGATTCTCTTCTTCCTCATCCTTCTTTAAGGTTTATGTATCATAGTCATGAGGAAGTTTAACTCTTGATTGAGCTAATTTAAGAAAATATCTTTCTTTGTCCCTTATCTAACATTTTCTCCATGACTTCAAGGAATACGGGATCTTGGGCTTCCCTATTAGCTCTCTCTTTAGTTTTTTCTTCATATCTTCAATTTCTTTGGTGATTCTCATCTATTTGGTTTCCATGGTTTCTCCCTTGGTTACAATCATATAAATTGTTATTTCCCGCCATAGGATCAACTCTTTCTTTAAATATGTTGGGAATTATTTCTTCTTGTTCTTGTTGTTCTTAAAATGGGGTTTGGAATATGAAGTCTTTGTATGGAACCTCTTGACTAATACATGTGTCATCTTCTTGAAGAGATATTTTCAATTGATGGGATCTAATAAAAACCAAGATTAACAAGGGTTGAGTCAAGTGAAACTCTTCCTCTCTTGGTGATTGTTCTTTGGGAAGATTTTAGAAATATTAATTGAATTATAATGGATTCTTCTTCCTTGTAACATGTATTTTCAAACACAACAAACACAAGAACACTTGTCTTTTAATTAACCCCTAAACACAAAATGTTTGAATATGTGAGAACATTTTCACAGGTTTTCCAAAAGAAATCGCTTCAAGTAATCTACCTATAGTCAATTATGGCTTTTAAACATGGCTCTAATGAGATAGGATTCTTAATTATCAAGGAGCTAGTGTGGATTTTGATCAAAAGACAATCAATTTTCATCCCCCATTATAGGGGCCTCCCACCATCGGTATGTTCAAGTTTTGCGCAATCCCAAAGGACTACTCAAGGAGGTTCGATTATTGATCTTCCTTTTTCATTCACCTCATTAAGCATGAATGAATTTTATTTTATAGTGGGAAAGATTATTGCGGAAAAAGTAATTATATCCCACTTTGGGTTGTCCCTCTCATTGGCCTCCTTAAGGCATGTTCTCAGGAGCCGAGCCCACTAAATCTCTATCATGTTTATGAAATAAATGAAACAAAATGAAAGAGTAGGTTTGAGAATTTGATTCACGAAAGGTGAAGAGAATATCCCTACTACTTTCCACTTCCAAACACAATAAACATTGTTCAATTTCCAAGCCTCTTTTAATCTAAAGGGAATTGAGTACTTATAGCTTTCTAATTCACCTAAAAGGTGAAGAGCATAATCACCTAATACTCTTTTTCACAAACAATATAATTAATTTAGTGTTTGCTCATTCCTTTGACCTTTCTTTTAATTGAAGGACTTGATAGGTTTGGCATTTTGATTCACTAAAATAAGTGAAGAGCATAGGCCTACTATCAAATCCAACAAACAATAATAGGTCTTCTAATTGTGCTAGATTCAAATCAACTTGCCACAATTTAAACAAATGCATAAGCCTTTAGGCATACCTTTTTTGAAGCTAGCAAAGATAGGGGAATTTTTTATTTTATTTATGCATTTTGATACTCACCTAGTGGTGATTGTTCTTACTCCTTAGCATCCTCTTCTCAAAATTGTCAGTTCAACACAAATTCCAAGAAAAGGTGAAGAAATCCAACCAAATCAAATTTTCATTTGTTCCCTAAATTGATTAAAATTGAAAAATCTTAAGGAACAAAAATCTAATTTAGAGATACAAATTTAGATTTGTAAGCTTGAATTATTTTCAAGTACCTCTCATATATTTCACCTTCTTGCTTTAAATCCTCCAACAAATTATTGAGGTGAACTATCTTTTCCTTTTTCAATCTCCTTTTTGTTTGTTTGTCCTTCCTGTTAGCCCTGGTCTCTAGTTTTTAGACTTTCTTATGCTCTGTCATCTACAAAAAACATAGAGAATTAATCATTTTCTGACAAAATTTAAAATTTTACAAAACCTTTAATACACGATGTAGAAAGCATTGTAAGTGCTATTCTGACTAGTTTACACGCTACAAAATATAATGTAAGCACTATTTCAATGCTGACACGCGCTACTAAATTATTTAAATGTTGACAAATAATTCTTAAAAAGTGGCATTTAAAACATGAAAAATATTGTAAGTGCTGATACAATGTGTGTACGCACTACGGGGTCAGGGTATATGCATTGAAAGAAAGTAAGATAGAAGATAGAAGGATTCACTATGCATTGACACCTTGTGTAAAGGCATCAAACTTTAGTGTATATACATTATTTGACTATTTAAATGTGCCAAACTTTGCTTCATACATTTTATTTCAGGGCTAGTATGCATTATTTCACCTGTCAGATAGAGAATTGAAACAAGAATTCATGCAATTTAGTCAAATAAACATGTAATTTAGATTGTAGAGGCAAGAAGCCCCATGGTGGGCACCATTTTGTGTATAAGAGATACCTTCATTAGATTAGTTTTCTAAGAATCAATTCAAATTGAGCTAATTAATCATTTAAACATAATGAATTGAAAGCTTAAAACAATAAACATCTCATGGATCCCTATTTAAAGATGCTAATGAAATGCTCTTAGAAAACATCCATTATAGACAACTCTAAAATGAGAATATTAAGCTAAGAATGATGCAATAAAGCCTAATTTGATCAAAATATACTAAAACTATGCTTGCAAATCAAATTGACTATAATAAGGATGCAATTCTAAAATGATAATGGGATCATTTTCTCTTTATTTTTTCCTTCTATTTACAAATTTCTCCAAGCTTAGGGGGTGGAGTAAGCTTAATCATGATCAAGTTTGGGTTAAGTTCATGATTTATGTGTGCTATAAGAAGCATTTTCATAGGGTTAGTATTGTCAATAAATCAAAATAACAACTAAATTACCACAAATAGAAATATAATTAAGCAAATTAAATGAAAATTGAGCATCTATGGCTCTCTAATCAGGTTTGCTAATGCAAATCTCTCAACAAGCTTCCATTAGTGACAACCCTAATATGAGAAAGAATGATAAACAATGCTAAAAGATTAATTCAAAATGAAATTATGCCTATTTAGCTCTAGATTTGCCTTTCTAGCTTAAAATTGCAAGAGGTTTGATGCTATTCAAATATTTGTGGATGATTATTGATTTAATTATGCCTTGCTTTAATAGATTTTGGCAAGGGTAGGGGGTGTAGTTGAGTTGATCATGGTTAAGTTGAGGTTTAGTCCATGGTTCCACCTTTGGAGACCATTTAAATAAATTATCCTCAAAGCTTGGGACAAGGAGACAAAATTGGTGGACAAGATGCTCTCTCCTTATGAGTGATGGAGATTCTTCTTGAGCTTGATCCTTAAATCCTATTGTTTGATGCATTTTCTCCCATTTGGTGATTGAGGGAAAAATAGGATTTATTAATTGAATTTATTTAATATGTTTAGCCATGTGTACCCCTTGAATGGGTTGATTTGATTTAAATGAACTATGCAATTAATTAGATTAATTGCACAATTAATTGATTTATCATGATTTATTTGATTTAAATTAATTTTATGACTTTTGATTTTCAATTAAATTTGGTTTATGGCTTGATTGCAACTTTTCTTTGATTTTAGCTTGATTTTATTTTATTGACTTGATTTTGCCTCGGTTGCTCACATAAATTAATCTTGTCAATTTTCAGGTGATTACAAATGCCCCTCTTTGAATTGATATGCAAAGCATATTGGTTCAAAGAATGGCCTGATCATTTTTTATACAAAGTCCTGATTAGATTGATGCTTGATTGATGTTTGATAGAAGATGTAGATTCTGATGATGGGATTGATGCAGTTTTGATTGATTTGAAGTCCTTGATGGTCGATCTGATGATAGGTTGTCTGATATGATGCTTGATTTATTCTGATTTGATGCCTCTTTTGATTGATAAGAAAAATTTTTTTTGATAAAAGACTAAGCTTTGATTTCCTAGCCATGCCCCTGATTCACTGATTATGATGTCGGTCCTGATTGTTTGAGTGTATTCCCCCTCAACAATGAAATGAAATTTGATAATGGTGAAAGATATTGTGTTTTTGATCAATTTGTGTTGAATAAGTTTAATTAATAATGAATTTTGATTTCATTTTTGATAATGTAATATTGATGATGTGATGACAAAAGCCCCTGATGTGGTTGAACAGGTGAAAAATTTAGCTCCCTAGTCATTTTCTAGTAAAAAATGCCCTTTTTAGGTCAAACTGGGCTATATATAGGGGTAAAAGGTCTTTTTACTATTCATTTTTACCTTCCCTTTTCACTTTTCACTCTGACCCCCCTCTGAGCCTTTTGACGATGGTGATCCTAATTTGTGAGCATAGGTTCGAGCGAGGTCATCATTATCTGCATCCACCTGGCGACGGACCTCCCGTATGTACTTCAACAACCTGCTTTGTCAAATTTTTCATTTAATTTGAAAAAAATATGGATTTTTTGTAGGAAAAATGATATTTTTTTCCTTTCAAATGAAATAGTGTGTACACTAGTTTTAGAAGTGCGTACAACCTTTTTAAAGTGCATTCATGGTTTTTTGCAACACGTACACCATTTTTAATAGCACATACAAATGTTAGAACTAGGGCACAATTCGCAACCACCCTTTCCTCCAGCGCGTATAATTTTGATTGCGCTTTTGATTATTTTAGCAGTGCGTACAGGGGTTTCTTGTAGCACATACTAAGTTATGTAGTGTGTACACATTGTTGTAGCGCATTTGATAAATTTTATAGTGTGTTTGATATTTTATGCTGCGCTTTTGATTTTCAGCCCTTTTAAGTAGTAAAATAGCATGTGCACCCTATTTGGTCAAATTTGCGAGCCTCTGAGTTAGTGTTCTGATCCGTCTGGTGTCATCAATCAATTGATTGGCTTAGGTATCAAGTCTGGTTTATAGCGAGTTGTATGATGTCAGTTCTAGTCATGTCGTATTGAATGTTTGATGGTCAATCTTGATTTAGCTAGTGGATGATGATAAATTTTCCATCCTCTCTGAGTAGAATCAGATTATGGTTTGATTAGGTTTCATTGTTTTATTGACTTAAGATGATCCAATATGTAATGATTTTGATTTTTGATGTGTTTAACTTTCTTTTGTAGGGAAAGCTTAAAAAGCTTGGTGTCCATAGCTTATACCCATTTCCATTTAGCATGATTGATGACTTGAGTAGTCTTGAGCACTGAGTCATTGGTAGATGTGGTTTTCCATCCCTTCTCTCTCCCTTGATTCCACGTGAATCAAGGTCTTCTCACAACTATGGTAGAGCGGTGGCACTCTGACCATAATACCTTCCACTTGCTGATGGGGGAGATGAATATCACTCCCAAGGATGTCTATCAGTTACTTCACATCCTGACACATGGGGAGTTGATATACTATGACTAGGTCTATGATGGGACCGTATGTAGGCAGTTATTTGCTGATCCTACTATTGGAGATGAGAGCATCCAGTGGGCTTAGTTTTTGTCTTTTCCAGTGCTTCCTGTGGTTCTCAATGCACTCATTGGTGGTTTTCTAGTGCCTGATCAGCATGGTCACAAATTTTCCATTGGTTGGGGTAGGATCCTGGAGGACATGATTGTGCAGCCTCACAGATTTGATTGGGGATAGTGTGTCTTGGCTCAATTATATCATGAGCTTCATGATGTGGTGTATTGATGGGGGACCACTCTTTCTTCTAGAGTGGTCCTACTACACTTATGAACATGGAAGCACATCCCTATCACTCATTCTATCTTAGTTTGACATTATGATCTAGGTTGGCCTTTTGCTTGGATGTACGAGGGTATAGTGGAGTAGGCCCATTTGGGAAAGTTAGACTACTGGAAATGTATTATTGATGATACTGATTAGGTTGTTTGGTGACCCTATATTGGTTGTGAGGCCTAGCCTAAGGATGCAGTCGAGTTTCCATTTATGTGCATGCCTCATTGGATGATAGTGCGAACACCCTTGATTATTGAGAGATTCTACTTTTTGAGGGTTCTATGCCAGTTCGGCCACATTTAGGGGATGCCACAAGGATTGGCCTTATATGTTTGATTATAGGTTAAGAGGTCCTTATGGGGCCCTTAGATTGATTACCGAATAGCTTGGGAGGAGGTTTTATAGCTGCCCCACCTAGCATGGGATATGAGAGACCACATAGTAGATGCAGGTATGATTGATGATTATGCAACATGGTTCGTTCAGAACCCATTTCCTAGGTTCACCGATCCAGCTTAGCGAGTGTTGGGGATCGAGGAGGAGTTCGATAATGATGGTGGGGATGGTGATGGCAATGGTGATGGTCCAAGATGAGGTCTTTGGGGATGATAGGGATGACGGGGTGACAGAGGAGGCATGGATGCTATACCTATGATTGTTGCTGCTCCTATTCCTCCCTGAGGCAATGCATAGATGAGGGGTGGTCGGGTGAGAGTGAGGGGTGGACCTTACAGAGCCCTACATCGGGTGGGTGTAGAAAAATTGGCTAGATGGGGCCATCATAGTGTGCGAGTTTACAGGCAGGTTGGTGCACAGGTCATTGCTAATGTGGATGCATAGGCCATATAGATTTTGTTAGATCAGGCACAGGGTCCTCTAGCACCTCCACCTCCACAAGCTCCTTCTTCTGCAATGCCATCTTCTTCTTTTATTCCATCTTCTTCTATTGTTCAATCTTCTTCTATTCTTCCATATTCTTCTATGGCTCCACCACAGGCTCCTCCACAGGCCCCTCTTGTACAGGCTCCTCCTACAAAGGCTCCAACATCTACTACTGATATTCGGGTGTTACAGTCTGATGTATCAGAGATTAGGTAGTAGGTCAATTAGCTGGGTAGTATGATGCAGGACTTCATGGCTTCCATGAGTCAGCATGGGCTATAGGCTAGCTTGAGTCGGGGTCCCGATCCTGGTCCTGATCCTGATGGTGTCAGTGGTTTTGGCAGTTGATATTTTGATCTGATTATTCATTCATTGATGTACATTATGATAATTTATTTTTGATCTCGAGACATTGGAATCATATCATTTTATCAGTTGATGTTGTTTATGATTTGATACTTGTTATGCTTTGATGGAATTTTATTCCCATATACTGATGGACTTTTATGATATTATGGACTTTGATACTCATTGATAGATTTACTTTATATGATGTCATCATGTGTTGGACTTGTTTTTACAGGTGCTTGATATGATATGCAAATCTACATGATTATATCTCTATATGCTTTGTTTTTATGCATTTTTAAATGCAGTATATGATATGAATGCATATGTCTAGTTATGCTTAAATGATTGTCTTACTTATGACATAGAGTGGATGGATGTATATGATACATGGTTTAATGTTTATGATATATGATGATGGTATTTATTGGTTTAATGATTAATGCTATGTGATGATGTTTATAGATGTAATAGATGGATGCAATGTACTGTAATGGATACAATGAGATGTAAATGTAATGGATGTACTTCTATGATGCAATGTATGGATTTTGATGTTTTAATGATTAATGATAAATGATGTATAAATGATATATGATGTTAGTGATGATGAGTTGTAAATGTAATGATATACGACATATGGATGAAATGATGATCTAGATGTAAATGTAATGATATATAGATATATAGATTGAATGCTTATGTACTTAATGAAATGCACCTATATGAGAAATGCAATTTTATCATGACATGAAATGCAATATTTTAATGAACTTAATGGAATGCAATTAATAATGCCCTTATGAGGTAATTAGTGAAACTACAAAATGAGATTTAATCAATGAATGCAAACTAATGTAACTTTTATTTCAAATGAACTTAATGGTATGATGAAAATGATAATGGAAGATTTTTTAAAAAAAATGAATGCAATGAATGTGGTTAAATGGAACGAACTAAAATGAATGAAAATTAATGCAATGAAATTTAAATGAACTTAGGTTAATGTCCTAAATGAATGTAAGATTACAATGAATGAGATGAATCTAACAAATGCAATTAATCTAATCCAAGGCACCTTTGTTTTTTTTTTTTTTTTTTATTTCCAACACACTCTATCACATATAGTTTTTGATGTATGTTTGATGTGATTTTTGATTAACTTCACCCCCTTTCTTTCTCTTTTTCAATTTCCAATTTTCAAGCTAAGAAAAGCAAATCACTTAAATGCATTTAATCTAGGATGGATGCAACTAGCTATCACTATTCACAAATTTAGGAGCTTATATTCATCATTGAGCAGTTTGGAATCCTAAAATTAGTACAACCATCACTAGTTTAACTATGATTATATGAATACCTCTTTCCTTTTGCATGGTGCCTTCTCATTCTTGGTACAATTATCACTGATTGAAATCAATCATGAGAGTATGAATATCGATTTCATCAGATTCTATGTTGCAATTGGATTTTGGTATAATGATATTTAACATCAAAATATCCAAGGTATCCTGTTGTGTAAACAATCAAAGATCTCAGGTTTCCATA
This sequence comes from Chamaecyparis obtusa, assembly GCA_027943335.1. Classification (NCBI taxonomy): domain Eukaryota; kingdom Viridiplantae; phylum Streptophyta; class Pinopsida; order Cupressales; family Cupressaceae; genus Chamaecyparis; species Chamaecyparis obtusa. The sequence continues at coordinate 428,685 of BSBK01001925.1, forward strand.
TGAACATGTCCTCGATGATTCATTGATGATCATGTCCTTAGACACATAATACATGCTTTAAAACTTTGACCTTAAGACACTCATTCAAGAATCAATAAAATATCATACTTTCATCATAGCTTGTCTAGTTTAAAAACTTTCATCGATTCGCTAGAAAGACATGATTTCATCAATCAAGTCAACACTTTGAAAAATTTTGCATCATTTTTCAAATCCATATTTCAATTATAGTTCTATCCATTTCATATTTTTAATCCTGATAAAGATAAGGTCTTTGTGAGATCTTAGATCAAAATTTTGCATTTTTTCAATTGATGCTTAGATTAGGATTGAGACTAATCGGGTAAGTGTTTCACTTGTGCTTTGATGAATTGATTTGGTGTTAGATTGATGTTTACTTTGATGAATCCTTCCTCCTTTAGAGTAGATTTTTGCCCCCAGTTTGATGTAGTTGCATTTGTGGGACTTGGGACAACTTGCAGATTAGATTGGTGATGAAATATTTAGGTACTTGCAAATGCAATTGTGGGTTTTTATTATGCAATATAAACAAATATTGGTGAATGCAATATTTACAAGGATGCTGACTAGGCATGAAAATGACTTGGACTTTCAATAGCGCATGTTTACCAGGTTTTCACTGATTGAATGAATTTTCTCTTTTTTTGTTTTTCAAGCTTTTTTATTTTTTTGCTACCAAGGTGCCTATTTGCTAGGTTTTCACCAAATGCACTTTTTCTCTTTTCTTGATTTTTTTGTAATTTCTCTTTTTTGATTTTTTTTGTTTCCACATCATCAAGGTGCCTATTTGCTAGGTTTCACCAAGAAAACATCTTTTTGAGGATCATTTCTAAATGCTTTTTTTTGGCTTTCTTCATGCTCAATTTTCCACTATTTTTGGTCTTTTCTACATTTCTAATTTGTTTTCTCTTTTCTAATTTTCAATGTTTTTGCACTTTTTAGGATCTCTTTTGACTATGTACAATAAATAGGATGCTCTTTCATCTGATTTCTCTGACACTCTTTTTCTTTATCTGTTTCACCTGCTTCATGTGTAAAACCTCTTCAAGTGTATACTATTGATAGGTTCTTGCAACTCTTCTCCTTCACAGTCAGCTAGTTTGTAGGTGCTTGACCCAAAAGATGAAGTGATCACAAATGGTCCTAACCATTTTTCTTCCCATTTTCCTTTCTTTTCTCTTTCTACTTGATTTTTGGTATTTTCTTGCAACACTAGGTCACCTATTTGGAATGTCCTCGGTTTGATATGTCTATTATAGTTCCTCGACATTCGATTCTGATACACTTTTAATTGGTCAAAATCTTGTTGATGTCTTTCATCTAGTAGCTCCAATTCATGCAACCTAGCAACTCTATAGTCTTCTTCACTTAATAACCCATGCAATGAGACTCTTAAAGATGGAATTTCTACCTCCAAAGGTAAAACTACTTTTGCTCCATAAACTAGGGAAAAAGGTGTAGCTCATGTTGGCGTTTTGATACTTGTCCTATAAGCCCATAGAGTAGGGCTTATTTGACTGTACCAATCTCTACCTAAATTATCCATGTTCTCTTCAATATTTTTAAGATATTCTTGTTTGTAGCTTATGCTTGTCCATTACCTTGTGGGTAATATATTGAAGATAAGTGATGTACCACATGAAATTTTGTACATAGTTCTTTCAAATATTTAATTTTGAAATGTTTTACATTATTCGTTATGATGGCATGAGGAACACCATATCTAAAAATTATGTGATTTAATATGAATAAGGATATTTCCTTTCCTGTGGCTGTGGATAAGGGTACAACTTCCACCCATTTGGTAAAATACTCTATTGCAGTAATGATGAATTTATGACCATTTGAAGATGGTGGATAAATCATACCTATCAAATCCAAACCCCATTATTAAAAGGGCCACGGTGTAGTCATAAGATAAAGATCTTGTGCTAGTAAATGGATCAAGTTCCCATGGTACTGACATTTATGACAAGTTTTTGCAAAGTTACAAATGTCTTTCTCCATAGAAGGCCAAAAATATCCTTTCCTAAGGAGTTTCTTAGCTAGGGTTAAACTATTCGAATACGACCCACAAATTCCCTCATGAATTTCTTGTAAGGCTATGGTTGATTCCTCTTTCTCTAGACACCTTAGATGAATTCCATCTAGACTCTTGTGATACAAAGTGTCGGATACTAGGGTATAACGAGAAGCTTGGCATATAAAGCTTTTCTTTTTATTTTTGGTTTGGTCTATGGGTAAGATTTGGTCTTTTAAGTAGGTGTAAATGGCTCCATACCAAGGTGAGTCATGTCCCATTAGTAAGACAATGGTATGAGGATGAGAAGTGTCAAATGTGGGTTGCTCAACTTCTTCTACCAGGAATTCATATCTGGTGCTTTGATCTGGTATTTGGAGAAGTGATGCCAATGTAGCCTTTGAATCTTCTTCTTTATTCTTATCCCTCAACACTTGCTCAAATGTGATTAGAGTAAAGTATTTCTTGAGATTCTTAATCATGTTCTTGTATGGTATCAACTTATCATATTTAGTTTGATACTCGTCATTGATTTAATTAATAACCAGTTGGGAATCTCCATAGATTTGTAGCTCTGTCACTTTCCATTCTAATGCCAATTTTATGCTGATGACCAATGCTTCATACTCAGCTATATTATTTGTGCATGGAAATAGCAATTTGTATGATTTTGGAATTGTGGACCCTTCACGAGTAATCAATAGTATCCCTGATCCCGATCCATGTTGTGTATAGGAGCCATCAAAATAAAATTTCCATGTCTTTGCTTCGACATTAATGATTTTAGAATCTGGAAATTCCAGTTGGATTAGGTGTTCCTCTTGTAAAGGTGATTCTGCTAGGTGATCAGCTATTACTTGGCTCTTGATAGATTTTCGGTCCTCATACTCTATGTCAAAATCACTTAAGACCATGACCCATTTGGCCAATCTTCCATTTAGTGTTATTTTTCTAAGAAGGTATTTCAAAGGATCAATCTTTGCAATGAGTCAAAGTTTGTGAGATAATATATAATGGCATACTTTTTGGGAAGCAAAAACTACAAAAAAACATGCTCTTTCAATGAAGGTGTAGTTCAACTCATACTTCACCAATGTTCTGCTTATGTAGTATATGGCCTTTTCCTTTCCAGCTTCATCCTCTTGAGCCAAGAGTGCCCCTAATGCATGTTCTATCACTGAGATGTATAAAATTAAGGGCTTGCCTTTGATTGGAAGCATCAAAGTTGGAGGATTCATTAGATACTTCTTCAATAAGGTGAATTCTTCTTCACATTTCTCATCCCATTTGAAAATTGTGTCCTTGTGAAGGAGTTGAGTAAAATTGTGGCATTTTTCTACTAATTAGGAAATGAACCTTCTGATAGATTGAATCCTTCCCTGAAGTGATCTCATTTGACTTATATTTCGAGGTGCCCCCATTTCCATGATTTCCTTTACTTTGGCTAGGTCTACTGAGCTATTCCTTTGGCAGAAACTATGTATCCTAATAGTTTTCCTGATTGTACCTTGAATTCACATTTCTTTGGATTTAACCTTACTTTGAATTGCTCCAATCTAGTAAATATCCTTTCCAAGATGGGTAGATGTTCCTCCCTTGTCTTGGATTTAGCAAGTATATCATCTACATAGTCTTCTAGAAACTTATGCATCATGTCATGAAATATGGTCATCATGGTCTTTGATAGGTCACTCCCGCATTCTTGAGACCAAAAGGCATAACATTCCAGTAGAATGTTCCCCATGCGCATGTAAATGTCATTTTTTCTTGATCCTCAGGTGCTATCTTTATTTGATTATAACCACTAAACCCATCCATAAGTGAGAACATTGAGTGTTCTACTACTAGATCTACAATGGCATCTATGCTTGGTAGAGGAAAATCATCTTTTGGACATGTAAGATAGATCCCTTAAGTCTTTGAAAATTATGATAGTCTTATCTGCTTTGGAAATAGGTACAATATTTAAAATCCACTCGGCGTAATCAATGGCTCTTATGAACCCTGCTTTTAACAACTTCTCTAACTCCAGTTTCACAAGCAATGCTATGTGTGGATGCATCTTTCTCAGCTTCTGCTTGATGGTCTCACTCCTTTTTTATTCTGACCCAATGTTAACTTTCTCTATTGGCTTAATCAGGATAGACTTGATCTTTCCTCGTAGTGCTCAAAAAAAGTATCCAACCTTTCTTCCTTAGGTGCCTCTATTGGGTTTTCACCTTTGGAAACATTCTTTTTTTTTTTCTTTTTGATGTAATTTTGCCACAATGTGGTTTTCAACATTAGATTCTTTCCATTTTTTATTTTATTTTGTTTTTTTTCACTTTTTTCTGAACTAAAAGGTTGAATACTCCCCTTTGTCACTTCTTCTTGATATTCCATGGTAGAAGAAGGTTCAAATACATTAAGGTAATGGGACACCAAGTTATCATTCAAGAATGTGGGGAGGATGGTAGGTTTGATGGAATCCCACTCAATTAGGTCTAGATAGATAAGAGACAAGGGATTGAAGTTTTGGGTTGGTTTGGTAGGGTTTAAGGACATGACCTCATTTGGAGGTTCAAACATTGTATTTCTTAAATATATGATATGTGCTTCTTCTAGATGCTCTAGAGAACTAGGGTCAGTCAAAATTTTCCTCACTTGAACCCTCTTGGGTTTCTAATGGGTAAAACTCTATTGGGTTAAAATCTATGGTTAGATCCCCCTATAGTAGGTATCCATGATAGAACATAAGACTCTCCTACCCATTGAGTTACTTTGGCTTCTAGATTTGGCACATTATCTAAGACATCTTGGTTAGAACTTGAAGCTTGATTCTGATTTGATCCTGAGGCTTGTTCTTTTCCATTGCTAGGAGTCTAGGTATGAATGACATCAAACTCTTTATCTTGACATGACTCACTTGACAATGATTCCCATTCCCAATTGTTCTAATCCTGTTTACTATCTCTCCATGAAATTTAAATAGGTTCTATTAGTCCTTCATTTCTTGTACCTAAAGGACCTTGTTCTTTATATCCTTTTTTTGCATTATTTGAAATCCTTTGCCATATTGATGAGTGGGAATGCTTATGTTTTGAATGTGCTTTTCATGTGCACTTGAGTCTTTACCTTTATATAGCCAATTTAAGATTTCATTATCTTCCTCATCCATGGATGAAGAAGTTCTTTCCCTCACAAATTGGTCATTATATTTATGAGTTAGATTGGATGGTCTTCCATGGGATTTAGGGGATAAGGGTAGTGCCATCGTAGATAATGAGTATTCACCCACACCTTTCTGTTTGATTTGCGATTGCTTTTAAAAATTCTTCATCATGTGGTCCATCTTTTGATAATGAGCATCCTTGGTGTAAATTTGGATAGATCTTACTTGGTCTTCTTTTTGTTCCTCATGAGCACTTTCCTCACTAACTTTATCCTTTCCTTTAGTTGATGTAGTTAAGTTAGTGGGAACTTGGTGATTTTCAATAACAACACTTTCTTTTTCTTCCTTTTCTTTCCCTTTCAAAGATGGAAGATCTTTTGAACTTTTCCCTTGTTCTATTATTTGGGAAATAGACCCTTTTGTATTATGTGGGAGTAAGGAGTCATTAATAGGCTTCATGTTATTACAATATTGGAAGGGGTTTGAATTCTCGCTTACCATGACTTCTTGTCCCATGTAAGGAAATTTGAGGCATTGATGACAGGTTGAAGGTGCGACCTGCATTTCATGGATCCATGGCCTTCCTAATAGGATATTGTAAGTCAGTTTTAGGTCAAGGACTTGGAAAATGGTCTCCTTTTGCATTGGACCAACTTGGATGGGAAGTACTATGACACCTTTGGATTCTCTTTCTTCATCATCGTAGGATTTTATGGTTATCTTTTTCTTTGGGTCAATAGCTTCCATAGAAAATCCTAAAGCTTTAACCAAGTTTAAAGTACAAATATTTAGGTCATCTCCCCCATCAATGAGGACTATTTTTACTCTATGCTTGTGGATCAAGACCTCTATATGCAAAGGTAGATTTTGCGGGTGGTTTAAAGACATATCATCTTGTTCTAAAAATGATAGACAATGGGGTGCAACAAGATGACCTACCATGTTTTGGAATTTATTCGCATCTAAATTTAAAGGCACAATGGTCTCCACTAGGGATTTTTATAGAATCTCCTTATGAGTTGGTGAAATCTTGAGTAATTCTAAGATAGAGATTTGAGCAAGGGTTCTTTGCAATTGGTCTACCAAATTATAGATGAAGATGAGGTTTGATTTGGTAAGACAATTCTTGGGGCACCTCCCGATAAAGTGATCTTTGATGCTTTCCCCCTAGTTACAAAATTAGATGTTGCTTCCCTTTGCTTTTCTTTTACCATAATAACATTTATGGTATTTTCCTCACCACTTAGAGTATTGATGGTACTATAATAAGTATGTGTGAAGTTAACCTTCTCATTACATTAACCTTCTCATTACCTCTTTTGTTATTATGATTGGTATTTGATGATTCCCCTTTATCATAGTTTAGGAAAGGGTTTTTGAAAGCTGTATGGTCCTCATTATTTTGAGGCCCTTCCACTTTTATGGTTCCATCATCGATTAGATATTGGACAAGGTGTTTTAATTTCATGCATTCATTTGTTTTATGTCCTTTGTTGCGATGGTATTCACAATGATGAGAATAATTCTACCAATTGGGCTTGACTTGGGATTCATATGGCCTTGATTCAGGTAGGATAATGATTTTATTGGCCACCAAAGTCCTTAATGCATTTTCCAAAGGTTCACCTAAAAAGGTGAATTTTATTTTTTGATATGTGGAAAAGAATGATTTAGGTTTATTGACATTGGAATTATTGAAGGTATTGTTGTTTTTGTTGTTTTTGGGATTGTTTATGTTGTTGTTATAAGGAGCTTTGGCTGTTTGATTAACATTATATGTTGGACTTGACCAGCTCGATAAGTTAAAGGGAGTAGCCTTTAAGTTGCGGGCTTCCACAACTCCATCATTCACAAGATTTTTATTGTTGTTTTTCAACCATAGTATTGGTTTATCATTGTGATTGTTGGCTCCTTTATTATTTTTATAATTAGATAAGTTATGATTGTTATTAGTGTTGGTATAGGGTTTATTATCTTTTAATAATTTGATTTCCCCTCTCTTAACCGACACTTCTTCAATTTTGATCCCATTTTCAATAAGCTAGGGGGGCATTGAAGTTGGAGCCTATAATTCATCTCCACATTTAGGTTATTCATAATATTCCCATCTTTTCCTTTTAGGGTATACTTCATGGATATCGTGTGAAGACTATTCTCCACCTTTGAAGAAACCCTAGAAAAGATTCACCATCTCGTTGTTTAGTGTCACATAGATTAATCATGGTGATCTCATGCTCAATGTTGTAGGAATAATGAGTCGCGAATTTAGAGGCTAATTCCTCAAATATCTTTATCCTTTGGGGAATTTTTGAGAAAGGTGGTCTTGTGGGTTTGATTTACCCGTATATTTGTCATATTTTGGAAAGACCACATTTATTGGGAAAGGTGCCATAACCAAGCTCTTATCAAAAGGAAATGGGCACAAAGCCTTGATGGAAAATGGCTTAGGTTCAACTGCCTTCTTCATTAGGTTGATTTGTGCTTGAAACATTTTTAATTGTTTATTTATAACACCTATTGGATTGTCATCTTCCTTATCTTTCTTAAGTTGGTCAACATCATAGTCATGTGGAAGTTTCACCCCTACTTGGGCTAAATTAAGGAAATATATTTCCCTATCTCTCTCTATAAGTTTGTCCATAACTTCAAGGAATTTGATGTCTTGAGCCACCCTATTGGCTCTGTCTTCAAGTGTTTCCTTAGGCTCTTGGTTGGCATGGTTAACGTTTCAATGATTTTCATTATTTCCACCATGGATGTAATCATGAAATGAAGAGTTTCTATCCATTGGATCAATTCTCTTTTCAAAAAGGTTTGGGAGACTATCCCCTTGGTCATGATTTATGAAAGAGTTTTGAGATTGAAATTCAGGGACCTCTTTTGCAATGCAAGTGTCATCTTCTTGTAAAGATAAATTGAGTCTATGGGATCATGTAGAAACCAACATTCAACAAAGGTTTGATTTAGAATTGTTTTCCCCAAACTTGGTAATTGTTTGTTTTTTGAAGAGATTAAAAGTATAAGATGAATTTTCAAAATGGATATCTCTTATTTGTTGTACGTATTCTTCAAACAAAGAAATAAAAAATACACTTGTTTTTTAAACCCTCTACACAAAAAGTGTTTGAATATGTAAGGGTGTTATCACGGGTTTTTCACGAAAAGCACTTCAAACAATCTACCTAATTGACAAGTTGGTTCATAAAAATGGCTTTACAAGGTAGGCTTTGCTAAGTTAATCAAGGTATTTAATCAAGATTCCATTCAAAATGGACATTAAGTTTCATCCCCCAAAATTAGGAGGCTTCCCACCACCGATATATCAGAGTTTTGCGCAATCTTGAAGGACTACTTGAGGAAGTTCAAAAGCTTAATATCCTTTTGTCACACACCCCATTAAGGATGCATGCATTTCATTTTATAGTGGGTTGGATTTTTGTGGCAAAGACAAATGTATCCCACTTTGGGCTGTCCCTCTCACTGGCCTCATTAAGGAAAATCTCGGGAGGCGATCCCACTAAAGATCTAGCATGTTCAAATGTAAAGTGATAAAATGGATTTAAGAGATAGGTTTTGGGAATTTGATTCACCAAAAGGTGAAGAGAATATCCCTATCTATTCTTATTTCCCAAGCATGATTAAAAAGGTTCAATTTATCCAAAACCCACTAACTAATGGGAATAGAGTATTTCTACTCTCCTCCACAAACAAGGAGTTGTTTGATTTAGTGCTTGATTTTATCCTTTTTGCTATTTTACTTACTAGATTTTAGCAAAATTACAAGGCCACAATTTAAAGAAAATTTGACCAAGCTTGAGGCTTACCTCAATTTGTAGCTAGCAAAGGCTAGGGGAATTTTTGAGATATTTTGTCATTATTTTACTCACCTTGTGGTGATTGTTCCCTCCTTTTTGCCTTCTCTCCAACAAGTTAGTCAACACAAACAAGAAAAATGAAGAAAACAAGAAAAAGATTGAAATCTAAGCCTTATTTATCAAATTTTATACAAATTGATTAAGGCAAATAAATCCAATTTAATGAAAAAAAATTTGATTTGTAAGCTTCTACAACTTTCAAATAATGTTCATATACCTCAGTTTCTTATTGTGAATTCTCCAAAACCAGCTTGATGTTTGCTATATTCTCCTTTTTTATTCTTTTGGCCAAATCTTTCTCCTCACTGTTGAATCTAGTCTTTGGATTCTTGATTCTTTTGACCTATCATCCTGCAAACACAGACAAATCATTTTTTGAAAGTTAGATTCTGCAAATTCTAATTTTAATCAAAAGTGTAGCAGAATCTATTAAAAGCGTTGTTAAAAATATTAAATGCGCTACAAAATAAATTGAAATCTTAGGAATAGAATTTAAAAGCACTGCGAAAGAATTTAAATGCATTGTTTTAATAGGAAAAGGCATGTAAAGAAAACTTTAAACTCACTGCAAAATAAATTGTAAGCGCTTGGTAGTCAGGGCACATGCATTGAGAGAAATTAAGATAGGATAATAGAAGGTTTAAACATGCAATTTTGCTACGTAAATAAGCACAACTTTGTCATGGAAGCACTGATTCAAACCTCAAATGCGCTGAAAGAACTAGTGTACGCATTGTAGAAACTGTTAAATGCACTACAGAACCTGCAAAATAGATAAAAATACAAGGATTTGCAAGAAAAATATAATTTCTCCGAATTCAAAAATTAATGAGGCCTAGTGCCCCACGGTGGGTGCCATTTTGTATGCTATAAGAAGTATCTTCATAGGGTTAGTATTGTCAATAAATTGAAATAACAACTAAATTACCACAAATAGCAATCTAATTAAGAAAATTAAATGACAGTTAAGCACTCTATGGCTCTCTAATTAGGTTTGCTAATGCAAAGCTCTCAGCAAGCTTCCATTAGTGACAACCCTAATATGATAAAGAATGATAACAATGTTAAAAGATTAATTCCAAATGAAATTATGCCTATTTAGCTGTAGATTTTCCTTTCTAACTTAAAATTGCAAGAGGTTTGATGCTATTCAAATATTTGTGGATGATTATTCATTGAATTGTGCCTTTCTTTTATAGATTTTGGCAAGGGTAGGGGGTGTAGTTGAGTTGATCATGGTTAAGTTGAGGTTTAGTCTATGGTTCCACCTTTGGAGACCATTTAAATAAATTGTCCTCAAAGCTTGGGACAAGGAGACAAAATGGGTGGACAAGAAGCTCTCTCCTTATGAGTGATGGAGATTCGATTTGAGCTTGATCCTTAAATCCTACTGGTTGATGCATTTTCACCCATTTAGTGGTTGAGGGAAAATTAGGATTTATTAATTGAATTTATTTAATATGTTTAGCCATGTTTACTCCTTGAATGAGTTGATTTGATTTTAATGAACTATGCAATTAATTAGATTAATTACATAGTTAATTGATTTATTTGATTTAAATTAATTTTATGGCTTTTGATTTTCAATTAAATTTGGATTATGGCTTGATTGCAACTTTTTTTTGATTTTAGCTTGATTTGATTTTATTGACTTGATTTTGCCTCGGTTGCTCACATAAATTAACCTTGTCCATTTTCAGGTGATTACAATTTCAAATGTTGAGATAATTTAAATGTTTTGTCATCAAAGCTTGGGACAATGAGACAAAATGAGTGGTCAAGATGCATTCTTAAGGTGAGTGATTGAGATTCAATTTGGCTTTGATCCATGTGAGCTCAATTCTCAATTCCTATTGGTTGATTTAATTCTTTCCCATGTGGTAGGTGAGAATTTTTAAGAATTAATTAATTAATTAATTTAATTTGTTTAGCCATGTGTACCCCTTGAATGGGTTGGATTTGATTTAATTCAACTATATAATTACTTAGATTAATTGTATAATTAAATGATTTGTTTGTTTTAATTCATCCTTTTTTACTTTGATTTCAATTATTTTTTTTATTTTACTTCAATTGCTCTCTTGGATTAGCCTAACCATTTTTAGGTGTCTACAATATCTATATGTGTGTGTGTGTGTGTACACACACACACACACACACACACATATATTGTAAGGAAACTCAGGTGCGGCAACAACTTCCTACGCTAATCTCTATAGGAGAGTATTGTGCAAATTCTTATAAATCCTTACAATTTCAGATTCGTTAACTACTTTAAAAAAGATATTGCAACCACATACCATACATACAGAAAAATAGAGAATGACACAATGATATACCCTGGGGAAAACCTTTCGGTTAAAAACCCCAGCACTCCAAAACTTGCACAATGTATTATCTTCAACACAAAGATTACAACACACTTGCAATGCAAGTTCTTTCAGGAGATGAGAGACAAAGCCAACAAGACTTAAATTTTTGTTATATCTCTCCCATAGGAGTAGCATCATATATATAGACTCCTCTGGACCCAAAAATGGGCACAACCACCAAGACCCATGCACAAAGCCACATGTACATAGTTGTTACATGCAATCCCAAGAATAGGCATCCATCCCTAGAATAGACTATGACAGCTTGTCATAGAATCCGCCAAAAATAACAGTCACAAGAGAAGTGTAAGAGAATCTATCATACCAACCTATTTTTGGCATATTCTCTTACACACACCAACCACTTCTTCTTGGGTGCCCAAATAGGCCCAAGTCATGAGATACTCTTACACCTGTCATAGCACATTCCTTAAATAGTTCTTACGTGTCATAGGAATCCGTCATGACCATTTCAGTCATGATCTCCTTATGCACAAGATGCCGACACATCAAGTGGAGTGACACATCAACATGCCAACTAGACATGTACACTCACACTTAATTACATTATTTGCAAAAAATACATTTACAAAACAAATTATAAGAATAGGAATTATCCAAGGTTGAGACACCTTATTCCTAACATTCTCCCACTTGTCGAACACCTTGTAAGAGCAACAGGAACATAACAGGAACTTTAACCGCTATAGGCCAAAAGGCCTATAGACTCCGAACACCATCTGAACTTCTCAGTGCCCACTAGTTTCATTAATGCATCTGCAACATTCTTCACAGTATCTACCTTCTCCAAATTTACCTTTCCATCTTCCACCATATCTCTCACAAAGTGAAACTGCACATCAATGTGCTTCGTTCTAGCATGGAAAGTTGGATTCTTTGCAAGGCAAATAGCGCTCTGACCGTCACACCAAATAGTAATCTGTTCTACATCAACACCAACATCAAAACACAATCTTCTAAGCCAAATGGCTTCTTTAAAAGCATGAGTAGTAGCCATGTACTTAGCTTCTATAGTGGACAAAGCAACCACAGGTTGTCACTTACTCATCCAACTAATGGCACCACCAAACATAGTGAACACATAAGCACTGGTGGATCTCCTGCTGTCAATATCACCTGCCCAATCTAAATCCACAAACCCACGAATACAAACTGAATGCGGAGATCCAAAAGAGTTACCATGATAACATATGGGGTAATCTGATGTACCCCTCAAATATCTAAATACTCGCTTAACTGCATCCCAATGTACCCATCCAGGATTAGCCATAAACTGACTCAGGACTCCCACTGCTTGGGTAATGTCTGGTCTAGTACAAACCATAGCGTACATAAGACTGCCAACTGCACTAGCATAAGGTACTCTACTCATGTCCTCCACCTCACTAGGAGATTTTGGACAATCATCTACAGATAACTTTGTTCCCACAGAAATAAGAACACATAGTGGTCTACAATTTGCCATGCTGAACCTGTCCAACACAAACTTCACATACTTACTCTGACTCAACCAAAGTTTTCTATTAGACCTGTCTCTACTGATTTCCATACCCAAGATGTACCTAGCTGCCCCAAGATTTTTCATCTCAAACTGTGCTGATAACTCAGATTTAAAATCAGAAATCATACCCTTACCCTTCCCAAACAGCAACATATCATCAACATATAATGCAACAATAAGAAGGCGATCATTTTCAACTCTGAAATAAACACAATGATCTGATTTTGATCTTACAAATCCAATTGACAACACAAAGGCATAAAACTTAAGGTACCACATCCTAGGAGATTGCTTCAAACCATATAGAGATTTCTTTAATCTGCAAACTAAGGATTCTTTACCTTTAACAATGTAGTGCTCAGGCTGTGACATATAAATCTCTTCCTCCAAATCACCATGAAGGAAAGTTGTCTTCACATCCATCTGTTCTATCTCTAAATCATATGATGCAGCAAGAGATAAAATAAATCTAATGGATGTCAACTTTGCAACAGGAGAGAATATTTCACCATAATCTATTCCCTCTACCTGTGAATACCCCTTTGCAACCAATCTAGCTTTATACCTTTCAACACTGCCATCTGCACAGAATTTCTTCTTGAACACCCATTTACAACCAACAGATTTTCTCCCTTTAGGCAAAGGTACAAGGTCCCAAGTTTTGTTTTTCTCCAATGAAACCATCTCATCATCCATAGCCTCAATCCAGGAACCTGCGTCTTCCATGCCCAAAGCCTCTTTCACAGATCTAGGCTCATTAGTGTTAGTAATCAAAGCAAAGGCACAACTAGAATCTAACATAGAATAACCAAACCTTTATGGTTGCTTTCTTTCTCTCGTGGATCTCCTCAAGGGTTGTGGTTGAGGTTGTTCTTCCTCTTCTTCTGAACTATCAGAGCTACTAGAGCTCTCCTCATCATTAGACCCAACATGGTCTCTCTGTTTAGTCTTCTTAGGGGTAGGAGGCAACTGAACAACATCTTTTTCCTTTTCTTTTTCATCAGGTTGTAGCACAATAGGAGAAGATGTTAGCTCTCTGAAAATAACATTTCTACTATACAACACCTTACTAGTCACAGGATCCCAAAGCTTGTATCCTTTCACACCAGCACTGTATCCGATGAAAATACATTTAACAGCTTTGTTTTCCAACTTAGATCTTTTCTCCTTTGGAACATGTGCATAAGCTTCACAACCAAAAACATGAAGATGTCTAATTGAAGGCTTCTTACTAGACCACACCTCCATGGGTGTCTTACCAACAAGGGCTGATGTAGGAGATCTGTTAACCAGATAGCAAGCAGTGGCCATAGCTTTGGCCCAAAACCTTTGTTCTAAACCAGCTCCACTAAGCATACTCCTAGCCTTCTCCATTAGTGTCCTGTTCATTCTCTCCGCAACTCCATTTTGCTGTGGGGTATAAGGATTTGTCTTATGCCTCTTGATACCTTGTTCTTTACAGAACTATTCAAACTCTGCTGAGCAAAACTCACCACCATTGTCAGTTCTCACACACTTAATCTTCTTACTAGTCTGATTCTCTACAAGAGCTTTAAATTCCTTGAGCCGACTAAAGACTTGTGTCTTACTTTTAAGGAAATAAATCCACGTCCTTCTACTGTAATCATCTATGAAAGATACAAAAAATACAGACTTGGAGATTGAAGGAACTTTTACATGACCAAATACATCAGAATGAATAAGATCCAAAACATCAGAAGATTTGTGAGAACTAGAGTAAAACTGAACACGATTTTGTTTACCATAGACACAGTGTTCACAGAAGTTGAACTCAAGATTGCAATCATTTAACCCCTCAATGAGATTTTTATTTTTTAGGGTTCTAAGACCCTTTTCACCAATGTGGCCAAATCTCATATGCCACAACATTGTCTTTTCTGCATGAAGCTTAGCTTCCAAAGTGTTTGCACTACCATCGGAACCAATAGCCACAGACTTCTTCACTGCTTGTTCAGATGGTGAGGATGAAGAACTATTACATAGAGGAATACATGCATCTAGCTAAAATAAGGTACCTCTCCTAGTACCCCTTGCAAGCACTATCGATCCTCTCATCATCTTGCATCCTTCTTTTGAAAAAACAACTTGCACACCTACATCATTCAGCATAGTTACAGATAATAGATTTCGTACCAAACCCAGAATGTGCATAACTCTGTTGATTCCCTTTGCTCATCCATCAGGAAATTTGATAGTGACCCTTCCGCATCCAACTATCTTTAGGTGAGAATCATCACCCAAGTACACCTTTCCACCATCGAACTCTTCATATTTTGAGAACTAGTTTCGATGAGAGGTCATGTGAAAAGATGCACCTGAGTCAACCAACCACACATCATCAAATGCATGGGCTGCCAAAGCTGCGATGAATGCATCACCATCTTCTTGAGATCTCTCTAAAGCTGAATCTGAACCTTTCTTCTTCTTCTTCGGCTCTTTGCAGTCTTTACAGAAGTGCCCAGATTTATCACAGTTCCAACATTTTGCCTTGGACTTATTGGAAGTCTTTGACTTCCCACGGGATTTGGATCTACCCTTATTGTCAGACTTATTGTCATTTTTCTTCCTTCTTTCAGTGGATCTCCCATGAACAGCAAGGGCTTCTTTTTCTGAAATGGAAGCCTTTCTCCGCATCTCCTCTGATAGCAGTGAAGACACCGCATCATCCATTTTGAAGGTGACTAAAGTGCTTCTGAGAGCCATCACAAGATGGTCCCATGAATCCGGTAAAGAACACAAAAGTGTGTAGCAACGATCCTCCTCCTCTAACTTGACACCAGCTGATGTCAATTGTGCAGCCAGCAGAGTAAATGCATTTAAATGATCCGTTAAGGATCCACCTTCCTCCATTCATAGAGAGTACAACTTCTTCCTCAGGAACAACTTGTTCACTAGAGATTTGGCCTGATACATGGCCGCAAGTCTTTCCCACAAACTATTTGCAGTTTTCTCATCTAGAACATTCAGAAGGACTGCATCGGTTAAATAGAGTCTTATGAGACCCTTAGCTTTACGGTCTTTGATATCCTGATCTACTTGACCTATAGTTGCTAGTCTTGTAGCACTTGAAGTTGCTTCCCATAGGTCACGATCTTCCAACATGTCTTCCAACTTGAGTTTCCACAACTCGAAATTAGTGCCATTAAATTTCTCCACCTCCATTCTTCCATATGATGAACTTGCCATCTCAATCTGCAAATAAAATTCAGAATGCTCTGCAAAAAACTCCCACTCAACTTTAGATTAGCTCAAAAAACCCTACCCAACAACTAGGATCAAAAGTTGATCAAGCTTTGATACCACTTGTAAGGAAACTCAGGTGTAGAAACAGCTTCCTACGCTAATCTCTATAGGAGAGTATTGTGCAAATTCTTATAAATCCTTACAATTTTAGATTCGTTAACTACTTTAACAAAGATATTGCAACCACATACCATACATACGGAAAAATAGAGAATGACACAATGATATACCTTAGGGAAAACCTTTCAGTAAAAAACCCCAGCACTCCAAAACCTGCACAATGTATTATCTTCAACACAAAGATTACAACACACTTGCAATGCAAGTTCTTTCAGGAGATGAGAGACAAAGCCAAGAAGACTTAAATTTTTGTTATATCTCTCCCATAGGAGCAGCGTCATATATATAGACTCCTCTAGACCCAAAAATGGGCACAACCACCAAGACCCATGCACAAAGCCACATGTACACAGTTGTTACATGCAATCCCAAGAATAGGGGTCCATCCCTAGAATAGACTATGACAGCTTGTCATAGAATCCACCAAAAATAATGGTCACAAGAGAAGTGTAAGAGAATCTGTCATACCAACCTATTTTTGGCATATTCTCTTACACACACCAACCACTTCTTGGGCGCCCAAATAGGCCCAAGTCATAAGATACTCTTACACCTGTCATAGCACATTCCTTAAATAGTTCTTACGCGTCATAGGAATCCGTCATGACCGTTTCAGTCATGATCTCCTTACGCACAAGATGCCGACACATCAAGTGGAGTGACACATCAAGATGCCAACTAGACATGTACACTCACACTTAATTACATTATTTGCAAAAAATACATTTACAAAACAAATAATAAGAATAGGAATTATCCAAGGTTGAGACACCTTATTCCTAACATATATGTATGTATGTATGTATGTATGTATATATATATGTATGTATATATATATACATATATATATATATATATATATATCTATATATATATATCTATATGTATATATATATATATATATATGTATGTATATATACACACACACACACACACACATATATATATATATACACATACATATATATATACATACATATAGATACATATACATACATATATATACATATGTGTATATATATATGTATATATATATGTGTGTGTATATATATATATATGTGTGTATATATATATATATATATATATATATATATATATATATATATATATATATATATATATATATATATATATATATATATTATTGAGGAGAGGGTTTTACCCCCCCACCCCACCCCACCCCATGACTACTATGAAGTTGTAGCGGCTTAGCCGCTAGCCCACGACAGTGCCATGGGAGCCAGTGGCAACTGCTGGCTAGCTCGTGGTTAAAGTTAGCCAAGGGGGCCCGTGGGGAGCCCATGTGAGCCGTTACCTACGAGAAACCCCAAGGGGTTATTTTTTCTATAAAATAAAAATATATAATATATAATATTTTTATATAATTAAATACAATTTTATTTAAAATTTAATGATAATTAAATATTAATTAATATTTAATAATTTAATAAAATTATAGCTTTAGTTTATATGTAATAAATATTAAATATGATTTAGTATTTACTAATTAATGGATTTTAATCTATGGTTAATTTTAATATTTAATAAATGTTAAATATTAATATTTATTATTTTTTATCAAAAAAATTTAGTTTTATGAATATTTATGAGGTTCATATGTATTAATAAATTGACATTTTTATAATAATTATTTAAATAGAAATTATATCTATATTTAAAAATAATAATAATATCATTATTAATAAACACTTGGTGTTTTGATTTGTATGGAAATTTTATCAAACAAGTGAATATTTATGAGTTATTATATGAACGCTTTTGTAGTCAATTGGACTTTAGTCAACAAGATGATTGTTTTAGTAAACTAGAATTTATAAATTGGTTTTCGTTCCTTTAGCATGTATTTAAGACTTTGATTGTAATTGGGGAACTACGTTGGATTTTAGGAAAAAGTATGCCAAAGGCTTAGGGGTGTATTTTTCTCTACTGATGTGTTTGTTTATGATGTTTTGTGGAGCTATGTAATTCGATCACTTTTTACCCAACCTGATTTCTTAAGCTCATTATTTTTCGTAAACTCTTTGAGAGTGTTTTTTATGAGTTATGGTTTGAGGACTATTAGGGATTTGTGATGTGATGGTTTGAGTGATAATCTACAACTGATTGAATAACTTGATAAACTGAATGGACAAATGAAAGACAATGATTAGAGATCATCAAGCTACTAAAGTGATATGTAAGATAATTAAATCATTCAATATGTTATCATTGATGTCAACTAATTTTGACTATACTTATCATGATAGTTACAAACATCTGAAGAAGAAAAATGGTAAATGAAAGAGATATCTGCATGAAGAAGAGATGTATATGGAGATATGGCTAAGATATACATTGGGTAACTTATTGATGAGCCTATGGCATCATTTTGTTGACTTGATTGTATTACATGAATTTGTTTTGTATTGAAGATCGGAATTGAACAAGTTAATGTGGTTGGTAATTAGAGATTTATGTATACATCGAGCCAGTGCAGTGTATACTGAGTATCATTAATAACTGAGTTAGTATTCACTGACACATTCTGTATTAACCAAGAAGGAGAAACAATTAATGTTATAACAGCTGACTGAATTGATGGGCTAGAAAAATTGCATATGATTATGAGTTAAAAGATAAAGTTTGTTATGAGGATCTAACGATTGACAAAATTCATAGATGATCAAATGGAAGAGATTGAAATGTGTTAGAGACACATCTGCAGAGGAAGCTTGAAGTGGCAAAATGAAAAATGGAGATTAAGAGGAAAAATCTAATGTATGAGATGAAAATGATGTCTATTTAAAGAGACATGAGATTCATTATTGAGTCTAGAGCCTATTGAATCTGTAGGAGAAATCATGTAAAAGGAAGTTTTCAAGCACCACTTATCAAACTGATTATAGATAGAACCGAGTAGAACTGCAGGATAACCAAGCTTCAGAGTATTGTTGACCAAGCTGAATATGATGAAGGATATGAAGGAGTGAATCGATTATTGATTAGAGGAGGTATTATGAGCTTAGCATAGATCTGAAAATCTACAATCTTAGTTGTATTTGAATCAGATCACTACTGTATCAATTTAATCATTATTATAGCTAAATCTCTTAACCGAGTGGACTTAACAGTCTTATTTGTATTTCAATATGACATTCCATGAATGTTGATGGTTTTCTTTTTGACCCCATAGTGAATGTTGGTCAAGAGTTAATTGGTAGTGATAAATCCTTTAACCACGTCACACCTTATAGTGTGCATTGTAACCTTTAACAGGGTTGGATCCTAACCGAGCTCACTTCAGAAGAGTGAAATATTTTGGGTTACTGGTCCCAAGTAGGTTTTCCCTTAGCAGGGTTTCCACATTAAAATTCTTGTGTTATGTGTTATTTGATATGATTGGATTTTTCTTTTACTTTACAGATTTCATATTTTGGATTAATCGATAAACACAATATTGAATTTACTAGTATTCGGTAAATGAATAGAAAGATTGTTATTGCCATCTTACCGAGTTGGTTATTTGGTTGAAAAAGTTTGAATATATACATATGGGAGTTTGGGACTGTAGTATAACCGAAATTAATTGATTCACCCCCCTCTCAGTTATCTAACAATTGGTATTAGAGCGTTTGTGCTTGAAAATGAAGTTTGAAGGACTTGAGCTAAAGATCGCATGATGTATAAGAGAGAGGTGCCAAAGCTTAACAAAGATAACTTCACAACATGGAAAAGCAGAATGAAATTTCATATATCATGAATTGGTGAATCTGCACTACTCTATATGACTAATGAGTACATACAACCATTTATTGGACCTTTGACTGTTGATTAGCTAAGAGACAGACATGAACATAACATGACAATGATAGAGATTCATGCTTCGCTATCTGATGTAGAATTTGAAGATATCAAAGCATGTACTTTAGCAAAAGAAATGTGGGACAAACTGACACTAGTCTAGGGAGGAGATGTGAATGTAATGAGAGCAAGAGATGAAAGCCTTAAAGGAAGATTTGATGACATGAAGATGAAAGAAGGAGAAAACATTTCATAGTACTGATTCAAGGAGGTTGTTAATGCTATTCAAGGAGAAGGAGGTGTTATTGATGAAGAAATTGTTGTGAGTAAAATTATTAGAACCTTGTTGCCAATCTATGCTATTAGAATCTCTGCAATTCATGAAATGAGATCTGTAATGGGTAATGTTCTTACACTTGATAGTCTAATTAGTAAATTGACTACTTTTGAGCTGAATAACTATGATAACAGTATTGTATTTGTTGGTGTAATTAATTATTCCTAATTACACTTTACTTAATCTTACTTAGGTTAATGCATTGCATAGTAGTTTGTGATTGAGACACCTAGGAGTGTGCACATCTAATAAGCACATGGTGTAGGAGAAATTCCACTTTTGGTGTGATAGTTGTCTTCACATACCTCATTGTGTGTGAGATCCACCTTTCATGCTCTTATCACATTATCATCCTAATCCAATGCACATACTTTATTGCATATTGGAGGATGATCCACATTTGGTGGACATGTGATTACACCTAGCATAGGTGATAGCTTATCATCTCCCTATCATTCTCTCATATCACCTTTCCTATATAAGGAGGCCTATTATGTAATCATTTTAACTCACATTGAGCATTGAGCAATTCATTGGATCTATTAAATCCATCCTTGCATTCATATTTTCTCTCTTGTGCTTTTCTTCAACCTCTAGATCCTTGGTTCAATATTTGCTATTTGCAAATTCTTACATGGTATCAGAGCCATTGGAGTGTTTAGATCAGCCAATTTGAAGAGAGCTTGATGCAAGCTTTGAAGGTCCAAATCTTAGATCTGGCAACCAACGTGTGATAGAGGCGTCTTGGAGTAGATCTGACCTCACCATTGTGTCTGGGAGGTTGTTTCGGTTAAAATCGACTATAAACTCATCCATATTCAGCGAAAGTCAAATTCGAGGCAAAAAAATTTTGCATATCAGACCGTACGGCCTGATTTGCCTCTGCGGTATGATTTTATTAAAAAAAAATAAAAATTTTTACCCTGCAAATTTTTGGATTTTTTTATTATTTTCTCTACAAAAGTTTGAAATTTTTCTCTAAAAATATGGGCTAAGTACAACCCTTGTACATAAATCACTATGCCTAGTGAATATTCCATTTCAGCAGCCACAGCGTAGTAGAGAAAGCACGCTACCCAACAGGACAACAAGAGCAGTGCACAAGCCCACATGTCTTTCTTGTTTTTTTAGGAATCGGGTCTTTGCACATATAAAAGGGTTTGAAACCCTCAATGCAACAAATGTGGGACTAAATATTAGTCCCACCACCAAAGGCCACTGCCCCACTCATCTCAAAAATGCCACCATCGGCTGCAGCTCCCTCCACCACCGCGCGCTCCCTCAGCACAATACCCGTTGCGCCGAGAACCTCCTCCGCCACGGTCACAACCCGCCACCAGTCACTCCTCTGCGATCTGCAATCTCTGGCTGATCTCCCTGCATGCTCCGCCCCGGTCTCAGACATCCGCTCGGCTCAACTGCCACCTCACCTCTTCCACCTCCGCCCACAGTGAACCTCCACGCGAACAGGTGTAGACCCCGCCAGCAGACCCACCTCTCCCTAGTCATCCGTGCCTACGTGGCAGCGCAAACCTAGACACCTCAGCAGCCAGCAGGTGACCTATCAGTGCCACATCACCAAGACATGTAGGCATCCATACAGCATGGACAAGTATGACAGAAATAGTCAGCATCCACATCAGCCGAGGGTCCTCATTTTGCTTGCGTCAGCATTTTCTTATGCTAAAATTGACGGCCGTTTAGCCGTCATCATAGGGTGAAATTGGGTCTTTTTCATGGCTATATGACCATAAAATTTAAACCCGTATATCACTGATGTCATCAGGGTTTGAAATTTTGCAGCCTTCACCATTGGAGATTTCATTTTGACAGTCCGACTTCAAAGGGCTATAACTTGCTCATTTTTGCTCCTTTTTTCGAGAAATGTTTTTTGAAATTGAGTAAAATTTCATCAAGAATTTAGTGGTGGTATTATTTTGGTGTTTTGGTGGCTTGATTTGTCAAAAATTGTAGTTTTTGGTGACTGTACCCATCTATTCCTGATTTCTACAACTTCCAGGGCTTCGTTTGGGCACATACGATAACATTTTGAGGTGAATTTTTTTTTGAAAGTGCATGATTTTTTGTCCACTTTCCAGATCTGTAATCAGATTTGAGTGATTTTGGGTAGACATATCACTTTCAGAAATAGGTCATTTTGGGGCTATAATTACACTTGGTTAATCCTTGGATTTCAATCTTCTGATTTGCATCAATCATTTGAAGGAGTTATTAGTAGTTATCAGTCATTATTTGGTTGCAATATGGATAATTCAAAGGTTAAAATCCTCACTCCATATAACTACCATGAATGGAAAGTATCTTTAAGTGATCATTTGTTGAGTCTTGGATTGCTTTGAATGACTCTTGGGTAGGATCAAGAACCTCAAATAGGTGTTGTAGAATGGAGAAAATGGTTTGATAGAAGAGATAAAGCACTTGGCTCTCTTAGATCATCCATCTCTTGCGACATGCTCTTTCATATTGAATCTTGCACAAATCCTCATGATGCTTGGATCACATTGGAAGGACTCTTTGGTAAACCTGATAGAATGAGAAAATTCAGATTAGAGAATGATCTCATAGGTCTTAATCCTAGGGATTTTGATAACATTCAAGATTTTTTCTCTAAGTTCAATACTATTAGATCAAAGCTTTCTTCATGTGGCATTGTTAAAGGGGATGAACAATTGATCTTTTCTATTCTTTCCAAGCTTGGTCCTGATTATTATATCTTTGTTTCTATATTCTATGCTACTATGGATGCTCTTAGTAGTGCATACAAATTGCCCTCTCTTGATGAATTTGCAGCGCAACTCACAAGGGAACAAGCAAAGTTGGCACACATGGGTCAGTTGAAGCCTTCCACACATCAATAATTGATTGCAAGTGAGTCTACTTCAAAGGCTTCTAATGGCAAAGGAAAGAAACACAATAAGGATCCTAAGCCTCATGACAAAGGTAACGAATCCTCTTCACCAAAAAGTACTGAATCCAAGTCCTCTTCAAGAGAGGAATCATCTAGAAGAAAGAGAGATAAATGTGCATATTGTCAAAAGTTAGGACATGATGAGCATAAGTGTTTTCAAAAGAAGATTGATGAGCTAACTCACATTATTCAGAAACACAACATTAAGTTTCCCTCATCAGTGTCTTCTCCTTCTTCTACACAATCGACAGCTTCTACATCTTCATTATCATCCAAAGATAAAGGTAAAGGACAAGCATTCATGGCTTCCACACATCCTGAGCAAGGTAAATGGCTTCTTGATTCAGGTGCATCACATCATATGGCATCTTCTATGGATATGTTTTCTTCTATTGAGCCTTGTAATTCTCCTAATATTTTGATGGGTAACAACACATTCATGAGATTTTGTGGGAAAGGTTCTATTCCTATGGGAGAAGGGACATTTAATGATGTTCTTTGTGTACCATCCTTGACCACTAATCTCCTTTGTATTTACCAAATTACACATGGGGCACAAGGTAAAATTGTTGAGTTCACTCCTGATTATGTCTACATTAGGGACATGGAGACTAGAGATGTCATAGCTATGGGAGTTGTTGATCATACATCACACTTGTATTCTTTTTCCACTTTTGTTGATAATGATGATGATATTCATGATGTACCCATCCCTTTGCCAAGGGATAATTATGAGGAGAACTTTGGGCACTTGAATCATTTTGTTGTTGAGACAAGTGTTGATCTTCCTACTCCTCCACCTCCTACTTCTTCAGACATGGGCTCTACTATTCAATAGGATGATCATAGTGTTTCAGATCTTGCAGAGTGCGATGACTACTTGGATGCATCTTCAGCATTTGTTGATTCTCATGATGCAGATTTGGAAGACATACATGAGGGGGTTTCTCTTTCCCTTGATGACAGTTTCATCATAGATGGGGACACTTCTTCCCCTTCTTTGGAGATTGGTGTACTTGATTCTTCTCCTTCTTCACTTGATTTTTCACATGAAGTGATAGATTCTTTGAACTTTGAGATTCCTATTCAGTCTTCAGAGATTCATGCATGGAGACCTACATCTTCTTCCTCCTTCCATTCACACAAGGATTGGCTTTTCATCATTTGATGTATCTATTTCTTCCTATGGGGAGACATGTTTCTTGTAAGCATTGGTTAATCTATTGTTTTCAGGTACTCTTCATCAACATGGGAGCTTCTACAATATGGGGGGGATATCATGTCTCCAACTATCCTTCTTATGGGGGGATACTTCTTTGTATATACATGATGTATGTAGTTCTTGGGGGGTCTTGAGCACTCCATGCATCTTGTTTTCTTCTCTCTTTTTGGGGGAGGGTTTTTCCCATGAGGTTTTCCCTCTTTCTCCACTTTATGAGAGTTATGCATTTCATGTATTGCATTTTGTACATGGGTACCTAACATGGCCTAGTAGCTGGGACCCATCTTGCATTGTGAGTTTAAGTGCATTCCCCTAAGTTGCACTTAAGGGGGGGTGTTGGTGTAATTAATTATTCCTAATTACACTTTACTTAATCTTACTTAGGTTAATGCATTGCATAGTAGTTTGTGATTGAGACACCTAGGAGTGTGCACATCTAATAAGCACATGGTGTAGGAAAAATTCCACTTTTGGTGTGATAGTTGTCTTCACATACCTCATTGTGTGTGAGATCCACCTTTTGTGGTCTTATCACATTATCATCCTAATCCAATGCACATACTTTATTGCATATGATCCACATTTGGTGGACATGTGACTACACCTAGCATAGGTGATAGCTTATCATCTCCCTATCATTCTCTCATATCACCTTTCCTATATAAGGAGGCCTATTATGTAATCATTTTAACTCACATTGAGCATTGAGAAATTCATTGGATCTATTAAATCCATCCTTGCATTCATATTTTCTCTCTTGTGCTTTTCTTCAACCTCTAGATCCTTGGTTCAATATTTGCTATTTGCAAATTCTTATAGTATTGAGTGTTGAGTCTGCATTTATGTCATCTTTGAAAATTGGAAAATGAAGCAGTAAATATATGATAAGAAATGAAAGTGACCATGACAGGGATGAAGATGGACTTGATGAACTTGAAGCACTTATGGCTAGAAGGTTGTAGAAAGGTAAAGGAAGGTATAAAGGGAAATTACCTATAGCATGTTTTAACTATAAAGAAATTAGTCATATTGCAGCTAGATGTCTGCACAGGAAAGATGATGACAAATTCAATGATCGATCTAGTGAAAGAAAGAATGACATAAGAGATAACCAAGATCGTAGAAGCAACTGACACTATGACAAAAGAAACAACCAAGACTACAAAGACAAAGGCAAGAAGGCATGTTACCTTGTTGGAGATGATGATGATGACACCAACACTGACACTGATGAAGATGTTGAGGTGGTATTCATAGCTTTGAAAAAAGATTCAGAAGAAGAAGAAAGGTAAGTAGAAACAACACTTATAAAATTAGCAAGAATGATACATGGATTATTGATAGTGGTTGTACATATCATATGACTAGTGATGAGGATAAATTTGAATACCTTGAACACTATAATGGAGGATCTGTTAAAATGGGTAATGATACACCTTGTCAAGTAAAAGAAAAAGGATCTATCATGTTGAACAATAAGATTTGATGTGAAAATGCATATTGGGTGAAGGGACTTAACTATAACTTGTTAAGTGTAGCATAGTTGAATAACTCAAGTCATCAAGTTGCATTTGAAAGTAGGGAGATGAAGATCTATGATGAAACATGAAAGTTGGTCGGTAATGGTGAACAATCTAAAGGTAATCTGTTCTATCTTGACAATATTGAAACTTCTTGTTTGATGGCTAGAACTAAAGATGTGTGGTTTTGGCATAAAAGGTTGTGTCATGTGAATTTTGATAACATGGTTAAGATCAATAAGAAAAGAAAAGTTAGAGGTTTACCGAGCTTATCTAAACCTGACCATGTCATGTGCAAACAATGTCAAATAGGAAAAATGTCAAAATCTAGTTTCAAGAGCAAGACCTACTCATCTAAAGCTATATTGGAGTTGGTTCATACCAACTTATGTGGTCCTATGAGAACTCAGAGTTATTATGGTGACAGATACTTTAATCTATTTTTTGATGACTATTCTAGGATGATGACAATTATGTTTTTGAAAGAGAAATCTGAAGCTTTCAAAATGTTTAAATGGTATAAAGATAAAGTGGAAAAATAAAGTGGAAAAGAGTTAAAATTCTTAAGATTTGATAGAGGAGGTGAGTTTATTTTTTATCAATTCACTAACTTTTGTAATGAGCATGGAATTAAAAGATAGGTTTCTGCACTGAGAACACCACAACAGAATGGTATTGTTGAAAGGAGGAATAGATCCATAGTTGATTGTTCTAGAACACTAATGATTGTGAAAGATGTTACAAAAATGTACTGGAGAGAAGTTGTTAGCACTTTTGTATACACATTTAACCGAGTACAACTGAAGAAAGATTCAAAAAAGACACCTTATGAGTTATGGTTTGGGTGCACTCCTAATGTAAGTTATTTTAGAATTTTTGGAAGTAGATGTTACATTTTGAAAGATGATAGAAATGGGAAATTTGATTCTAAATGTGATGAAGGAATATTTTTGGGATATTCTACTAAGAGAAAAGCTTACAAATGTTTGAACAAGGTTTCTAAAAAAAATGATTGAAAGTGCTAATGTGAAAGTTGATGAGTTTGCTGAGAAAAATGATGAAGAAAGTAAGAAAGAACTAGAAGAATATGGTAGATATAAATTCATTGAGTTACCTAACCCTCTACCTGAGTGAGAGGTAGAAGCTATCAAGAAATAGGAAAAAGACATCGAGCATCAGCCTATAGAGACCAAGAATCAGGAAATTGCCACCGAGGAAGAAATTGAACCTACAACAACTAATGAATAGAGGAGAGAGAAAATATTAGCAAAATTTGTGAGAAGACACCATCCATAAAGCCAAATTATTGGAGATGAGCAAGCTGGCATGATGACATGAAGTAATTTGAGATAGAACACATGTTTATTTTGTGAATTTGAACCTAAAAATGTTAGAGATGCACTTGAGAATGAGGACTGGATTAAAGAAATGAATGAAGAAATTGACCAAATAGAGAAAAACAAAACATGGACATTGGTACCAAGACCGAGTGATAAAAATGTAATTGGAACCAAATAGATATTCAGAAACAAGTTGAATGAGAATGGTGAAGTCACTAGGAACAAAGCAAGACTTGTTTGTAAAGGGTATGCACAAGAAGAAGGAATTGATTATGGTGAGACTTTTGCACCAGTTGCTAAACTTGAAGGAGTTATAATACTACTTGCATATGTTTCACACAAAGGATCCAAATTATATCAAATGGATGTCAAATCAGCATTTTTGAATGGAATACTTGAGGAAGAGGTTTATATTGAACAACCTGAAGTTTTTGTTGATCCAAATAAGCAAAACATGGTATGTAAATTGCACAAAGCACTATATGGACTAAAACAAGCACCAAGAACATGGTATGAAATATTCCATGCTTATCTTATTAGTATTGGATTTGTGAGGATAAGTGACAATAGAAATTTGAATTTGAAAGGAGAAACATATGACAATATTCTTATTGCAGAATTTTTGTTGACGATATTATATTTGGAGGACATGATAATCTTTACAAAGCATTTGCTGCTGAAATGAGAAAGGAATTTGAGATGTCAATGTTTAGAGAGATTAAATTCTTTCTAGGTTTGCAAATTATACAAAAAAATGAAGGCATATTTGTGTGTGGTAAAAATGTGATTAAGTTAAACACACTTCAATGAATCATTACTTGATCTACTTTGAGAAAAATGAAAACATGTAAGGCTTATTCAAAAGATATCAAATCGATCCATTGCCTTCTAGTAGATTCATGTTTGGGATGCTCTCAGATTCATTGCATTCCAGTGACATGAAAACAAATCTAAATGAAGGATTTAACATGCATGTGGTATGAGATGCAGATTTATGCAATTATCAATTGATGTTCATCCAATTAACAAAAAATTGAGTTTTCCTATGTGATTAATATGCAATGATAATGAAGATACTAATCTATGATGAAACTATGATTAATCCATATTAAGCATGAAATAAGATTTTCCTATCAAATGTATGCAATCAAACTAAAACTTATTAATTTCAATGCAATAATGGCTTAAATACTTAGAAAACAAAATGACAACATTACTTTAGCAAAAACTTGGATCCTCTGTGATGAGAATGAAGCCTTCTTATATAGAATTGAATTAGAAATGAATTGATATGATTGATTGAGAATGAGAGGTAAAGAATGATTCAAAGATTTCGTCTCAATAGAAACTTTCTAAATCAACTAGAGAGTTCAGTAGAGGAATTCTAGAAACTTCAAAAGTTTGTTGAGTCAACTGGATTGATTTTTCAGTTAACTATTTTGTTTCCATTTTATAAGATTGAGTTGATCAAAAGTTTCCAAAAACTGTCTTTTGATGACATCAAAATGCATTTTAAGATTTTAATAATAAGTTAAATGCATTTTTATCAAAAGTGGGGAAATAATTAATTTAAATTCCTTTTATAATTTGTTGACAATTATCTTATTCATTTAATCAATATTTAGAATATTCATTAAATAAATAGTTAGAGATTTGATTTATTTCATTTATTTAATTAACCTTTGAATCATTAATTAAATAAATAGTAAGAATTTGGTATAAATGCCAATAATGCCTGAGATTTAGGAATTGATTAATTATTGTTGATTCAGTGCAGAAATCGGGATGAAATATCAATCAGGTCAATATGATGGATTTAGAGAGCCTTGGATTAGGACTTAGGATAATTGATCAAAATGAAGAATAATTTGAGATTAGGGGCCTATGGTTTTGGGTGACCATTTTTGAGTGATTACATTTACCCCTCTTTGAATTGATATGCGATGAGTGCATTGATTCAAAGAACAGATAATGACAACTAACCAACTTGATGTGAAGCGATGAAGTTAATTACTGTCGAAAAGATTCTTAAACCGTTGGTTTGGTTTGAATAATCAATTAGTTTGCTATGAAGCGATGAAACTGATTATCATTAGGAGATTGATAATGCCATTGACTTGATTTGGTGTAATGAATCCAAATGGACTCGATTAAGGACAAAACCAGTTTGATATGAAGCGATAAAAACTGGTATGCCCCTTGAGACTTGATGACAAGAAATCTCAACTTGATGTCGTGCGGTGAAGCTAAGATGCCCCTGGTATTTCATTATGATTGATTTGATTATGTGATTACTAAGTTGTTGATGTTATGATCATGCCCCCTCGGGAGCGAAATTGAAAGATGAAAGGGTTCCCTAGTGTGATTGAGTAATGCAAGATTTAAGGTACATTCTACATTGAATATAAGGTTGGTTGACCAGGTTTGACCAAAACTTGGGTATGGGTTAACCAAGATTCAGGAGCAGTGAAGACATGAATAGGAAGAAATAGTATCAATTGGGAGAAGAAAAAGTTGGTTAGACAAGTGGTCAACTGTTATTAGGGCTTGAAAGTCAAACAGTGATTTTGACTAAGTTAAGGATGTTAGATTTCAACTCTGACCCCAAAAATGAGATCAAAGCAGGTCAATTAGGTAAGGGTGCGAATTTCAAGGCAATTGGAAGAAGTTGAAAAATGGGTCAAAGGACTATATAAAGGCCAAACATGTCACTTTCCATTCATTTGAATTCTTTGAGTTTGTGGATTTCAAAAACCCTCTCAAAGTGAAATGGAAATCCCTGTGGAAACTCACTGATTTGAGTGATAATGAGTGCACAATTGGCCTAGACACTATGGTCCAGCGGTAAGTTCTCAAAAACCAAGCTCTATGTTAATCAATTTTGTGCTTTCTAGTTCATTTTTTGTGTTTTAAACCTTCATGGGCACGTTTACTCATACCAGCTTGTGAGAAGACTCATACAAGTAAACTCATATTGGGCTCAACTCATACTGGCCACCTAGGATTCTCGTACAAGGCTTGCCCTTGACTCGTATGAGGATTCAACATTCTTCCCTTCTGCTCATGCACTTTATTGCATCTACTTGTATTTGAGGGTTTACTCATACGAGAGCTACCCTTTACTCATATGAGAAAACCCTTCTATCTTTGTTTGCTTGTATGAGTAACATCGAGTATTTTTGGAAGTATAAATGTCAGATTTTAAATTTGCTAACTTTTACAATATGAGCTAGGATATGTTCTTGAGTTTGTGAATATAATTCGATGCACTGACACTGATGATCACTTGGTTTATGCATGTAGGAGGTACTTCATGATATATAGTTCAGGATCACATATCCACCGACATCAAGATTGTTGGAAAAATTGTTAGAGGATGAGCGCAGTATCTTGGCTAAGTGTGGGTTTGGTTGGCTCGGAGGGGTTCTAGATATCAGTGTGAACCACAAATTGTTAACTGCTTTGGTGGAGCAATTCCACAATGAGCACAATAATTTTCACTTACCCACAAGTGAGATTACCATGACCCCAGAGGATATTTATCAAAGGTCTCTTGATTGATTTCTCCTTGGATAATATTTTATGTTGGGTAACTAAATTCATTTAGGTCTCTCCACCAATGTGGCAGACTTGGTTTAGCTAAATAGGTAGGATCTTCTATGCCAATATGTAATAGTCTCTCAAAGGGTAAGGGATCAGTTTCAAGTTCATCATCACCATCTGAATAAAAAATGGGACCATCTCTATCAATGGTTGGTTGAAATCTAGCTTCTCTAAAACCAACACCAGTCTTATCCCTAAGATTGTAAAATTTTGCATGAAGTGGTTCAACCAGCCCTATGTTATTTAGTCCTAGGGGTCCCTTCCCCTTGTAACCCATCTATTTAGCTAGATCATATCCCCTGGTGTAATTTTCTTGGGATATTTCATAATGTTTGGCTTCAGTATCATTAGGTTCTTTGTAGAGCCATGCCAAGATGGTCTTTTCCTCATTTTCATCCTCCAAAGGTATAGAATCTTATACAAAAGCACCATCATAAATGATTTGTGGTTGTGTATTGGTAGGTCTCATATTTTCTGAAGGTCTACCATATGATCTAGGAGAGATTGGTAAAGATGTCATAGACAAGAGGGGTTCAATCTGATATCCCCCCATTCCTGTATCTTGGATTCTCAGCTTCTTTTCCATGTCTATCATCATAGCTTTTCCATATTTGGAAGTAG
The DNA here is from genome assembly GCA_027943335.1 of Chamaecyparis obtusa. Taxonomy (NCBI): domain Eukaryota; kingdom Viridiplantae; phylum Streptophyta; class Pinopsida; order Cupressales; family Cupressaceae; genus Chamaecyparis; species Chamaecyparis obtusa. The sequence continues at coordinate 460,403 of BSBK01001925.1, forward strand.
ATGCCTCGCTATTATGAGGGATGAGTGTATCAGTTGCCTATTTTAGAGTATTGCAAATGTAGCTAGTATCTACAGGCACAGTGACTTCAATACCATTGAAGGGAAACTTTATACATTGATGGAAGGTTGATGGTACAACTTGCATTTCATGGATCCAAGGGTGGCCTAGCAATATGTTGTATGCTAGCAAAAGATTAAGTACTTGATAGATAACCTCTCTTTCTACTGGGCCTACTTTGATCGACAAGCACACAAGACCTTTAGAAGATCTTTCCTATTCATCGTAGGCTTTTATTGTGATCTTCTTCTTAGGATCAATAGAAGACTTAGATAAGCCTAACTATTCAATGAGTTTATATGTAAAGATATTTAATCTTGTGCCTCCATCTATCAACACATGTTTGACTCTATGTTTTTAGATCATGATTTCAATGTGTAGAGGATGGTTGTGCAGGTGACTTAAAGAATTATCATCCTCCTCTGAAAATGATAGATAGTGGGGTGAGGTCAGATGACTTACCATAGACTAGAACCGATCTAAATCTAAGTCCTTAGGGACATTGGTGTTTGATAGGGCTTGATCTAAGATCTCTTTATGAGTAGGGGAGATCTTAAGCAATTCAAAGATCGATATTTGAACAGTAGTCCTTTTCAGGTGCTCAACAATGCTATAGTCAGCAGGATGAGGTGGAACTAGCTGTTTAGAATTTGAAGACTTAGGAATGATTGCAACTAGTTGTTTTCCTGATGAAGAGGGTTTTGATGATTGACTGTGATGTTGGGGGTTTTTGGTCCTCCTAAAGTGACTTTGGCATGTGCATGAGTCACTGCATTGGCCACTTTACAAATCTTTTTCTTGCTTAGGTACAATGATGACATTACAACATTCAAAAGGGGATGCCTCAAGCATGTTGATGACATTACTATCATTGATGCCATATGTGTGATTAATTTGAGCACCTTCTTTTGGCTTAGAGCTTTCTCCCTTTTCATATTTTGGTAAAGGGTCTTTAAATGCATTGTGATCGGTATTGGTAATATGATTGTCTACTATGATCACCTCATTGTCAATGAGATCTTGAATCTCATGCTTAAGTCTCATGCAGCTTTCAGTTTTATGCCCTTTATTCCTATGATAGTCATAGTAATCATTGTCATTCCACCACTTAGGTTTTACTTTTGGCTCATAGGGCCTAGAATTGTCTGGTAGAGTAATGAGTTGATTTGCAAGAAGAGTCTTGAGTGCCGACCCATATGATTCCCCAAGAGGTGTGAATGTGCACTTGGGCTTGGCCCATGGTTTGTCTTTGAGGAATGTGCTTGTTCCCTTGGATGGGGATTTTGTGGTGTTCTCATCAGCTTTAAGGGCTTTGGAGCCACTTGTAAGATTAAACACTGTTGGTTTAGGTGGAGGAACAACTTGATCTACCACCCCATCATTCACCACATTCTTGTTCTTATTCCAATATTTTCTCTTATCTTTGGAATTGGAATTGAACTCATTTTCTTTGTAGAGAGTAATCTCTCCTTTCTTTACAAGTACATCTTCTATTTTAAGTGCATTTTTCACCAGTTTGTCAAAGGTATCAAGATCTTGAAATTGAATGGGGAATTTTAACTCTGGGATCAGCACACTGATAAAGATGTCAATTTTCTCAATCTTGGGAATGAGACATGGATAACGTGAAAAGATACTCCTCCATCGTTGAAGGAATGTCAAGAAAGATTCTCCCATTTTTTGTTTGGTATTGCAAAGATCAGTCATTGTGATGGGATGTTGGATATTATACGAGTAATGTTGAAGGAATTTTTCAATCAGTTAATTGAAATTTTTTATGCCTATGGGTAACTTTGAAAACCACTCTATTGCTTGTCCTCCCAAGCTTCGAGGAAATAGTCACATTAGATATGTTGTTTCATGCATAAATTCCATGCATTGTGCACACAATTCTTGGATATGGTCTTAAGGATCATAATTCCTGACATACTTGTCAAATTTTGGAATTTTTACCCCTCATGGGAATGAGGGTAAGTACAAGTTTTTTTTCAAAAGGGAATGGGCAGATTGAGTCAATAGAATATTTAGACATGGGCTTCTCTTGACTCATCTTCATCATTTGTAATTCAAGTTGTAGTGCTTGCAATTGCTTGGTTAGAAGTGTTAGAGGAGTTTCCTCTTCTTTGGCAATGACATCTTCTGCCTTATATTGGGGAGACAATTGGGCCCCTTGCTTTGCTAATTCAAGGAAGTACTATTCCTTTTCCCTAGCCATGATAACTTTCATCATTTTAAGGAACTCCTTGTCTGACTTAAACTGAGAAATACTTTCTTCGTCAAGCTCTGATTCACTAGAAGAATCTTCATGATCAACATTGTGAGCACTAATATTATGGTTATCAAAATGGTAGTCGTCATGTTGTTTTACTCATCTAGACATTTTGTGATCTAAGGGTTTTTCTTGATGATATTCAAATTGTTTAGAGCTTCCAGATTTATCTCCAAAAAGTGGATTGATTTCAAATGTGAAAGGATTCTCTTCTGAAAGATTTCAAGAAGATTTTCTAGTCTGAACTGGCATACCTTGGTAATTGGAAAATGTTGATAAGTGAGAACAATCAAGTTTTGGACAAGTCTTGAGCAAGATGAAAAGTGGGATAGCGTCTACTTTGAGTGGGTATTGCAAGTGACTTAGATCCAAGTCAAGGTTAAGAAACCTATTTATCTTTGCCCACACAACTCAAGAGAAGATAATCTAAAAGTATGATGATGGAATCTGATTTTAGGACAGGTTTGTGACAAGATTTGAACTCAATATGATGTTGCTTTGTGTAACCAAGAATGATAGGAAACTATGTATCAAAACCCAAGGTGTGATTTGCAGATTTGTGACAAAGTATTGTACTTGTTTTGCAAAATAATTCTCTGATTTTCAACGACAGCAATATGTATGCAACTTGCAATGTGTGATTTTGGAAGTTTCAGATTTTTAAGACTTTAAATCTTTCAAACAAAATGCAGTCTATGTTTTTGGATTTTTAAATTTATCAAAACAACATGCAAAGTATGAAATGATATGAAACTTAAGAACTATATGCAATATGATTTTTAGAGGGCTGAAAGTTATGACAACTATGCATCTAAATGGAATGCAACTAAGGTTTGTGCAATCTGATTTTGAATGAAGAGTGACAGCAAGCTTAAAGAATGTTCAGCAAATGCAAACTAAGGCTTAATGAAACCTGATTTCTAAGAATACAATTTGTTTTTAGTTGATTTTGGATATGTGAAATTTTTGAAAGAACCTTAGAAGATGCAAACTAAGAGGACAACACCAAGAGGATGAGTATTCAGATCTTGACTTTAGAAAAAAGAAAAAGATCAAAGATATTCAAAAGACAAAAGCAAACTCTCCCAAAACATAGGTAGATTTTGATTTAAAGATAAATGATAAATTCAAAAGGACTGATAACAAGACCATCCAAAATCAAGATCTTTTACTTATTAACAAAAGGGGAACCTCTAATATTGACATCTTTTTCAGATTTTTACATAAAACTTTCAAGGGATCTAAATGAACACTAAGGATTATGTAAGATGCTATGATGGAGGTTTGTAAATGAAGACTAGAATGTAGACTAATATGCAAAATGAATGCTCATGAAAGGACTATTGTGTACTTTGTTATGAGAACTAAAACAAGCAAACCGTGATGACTAATGAAAGATTGTTATGCAAGGTTAGATATGCAAGGATGAATACTTTAATGAAAACTAAAGATATGTAGGAATGAATGACTATAATTCAACTAGGGAATGCAAGGATGAAGTCTATAATGAAAACTTAGGATATTCAAGCATGAACTCTAAAATGAATAAGAACAAAGTCTATTCTAAGATTACAAATGTTTTAAGAACTCTTGACACTTGAAATAGATTGTGGAAAGTTGGTGCAAAGGTGTTTGAATGTCTGTAGGAAATTTTTGTGACCAATCTTTTAGGAATATTTTTGCAAGGTGTTTATGAGTACTTTCTTCTTTTTAAAATTCTTTAAATGTTTTGATCACTCACACAAGACACATCATGCAACAATTCCATTATGTATGTGAACCAAACATGCTACAACTTAGGCTTCAAGGATAGTATCCACTGAATTCCCACTTGAACAAAGTTTAGCCGCACCTACTCATAGTGGATAGCCTAGAAGCTTGGAGGCACAGGCTCCTCCTTACTAGTGCACTCACTTCTCGGGCACACCAAGCTTTGGATTCAAAGGGTCATTACCTCCCAAGTAAATGCTATCTCAACTATGAGCTGCGAAAGTGTGGGATGTCTTCATGGGCATGGGTGACCCCTTGAGCCAGTGGATAGAAGGTTTTTGGCCACTATAAAAAGGTTTTTAGTTTGGGACATCCAATTCTGTGGGTGTATGATAAACTCCTTTTAGAGGTCTCCCAGCCTTGAGAACCAAGGTTTCACACACCACTTGGGTACTGGAGGAGATCTATCATGCAGCCCACACCGTCGATTGGATTATTAATCACAACCACACATTTATATAGCGGTTAGGATGGAGACCTGGCTTTGGCCTGTTACCACTAGAGGTTGTCCCCTGGGATGTTCAATGTGAACACCTTGGTCCAAGGCAAGCCTCTCTAACAGAATTGTATCGATTTCTCTTCACCCAAGATCTGCGAAGGTGAGGGGAGAGGATACATCTATACAACCCTTTGGGATTTATACATGATATGACACATCAAGCAACAAAAAGAAAAGAAATAGATTTATTTCCCCAAGTCCTTATGTAAGCATCTATCAAGTAAGTCTGGGTTTCTAATTGTCTTAAGAAGACAAGAGCATATTCCCATATTACTAACAAGATACCATTAGTGAACCTTTGTTTAAGATGCCTAATAAAAACTTCTAAATTAGACACAACATTTTAGCTTCTACTTCAAGGCAACCTGCATCAAAATTATCAATAGGTCTTAATTGTTTTGCTCTTTATCACTCGTCCTGCAAGAAAAAGGTTTTTTTATTAATGTCTTTACTCAAGCATCCTGCAAATTGATTAGTCTTGTCAGAAACATAGAAAATCAAAATAACATCTTATCAATCCAAAGTATTCACTGCCAGATCACTGAGAAATCAGAGAAAATTCTTGATTCTTTTCAAGGCAGTGAATCAAACTCGTGCAAGTATGTACTGCAAACAGTATGAGTATCCCTAAGTTCTGGTATGAGTCAGGGTCCTAACTCGTACTAGTCTATATGAGTGCTCATACGAGAAAAGAGACCAGTGTTTAACTAGAACAAGAGAAAATTGTGCAATACACTAGAGATTTTTCATACGAGAATGTTCTAGGTCTAGTATGATAAACACTAATATTTGATATGAGTCTTGGTACAGGCTTGTACTATCTTGTGAGAATGCTCATGCGAGAAAATAGGGTCAAAGTACGAAAACCAAGACTCAAAATTTGTGAAGTGTCAAATTTGATTAAGTGGAGATAGAGAATGAAAAATCTCGGCCCCACGGTGGGCGCCAAAATGTGTGTGGTAAAAATGTGATTAAGTTAAACACACTTCAATTAATCATTGCTTGATCTAATTTGAGCAAAATGAAAATAAGTAAGGCTTATTCAAAAGAGATCAAATTGATCCATTGCCTCCTAGTAGATTCATTTTTGGGATGCTCTCATATTCATTGCATTCCAGTCACATGAAAACAAATCTAAATGAAGGATTTAACATGCATGTGGTATGATATGCAAATTTATCCAATTATTAATTAATGTTCATCCAATTAACAAAAATTGAGTGTTCCTATGTGATTAATATGCAATGATAATGAAGATACTAATCTATGATGAAACTATGATTAATCCATATTAAGCATGAAATAAGATGTTGCTATCAAATGTATGCAATCAAACTAAAACTTATTAATTTCAATGCAATAATGGCTTAAATGCTTAGAAAACAAAACAACAACATTACTTTAGCAAAAACTTGGATCCTTTGTGATGAGAATGAAGCCTACTTATATAGAATTGAATTAGAAATGAATGGCTAGGATTGATTGAGAATGAGAGGTAAAGAATGATTCAAAGATTCAATCTTAATAGAAACTTTCTAAATCAACTAGAGAGTTCAGTAGACGAATTCTGGAAACTTTAGAAGATTGTTGAGTCAACTGGATTGATTTTTCAGTTAACTATTTTGTTTCCATTTTATAAGATTGAGTTGATCAAAAGTTTCCAAAAACTATCTTTTGATGACATCAAAATGCATTTTAAGATTTTAATAAGTTAAATGCATTTTTATCAAAAGTGGGGAAATAATTTATTTTTAATTCCTTTTATAATTTGTTGACAATTATCTTATTCATTTAGTCAATATTTAGAATATTCATTAAATAAATAGTTGGAGATTTGATTTATTTCATTTATTTAATTAACCTTTGAATCATTAATTAAATAAATAGTAAGAATTTGGTATAATTGTCAATAATGCCTGAGATTTAAGAATTGATTAATTATTGTTGATTCAGTGCAGAAATCAGGATGAAATATCAATCAGGTCAATTTGATGGATTTAGAGAGCCTTGGATTAGGACTTAGGATAATCGATCAAAATGAAGAATAATTCAAGATTAGGGGCCTATGGTTTTGGGTGACCATTTTTAGAGGACATGATAATCTTTACAAAGCATTTGCTGCTGAAATGAGAAAGGAATTTGAGATGTCAATGTTTAGAGAGATTAAATTCTTTCCAGGTTTGTAAATTCTACAAAAAAATGAAGGGATATTCATAACACAATCAAAGTACATCAAAGAAGTGTTGAAGACTTTTGGAATGGAAGACTCAAAACCGGTAGGTACACTGATAGTCACAAGATGTAAATTGACAAAAGATGATCAGTCAACCGAGGTAAATCATAAATTATATGGATCAATGATTGGTAAACTAATGTATGTTGTGCATAATAGACTAGATATTTCACATGCTATTGAGATTGTAGCAATATTTTCTACTAATCCTAAGGAATCACATATGACTGTTGTTAAGAGGATTTTGAGATACTTGAAGAACACAAAGAATTATGGTTTATGGTATAAGAAACAAGGCAATTTTGAACTACAAATTTACACCGACGTAGATTGGGCTGGAAATATTGATGACCAGAAGAGCACAACCGATGGAGCATTATTTTTGAGAGAAAGGTCAGTTACTTGGATAAGTAAGAAACATACATGTATTTATCAGTCTATTACTAAAGCAAAATTTGTTGTTGCTACTGCTAATTGTTCAAATATTTCATGGGTAAAATAATTATTGAAAGGCATGAATGAGGAGATCAATGATCCAGTGATTATATATTGTGGCAACATAAGTGCTATAAAAATTTCCAAGAATCCGGTGATGCATGCCAAGGCAAAGCATATATCTATTAAGTATCACTATCTGAGGCTACAAGTACAAGAAAAGCAAGTGAAACTAGAATTTGTGAAATCTAAAGAACAACTTGCATACATATTTACTAAACCCTTACCGAAGGATACATTTGAGTACTTGAGGACTAGACTAGGGGTCTATCCCCTATTTTTCAGTCACTAAGGTGATCAGGAGGTTGCATCAACCTATATTTTATTAGAAAATCAAAAGATGTTGATGCATATTGTTCACACTTTAGGTTTCCTAAGGTTGTGAAAGCTGGAACAGGAAAATTGTATACTTGTACATTAAGGTACATAGTCTGAACCGAACAACATGATCTATTTTTCGATATTGGAGAGTTGTTTATTCTTTTTTGCATTGTTGTCAAAGGGAGAGAAAGATTCAATGAAATATTAGTTAGAGAGAACACAAAGAAGGAAGAGAAATTCTAATATATATCCAGTGGTTTTTCCCTTAGCAGGGTTTCCACGTTAAAATCCTTGTGTTATGTGTTATTTGATGTGATTGGATTATTGTTTTACTTTACACATTTCATATTTTGGATTAATCGGTAAACACAGTATTGAATTCACTGGTATTTGGTAAATGAACAAAAATATTATTATTGCCATCTTACCCAGCTGGTTATTTGGTTGAAAAAGTTTGAATATATATATCTGGGAGTTTGGGATTGTAGGATAGCTGAAATTAATTGATTCACCCCCCTCTCAATTATCTAACATTGAGGACCAGTATGTATGAGTTTAGGGTTTGAGGACCAATTTGTGTTCCAGGTTTCTTTTATGGAATTGCATTTGATTATCTAGTCATTTGGGACTTTTGAGATGTTTTTTTATGACTTGTGAGATTAGGGTATGTTATCTAGGTGTATAGATGGGAGTGGCTTGCAATAACCATCAGGGCCCAAAAGTAGCTACCAAGATTGCTTATTGTAAGTAACTTAATAAAGTGATAACATGTTACATTAAATGAGGGTTGTTAAAATGAATTAATAAGATACGTTCCCCACCCATATCTAAGTACTGGATTGATCTCTTGACTAGGATGGGAGTGGGAGAAGATTCTTGATTGAGGTCTTTCATGATTAGTGACCTTGTCTGTATGAGAGGTTTATTGATGTTGCATATGGTCACTTAAGTGTTGGGATCTAGAGCAACTACAAAGAAAAAACTCAAGGGTTAGACGTATGTGATGACACTTCCCTATATACATCTTAGGTTTCCTACATGTGTTGGTTTCCTCTAGATTAGTATGTTTAACTTTATAGTTGAGTTGTACCTTTTGAGCTAGAGATCTTTAAGGATCCCTTTCTTAGTTTGTATGATGGTTTAATGTTGTGTTTTTTATCCAAGTGGGGTCTGTTGTTATCTCCTCAGTACAGTGGGATTGGACCTTTGGCTCCATGTGGTTGGGTGGTAGTGATTCTTTTACCATTGAGATTTTGACATTCCTGAATCGGTGTTGGATGATCCTTGTTGTTGTTACCTTCTTCCTTTTTCATCATTATTAGATACTTGCTCTTATATTTGAGAATATTGTACATGTACCTTGTATATGATTGGTTATTGCATACCCTATCACTTGGGCAATGTAGGATGGTTCGTTGTGTATACCTTATGGTATCAATTGTATCTATGTTTCATTTATCTGATGTTGTACATGTTAATCATTTACATTAGGTAGAGATTGTATGTTGTTATTGTACTTAGTAGATAAATTAACTTATGAGTAATTCTACGTTAAGGAGCTCTTGGGAATTGTAATCTATGTGTTGATTTTATTTCATGAGTATGTGTTATATTACATTGTATTGCTTTCGCATTAATGTACTTGTTGATTATAAACTCTTAAGAAAAACATTATTTTATAAATTTGGTAGTAAGTTTCAAGTTAATTTCTCTTGGGTTCCCTAGCAGGGCATTACAAACAACACAAAAATGAGAGAAACAAGAGGAGAATAATTGTGATATAGTCTGCATTTATTTTGTCATTGATTACATTTGAATTATGCATGTGATTTTGATTTTTCTCTCTTAAAGGTTTAGGATTCATTGCATAGAGTAGAAATTTTGTGGTTGGTTCTTTGATCTCTTTGTGGGTTGTTGTTAAGCTCAAATTTCTACATTTACATAAATAAACACAAACAATGTGCATAAAGGAAAACAATGATTTATGTGGAATAATTCCTTATGGGAGAAAAACCTCTCTAAAAGTTACCCAATATACTATTTAGAAATCAACAATAGAATATAATATACTTGTAGAGAAAGATTCTCATAGGATTATCCTCAAATAAAGATCTAGAGGTAACTTAATAGCTATTAGACTCTTACACAAAAAATCTACATATATAGGATATACAATACATGAAAATGTCAAATGGTATTACAAAATTATGGGTTAAAAACTACATGAAAATTGGCACCCATCTTATCTCCAACCTAATATGCCCTATGATGTGTCAAAACACACATCAACATTCCTAACTCCCTTTTACAAGTCACTTATGTATTAATTATGTGTTTACATTTCCTATTTCAGGAGACCCAACTTCTAGAGGCCATAACTTTTGAATTGGGTGTTCGATTGACAAACTATTTAAATCACCAAAAGGTTTGTGACATGCTATAATATATTGTTATGCAAATTACACAAATTTTAGGCTATTTAGGTATGTCTTTGGCCTTCAAAATTAATTTCCTAAAATTTCTTTGGTGACTTCAAAAATGAAAACTTTAATATCTTCAAATTTAGACAATGATCCTATAATGGATAGTTACAAAAAATTCATCTAGCCCATCCATATTTTTGGGGAAAGTTTAGGAAAAATATGTACTCAAATATAAATTTTCTATAAATAGCAACCTTATGTAAATGAAATTTTAAGACGTCATTTTCCTTACAATATATTCTCTATAATGACAAAGAGCTAAGGAGAAAATAAGTTTTTTGTTGGCTATTTTTGCCACCCTTTAGCCCACATGGATAACCAATTTGAGAGACCTTTATGGGCTAACATCTGTATGTTTTTGGTATAGGAAGTACATTGTGTTTTCTGCATTTTTTAGGTGGGAAAAAATATTGTATGATTTTAGTGCCTCGTATTCCTACGGAGGAGCTTCATAAAAATTAGTTTTCATGTAGACATGTGGGGATACATTGGTGGCATGTTCTTTTGGCTGAAAACATTGTGTATTTTCACCATCAACGTAACTTGGGTATTCTTTTTGAAGATTTTTTTGCCTATCCTGATAGATAATGCTATGTCGATAACTTCCATTAGGGTAACTTGAGTTGTCGCTGAGGTATTTTTAGGCCCATTCTGAAGGGTAATGTTATGCTAATGTTGGGGTTACATTATTCTTGTTTCTCCAATTAGAAAATATTGTGTGTTTTCCATATTTTGGGTCCTGGTTGCTTTGTTTTCAAAGGATTTAAATATCAATCATCTTTCTTGAGATCAATGGCTCAGATTTTATTCTTTTTGTGTGATTAATATAAGGTGCACAAAATTTGAAGTGTGCAAGTCCATGCGGCCAAAAATGTTGTGTTTTTTTGTCATTCTAATGAAAATGTTGTGTCTTTTCAGACCCGCGTTACTTTTTATTGGTGACTGAGACATGGCCTAAGAATAGAAAATTTAGTGTCGAGCTGCATTTTTTGACTTCTACATGCGACGTAAACACTGGTCCTTCCTTTTTTTCCACTTGTTGAGAGTATGGGCATGATTTTCTTGACTGTAGGGGCATTTATTGGCCCATATGCATAAATGAAATTTGTTCTAATTTGTTCTACTTGGGATATCTATTATTTTGTGAAGTGCCTTCATTTATGGTTGTTTCTTGTCACTTCATGATCTATTGCATAAAAAGATCAAATCTTGATCTAATATTCATTTATTCCTATTGTAATGTAGCTTAACTCCAATGTGGTTGGAGTTCAAACTTAACTTCTATATTTAGAGTTATACTAGCTCTATAAAAAGAAATCTCTTGTATATTTTTTGGGTTCTTCTCTCATTTTCTTTGTAGAAGCTATGCTCTACAATTGTAAATTCATTTTCTTTCCATTAATGAAATTATTTGTTTTTACCTCTTCTCACCATTCTGGTATTTAGTGCATATTACTTGCTTTATGATGAATGTTTCTTTCCCATTTTCATAACTTATATGTTGTATCTACTATGCCTGTGAATGTTATACTATGAATGCATCTTTCCTTGTAGCATCCCACTAGTTCTAATATGCATATGGGTTTTGCGAGATAGACTAGAGATAATATTAGTATAGTTTGGGTCTTTTATTGAGGTCAAGTGCAGTCATAGGAAGAGATAGTAACCAAAGTTTCAATCTGGTGCATCACCATATTTCTCTTTCAACATATCCTTCTCAATTTCCCTCAAAAGTAGTAGTTTATGTGCATCCTAATTGTAAGGAAGCTGCCTTCTCTTAAGATTTATCCCCAAAGTGAAAGTCCCACACTTGGAGGTTGTTTCCATATTTCACAAGGTTTCCTAGGTCGCTAACTACCATCTAGGAAAGGTTGCAAAAAATTTTGACAATAGTTTTTGGCATGCCCGGTGAGACTACATTCAAGCTTATAAAAGAATTATACCAGTTTTTTAGTGTCAAATAAAGGATTTCAACTTTTATGTTGAGGAACTAGTGATGTTATTAGCATTATAGCCTTCAAGAAGCTCAAACTAAAGTAATTGGTTTCTCCATCTCTATATTTTTGTTCTCAAACCAGATTTGTTGCAATTCATGCCCAAAATACAAACAATGGCATCTTATAGAGGTAGTTTTTAGTTTAACCAGCTCTCATTTTCAAGTTCAAAAAGGAGAAGTAGACTTTATTTATCACCAATAAGAGATATAGAAGAAACTTCTCCATCCTCTAGATCTCTTTCTACTCATCTTGTTGATAGATCACAACCTAGATTTCTATCCATTTATTTGAATAGACCATTATTGTTCGCAAGTTGACTACACAAGTGTATAAGACTTAATATAGTGTTTTCATTATGGAAACAAAGTCATATAGTGTTTTGGAGTTAGTGCACTTGATGAGAAGATCAAAATTGGCTAAGTGTTGAAGACTAGACAATGTACAAAGTACCTGAAGATCAGAGCATCAACACACGTGCATACAATAGAATTATGGTATGTGCCCTAGAAGTTAAGCTGGTAACATCATATTCATGCTAAGTATAAGAGTGAATGATCATAAGGTTTAGTATGAGGATGATACAGAGAGTTCAAGTTGCACAGATAATGAATCACAGAGAAGAACAGAGCAAGCAATTGACTGTTGGTATTTTGGTTTGCGATTATATTATTATGTTGTAAAGGCTATGCACCTATTGTAATTAGGTTTCTGACATGTAATTATGTTTGTTTGTAAACATGCTTGAGCCAATTCAATTGGAAGCATTGTATGTAATCAGTTAAAGGGCCGACCTAGTTATTTGTTTTGTAAGAACATATAAATATTAGATGTACCCATTGTAATTAGCATGAGAGTTGATATAGATTTCAGACAAGAAAAGTAGAAGTGTGCAAAGAGTTGATAAGATGTATTAGAGATTTTAAAGAGGTCAAAGCATCGGCGCATTAAAGGAACTAATCATACAAGCAGTGTCACAGTGATAGTTCATCCAATAGATATAGTGTGTATCTGAGATCAGAAGGTTGTAGCCTTCACCACTTGACTAGTGAGCTCTAGAACAGTGCATCCACACCCCTAATAGGGTTTATTGTAAAAGACTCCTAACAAGGTCTGGCCCTTGACAAGGTCACTGTACTAAATATATTGTAAAGTAGCTCCTAATAGGGTTAAGGATCTTCTAACAAGGATCATAAAACACTAGTATAGAATATTAGTGGGTGTCAATTCCCACCAAGGTTTTTACCTATTTGGGTTTCCCCGTAACCATATTGGTGTTATGTGTTGTGCTCATGTTTCATGTTTATGTTGATGTTCATTTCAATACTTAAGCATTCAAGTTAGGATTAAAGAATAAATCAAAAGTTCAAATTTAGTGAACACGGATTCACCCCCCCCCCCCCCTAGTGTTTCCATTCCTAAAAATTGGTATCAAAGCTCTAGTCCTCAACAAAGTAGTTTAACCACTCGAGGAGATCATGGATAAAGCTGAAATGAAACATCTAAAAAGAAATCTTGAAGCTTCTCTTGAAGACCTGAACAGATCTGAAAAATAAATTGAAGAACTAAAAGCAAAGGTTAGTGATGCTGAAGTAGTCATCAAAAGGCTAAGAAAGGATTTGAAAGAATTCTCTACCATTGATTTAGGGATAATGATCAAGAAGTTGAAAGAAGAAAATTCATCTCTAAAAGAACATATTGAAGAATTGGATGATAAGCTGACTAACAATTAGGACGTCTATGATGAACAGATCAAAGAGAACCTTCAACCGAATGAAGAATTGAGGCAAGAAAACATGGAAATCTTGGAGCTAAGGAACAACAAAGAAAGCTTGGAAACTGAATTGAAAGAGGTAAAGAATCGCATTGATAAATTGTACACCAATTCTAATTTGATAGAATCTCAGTTGTATGCAAGAAGAGATAAAGGAGATACTAGCTGCATTGGATACAATGAAGCACAAAATCAGATCGACAATATGCGAGCAAGAATGAAAGAACCAGAAGAAACCTCAGATGCTAAGGAGACTAGAAGTCAGACTAAAGATCATGTTGAACCATCCAAGAATGAGCACAAGCCAGTAGATCAAACTTGTTATGCATGTAACAAGCATGGACATATAGCAAGAAACTGTACAAAGGTAAGACCTTTCAATGGTTACTGTTATTCATGCAATAAATTTGGTCATAGAGCTATGAATTATAAGACAAGTCAGAAAAACAAGACTCAACATAATCAGAGAAATCAGGATCAATCAAATGTAAGTTCTTAGAATGTTACATGTCAAATATGTAACTATAATGGTCACTCTGCAAGACAATGTAAAATGGTGACCCATGTCAATGCACAGAGGAATATCAGGCCTCTAGTCACTTGTCACTCTTGTAACAAGGCTGGACACATCTCAAAGTTTTTTAGATCAAGGATGCAAGGTCAGGAAATCCCTAAAAAGCCCAAGGAACTAGTATTGGATACCGAAGGAGAAGTCAAGTTTGTAAAATCTTCAGAGGATGTGAGCTTGATTTGGTCAGAGGCAAAGAAGGATAAGGTTAATGAGAATGTATTGGATGCATCCACAGTGGACGCACCCTCTACATTAGGATGAATGGCCCTTAGGGTCATAGGATGGGCTAATTTATCTCTAGACCCTTGCATGGCCGGTATAATCACTCTCTGAGTATGCGCCTTTAGACTTAAGCTTTTGGAGACTAGAAGAACCTATGTGCAAGAGTGCACAAGCTGATTGTTTGTAGAATGAAAGTTAGAAATTTTCAGTCACAACCTGGTTTACGTGGCAAGCATTAATGGCAGAATTCCTACTTTAAAGTACATAGAAGTTTGTAGATCCCTCATTGCATTCAAATTCAGAGTGATTGGAGACTAGAAGAGCCCTAGAATTTGATTGTGAAGGATTGCAGATTCATTCATCAGTGATTTGCAGTGTATTTGATCAGTTGTGGAAACCCTAGTTCATCAAGCCGATTCAAAAGTCTTTAAAGATCATTTGGAAAGAAATATACAAGTAATGGCTACTCCCATTGTATTTGATGTGGCAGAGAAGAAGAGAAATGTTTTTAAAAGATGTCCATTTAAATCCACACTAGATGACCTAGAAGATGCATTCTCCCGCACTCCCATGGGTGTTATGCATGTGGAAGACATTAGGGCATACATTCATTGCAAAAAGGAACTAGTAGGTTTGGACAGAATAAGAGCGCACATGGAAACCATGATGAAACCTGATAAAACCTTCATGGATGAGTATGCGCAATGGAATAATCATCCTATAGTGGAATATGCTACGACATATGAGTTCTATGAGTCGGAATGGATCAAGATCCTATTCAGCATGATCCACGATGACCTATTTTGGATAGGTGAAGTGTCGGTCAGGATTATAGGAGACCTAATTCATGAGATGACATGCCTCTCAAGGATAGGAATCATTCTTCCAGTGGGTAAGGATGTAAGAAAGATTGTTGAGCAAACATGCAAATCAAGAAGTGATAGGTGTGGAATGACTATGGAGCCTATTGAGCAAAATGACATCAAATTGATATCCATGATACTGGGGTATAGGTTTCAACACACCATCAAGGTGAATAGTGTGTCTACAGCCATAATTCTTGCAACAATAAGACTTGTGAGAGAGAATGGAGAGTTCAATTTGTGTTAGATCTTGTGCACACAACTAATAGATAACATAAGAGCCATTAAGCATGACAAGACCAAGATATTTAGGTTTGGGTCTCTAATAATATACATGTACTTCCACATTCTTGGAAAGGTGTTAGATTTATACCTAGACAAGACTATTCCTACCATGCCATAGATATCCTTCAAAGAAACTACTGAGAGTACACTAAGGGATTATATAACACTGGAATTGAAGACATTCAGGGTTAAGATGCGGATGAGATATCGAATACTAGAGAGTATTGTAGAGAAATACAAAGATAGTATTTGTTTCATGGTTGAGACTAATACAACATGCATAGAGGTTGTTGAACCAAGAACAAAATGGATTCATCCACTAGGATATGAAGTAGAAGATCCTATTCTAGAGGCTTATGCTCAAGTTCTTTTGTCAGCACCTAAGGACCCCAATGAACCTAGATGGGGGACTTATGAAGAAAAAACAAGAGAAGTAGATGTTGTATTGAATAGTGGAGCAACAAAAAGAAAAGTCAAGGTGACTTCAGAGATTCTGAGAATTCATGGAGTGTCTCAAGAAGACCTAGACAAAGCAAGGCAAGAGAAGATTTCTTTGGAATTAGAGAGCGCAGTTGCAACAAAGACAGAATCAGATGACCCAAAGATGAAGAAGGTAAAAAATTAAGAAATTTGATGTTCAGAAGGGTAAAACTGATGTTACTCCTTCTGTGCCCAAGGAAACCATTGACCTTACTACTCCTCCTGAGTATAAGGCAATTCCTAAGAGGAAGAAAGAGATTAGCACTGGTCATCCATCCTCACGAGTAACAAGAAACATGAAGAACACTCAAGCACCTCCAAAAGTAAGTTTCAAACCTAGTCTCAGTGTGTTAAGTACAAGGATTTTTGATGAAGGTAGAATTGATCAAGTAGGAAAGTTCTATGAGAAATACAGTGAGATTGATAAATCAGAGATACATGGAATGATTGTCAAACATATGTTGAAATTTAAGAAGATAGTCCTAGAACTAAAGACTACAATTCCAGATAATGTATGGAACATATTATAATTGCAAAAGAGTTAGAGACCATTAATATACCATCTATAGGTCCACAAGACTCAGCGCATGTAGTTGATGCATCCACAGAGGTAGAGAAGTCTGTGCCCATGTCATAAGCACTCAAGGATGATTCAATTTTCATTGACAATGTAAAAGTTACTATGGTGGCCAAAGACATGGATTTGGACAAGTTTAAAGAAGCCTTTATAAGCACTCAAGAGGCTGAGAACTTATGTGGTAAAAATCCTAATCAACAAGAAATATTGATTGAGGATATAACTGATGAAAAAGAAGAAAAGAAAGAAGTAGAAAAAGAAAAAGAAATAGGAAAAGAAGAAAAGATGGAAGAGGAGAAAGAAAAAGAAGAAGAAAAAGGAAATGAGCAATTTGTTGAAATGCTAATCAAAGTAAAGCAAGAAGTAGAGGACATCACTCCTATCACTCCATTACCCTCAGCAACATTTTTGTCAAGTTTGACACCTGACACAACTAGTTTGGATTCATAGGGAGAAGAAGACCTGATCAAGTTCAGTGTCTTAGCTATGGAGAAGGCCAAGGAGAAATAGGTAATGAGGAATCCCTTATTTTTTGAGTCAGTAAACATATTGAACAACCTATTTTCTTCAGACAAGAAAGTGTCCTAGATTAGTACAGTTGATGATGTTAGTAACATCCTCACAACTTTTAAAACTAACTTTGTTATCTTGGAAACATCTGCATCTCAAGTTGTAGAAGAGAAGTGTAGAGAGAAAAGGCTCAGTGAATTGGTTACTAACTTTACACTTGACCTGAGCTCATTAAATCTTGGACAAGCATCATTGAAGGAGTTTGTAGCAAGTGTCAGAAATATTATTGCCGACTATATGGATCAGGACAAGCATCATTGAAAGAGTTTGCAGCAAGTGGCAGAAAGATTATTGCTGACTATATGGATTAGGACAAGCTTACTGATGACCATTTCAAGAAGATACAAGAAGCAGAAGCTATGATAGAGCAAGCAAAGAAATCAGTGAAGAACCATCCACTAATATAAATATGTGCAATAATGTATATCAAGGATAAATTGACAAGATTGAGAAGGTAGAAAAGGAGATGTCAAAACTAAGGGCTAGGCAGACTTAGCTTAGAAATGCTCTTTCACCCTCACTAGATATACTCAATAAAAATATCAAGGAGATAGATGCCACCATGGTGACATATGATCATGGTCCTAGCATAGATTTGGAGAAGATGGAGAAGCTACAGTATGCATTATGTGCCCATCTCCAGATTGTAAATTCATTGACTACATTTTGGAAGAAAGAGATTCAAAACTTACAAATAGCATATCCAGATGTTCTCTCACTGTAAGTATTTGTAGATATAGTTTTGAAGCACCTTTTTCATTAATGTCAAAGGGGGAGTATGTATAGAATATGGAGTTATAGATATATAAAGAAGATGTATAGTAAAGAATAAGGGAGATATAATATAGAATATAACAAAAAGTTTTTTGTATAAGAGAATAGTTAGTAACTATGTCATATTCCTTTGTTGCCATCAATGACAAAGGGGGAGATTGTCGGAAAGTTGACTACACTGGTGTATATGACTTAATATAGTGTTTTCATCATGGTAATAAATTCATATAGTGTTTTGGAGTCAACACACTTGATGAGAAGATCATAAATTGGCTAAGTGTTGAAGATTGGACAGTGTACAGAGTACCTGAAGATCAGAGAATCAGTGCACATGCATACAATAGAATTATGGTATGTGCCCTAGAATTTAAGCTAGAAACATCATATTCATGCTAAGCTAAGAGCACATGATCAGAAGGTTCAGTATGAGGAAGATACAGAGAGTTCAAGTTGCACAGATAGTGAATGAAAGAGAACATAGCAAGCAACCGATTGTTGGTATTTTGGTTTGCGATTATATTATTATTTTTTAAAGGATATGAACCTATTGTAATTAGGTTTCTAACATGTAATTATGTTTTTTTGTAAACACGCTTGAGCCAATTCAATTGGAAGTGTTGTATGTAATCGGTTAAAGGGCCAACCTAGTTATTTGTTTTGTATGCGCATATAAATATTAGATGCGCACATTGTAATTAGCATGAGAGTTGATATAGAGTTGAGACAAGTAGAGAAGAAGTGTGCAAAGAGTTGATAAGATGTATTAGAGCTTTTCAAGAGGTCAAAGCATCAACACATTAAAGGAATTGATCAGACAAGAAGTGTCATAGTGATAGTTCATCTAGTAGATATAGTGTGTATCTGAGATTAGAAGGTTGTAGCCTTCACCACTTGACCAGTGAGCTCTAGGACAGTGCATCCACACCCCTAACAGGGTTTATTGTAAAAGACTCCTAGCAGGGTCTGACCCTTGACAAGGTCACTTTACTAAATATATTGTAAAGCAGCTCCTAACAAGGTTAAGGATCTTCTAACAAGGATCATAAAACACTAGTACATAATATTAGTGGGTGTCAATTCCCACCAGGGTTTTTACCTATTTGGGTTTCCCCGTAACCATATTGGTGTTATGTGTTGTGCTCATGTTTCATGTTTATGTTGATGTTCATTTCAATACTTAAGCATTCAAGTTAAGATTAAAGAATAAATCAAAAGATAAAATTCAGTGAACACTGATTCACCCCCCCCCCCTCTCAGTGTTCCCATTCCTAACAATTATTTCACATGGTTGTCCCTACAAATCAGGTTTTTTTTGCCTTTAATGGTGGTAGTCCTCTTATAGTAGCTCAAAGACACAATATACCAGTATCTACACTTAAGATTTTACCATATTTTACTAGTGAAACTTTCATTTCCCCAATAGAACACATACAAGAGGTTTCAAATGTCTACAATATTCATGGTATCATAGAGGATGATGTTCCTAATAGAATTTTGCCATCATCACTAAAAGGAAAAGATTTGCATTGGTATAGAGGATTTCCACATAACTCTATCCATAATTGTTATGAGCTAGGTGAAAGGTTGTGCAAGCATTTTAAAGATAAAAGTGATAATTTATCACTTTTAGAGAAATTAGCTACCATCAAGAGAGCGTCCCATGAGTACATGACAAATTTCAATTACAAATTTCAAAAGACATGGCATAGAATTATTTCCTTGGTGAAGCCCTCTCCTGGTAATTCTTTCTTGACATACCTCAGATGTTTTAATTGTGATTTATCCCATCAAATACACACAATGGGTGGAGACACTCTACCAGTTGCATACAATATAGCCATAAAAGCTAAAAATTATCTAATTCAAGCAGGGAAGTTAGCTCCAAGACCACCAATGCCTTTGTTTCTCTATGCCCACACATTATATTGTAGTATCCCCTATTCCTATTACAAATACAATCCATCCTCTCATTGCTTCTCCACCAGCCTCTACATCTTCCAATGAGTTAAATGAACAAAAAAACATAACGCAAACTATGGTACAGTAGATACAAGTTTTAGATCTTGGATTGAAGAACATGAATCATGAAATTGATCTTGGATTTAAAAACATGGGAAAAAAGATGGTGATAATTGATGGACAACAGGCTCAAGGTATTAAGCCTTCCCAACCTTATATTTAGAATTATCCATCAAATAGGCCACCACATCAAGAACAAGCTTCATAGAGCCAGAATAAATCCTTCAATAATGCATCCCTTGAAGCTCTAAATCATACCAAGACATGTGTTCCCCCAAAAAATATTGCACATGGATAGGAAGGGTGTGCTACTAGAAACCTTTCTTATAATTAGTGTACTTTCCAAAGAGGAGAATGTTCTCAAGCTCTAACTATGCAAGCATAATCAACAACTTTAGGACAATAATATGATATAAATTAGTCCAATGTCAAATGTCAAGCTCAAATACATGGAGATGCTTCTTATGCTAATTTTCATAAGACTGATCTGTGTAGTATGAATCGAGAGAAAAATGATGTTTCATCCACATATGTCACGACCCCAAAGACAGCAAACAAGGCACCTAGTCCAAAATCAAAATAAAGAGTTGAGTAATAAGAAGCTAGTACTGGAGTCTAAAGTTTCTCCTATATCAATGAAAAGTGGATCATCAAATTTAGCACAACCCAAGGAGGAGGAAATTCCAAGTAATAAAATTAAACCACCTCCTTTTTATCTCTCTTTAATTATAGAAAATAAATTAGTTCACAACTACATGATAGATTCAGGTGCTAGTACCTCAGTCATGTCTAACAGGGTTGTTGATCTTCTGGGCATATAATATGAACTTCTGACTAAGAGGGTTGTCCAACTTGATGGTACTTCTATAAAGAAAGTAGGGGTATTAAAATATTTAAATTTCATATTTCATGAATATCCTAGTTGCAATGTCCTACAAGACATATCATTCATAGATCTCCCTACTCCCTTTTCCATCTGCTTGTCTAGAGATTTCACTGCTAAAATAGGTGGTTTAATAGGCTTTGATTGGTTTTACGTGATTTTTAGAACTAGATATGGAAAAAAAGATTCTATATAGGTAAGACCCTTCATCATCAATCATGTAGAGCCTTACATGCTTAGTCCTAAAAAACATGAATTATACTTTTTATGACGAGGAGGAAGAGGGTATGATCCATGAATCCAATACCCATGTTGAAGGCATTTCAGACCTGATTTTGGATGAGTGGGATAATGAGAATCATGATCTAGATATATTCATACATATGGATAAGGTTGGACCAATAATATACATCATCCATGAACTAGATGTTTCTATTCCAAATCTGATCCAAGATGAAAGAGGACAAAGGGGACAACAACTCTATGAATTTTTTGTTTCTAGTGGGGAAAGTGATGAAATGGTGGCTTCCCCTTTTAATGAGCTCCTTGGTTTTATTGTTGATAATGAAGAATTATTTCTTGATCCAACATTAGTGAAGGATTTTCATAGCAAGAACAAATAGATCACTTGGAAGGAGTGTTTTTCTCTCAAGAGGCTAATGAGGAAATTTTGTTCTTCAAAGATGAAAATAGTGACAAGGATGAATTAATTTAGCATAGTGGGAAACATGATCAAATGAGAGGTTCCCCCTTTCCATCAAACCCATGTAAAAAACTCAGTGCAACCAACTTGATGATGGTGGAAGGATGGTTCTTGGATATGTGAAGAACTCTAGGATGAGGAAAAAAAGTAGTCATTTCAACAGGCTAGTTAATGGCTTTGTATGATTTATTTTGTTGCAAATTCTTGTACATAATAGAGTAAATGTTTTCATCTTTCCAAGAAATGGAGGAGCACAACTATGTCCTTTTGAAGATAGAAAATTTTGTTTTCCCAGGCTACAAAGTTGCAAGTTTCATGTTGTGACAGAGATGTGTTATTTTTTGGGTTCTTCTCTAGTTTTCATTGCAGTAGCTATGCTCTGCAATTGTAAAAAAAATTTCCTTCTATTAATGAAATTCTCTGTTCTTACCTCTTCTCACCATTCTAGTATTTAGTGCATATTACTTGCCTTATGCTGAATGTTTATTTCCTATTTTCCTAATTTATATGTTGTAGCTACTATTCTTGTGAATTTTATATTGTGAATGCATCTTTTCTTGTAGCATCAAGAAATAGTTCTGATCTACATATGGGTTTTGGGAAATAGACTAGAACTAAGATTAGTGTAGCTTGGTTCTTTTACTAATGTCAAGTGCAATCATAGGTAGAGATAGTAATCAAATTTTCAATCTGGTGCATCATTGTATTTCCCTTTTAGCATATCATTCTCCCTTTTCCTCAAAAGTAGTAGTTTAGGTGCATCCTGATTGTAAGGAATCCATCCTTCTCCAGAGATTCAACCTCAAAGCACACATCCCACACTTGGAGGTTGTTTCCATGTTTCACAAGGTTTTCTAGGTCGCTAACCACCATCTAGGAAAAGGTGAAAAATTTTATGACAATAGTTTTCAAAGAGTGCCTGTGCACAAATCCTAACAACCACATTTCAGGAAAAAATTAGTTTACTACAACCTTAAGCTTCAGAAGGATAAATATGGCTACACCTAGGGTAATTGACATTGTGGAGAAGTCTAGAGCTAAGTTCAAACACTTATAGGCTAGGAAAATGGTGTCTCAACCATGTATTTATATAAGGTTACTATTTATAGTAGACATGCATTTGAGAAAAAAAAAATATTCCTAAATTTTCTCTAAAGCTTTGAATGGGCTAGATAATTATGATGGTAAATTTCTATTGCAAGATCATGTTTAGATTTGAAGATTTTAAAGTTTATATTTTTATAGTTGCTAAAGAAATTTTATGAAGTCAATTTTGAAGGCCTAAAATGCTCCTAAATGACCCAAAAGTATCCATAACTAGTTTATCCAATTATATCTTGATAGATCATGTCACAAGTTTTTAAAAACTTCAAAAGGCTCATCAATTAAAATAGAAATTACAAAAACAATTGGACACATAAATGAGCTATAAAAGAGTATTACACGTGTTTTTTGGCACATCATAGAGCTTCTTTGATTAAAATAAGATGGGTGCCACTTCTTAGGTGGTTCTTATCCCATGGATTTGTAATATTGTTTGATGGTTTCATGAATTATATCTCCTTCATATTAGGTGTGTGAGATAAAGGTTTTGTGTAAGAGTTTGGTAGCTCAATGATATTAGATTTTCACAATCCATAGAGATTTAAGTAGTTATTTTTTATAGCTATTGATTTGTCTCTACATCTTTTTTGGTGATACTATTTTAAGAAGATTGCTTTGCAAATATATTTTAATCTTGTTTTTATTTTTAATTAATATATTAGGTGTCTTTTAGAGTGTTTAGTTTTTCTTTTGATGGCTTCAAATCTCCAATAAGGATTCCACCTAAGTTCTCTTCCACACATCTCTACAAGAATAAGGAGAAAAAATCAAACAAGAAATAAGGTGAATCTAGTATTGATAAGTTTAGTTGTGACCAATATTGAACCTAATACAAAACATGAGGCCCTCATTAATCCACATTGAAATAAATCCATAGATGTTGAGTATGGATCTCCGATAAAGAACTAAACATGAGAACTGATCAATCTTCTTGTAGGAAAGAAACCTTAAAGATGAAAATGAGTTTTAAAAATAAAATAAAATCATATTTGTCCATTGATAAAAAAAAAATCACATATTGTTTCCAAATAATATGATCAACAAGAGGGCATTAATATGATGATGCTTTTTCACCCACTAAAAATCCCAAACTCGCCTGATTTGTGTGTACATTGGGTGCACAGGAATGAAAAAGGCTTCATCAGATGGATGTCAAGAGTATTGCCTTGAATAGTGATCTCAAAGAAGAAGTTTACATGGTCCAACCTAGAGGCTTCACAATGAAAATAATCCTTACAAGGTATATCATCTAGTCAATCACTATATGGACTTAAATAACCCCTCAAGAATGGTACATCATGATAGATGGTCACCTTTTGCAACATGGTTTCATGTATAACCTCTTTGATCCTAGTTTTTATATAAAGAAGGTTGGGATAGAGATTTTCATTCTTGTATTGTATGTGGATGATCTTGTGATCAGGGGGAGCTTATAAAATCTCACTGATACTATCAAGTATTATTTGAATAAATCCTTTGATATGATATATTTTAGGCTACTTCACTGTTGTCTTTTCTTATCTAGATATGGAAGAAGGAGCATCATATTTTTATCTCCTAGATAAAATATGCCTAGGCACCCTTATAATGATTTGCATTTATAATTTTAAACCTATTGGCACTCTAATGGAGAAAGGTTTGCAACTCTCTTGCTTGTAGGATTCACCTCAAGTTGATGCAACTCTCTATAGGAATATTTTTGGGAGTCTCTTTTACTTGACATATACTAGACCAAATTTATGCTTTGTTGTCAGTTATCTATCTAGGTTCACACAAGAGTCGTAGAGATTTCATTAGATTATAGCTAAGCATATTTTTCTATATGTTTGAAGTACTCTTGACTATGGTCTTGAATATAAAAATAAAAATTCATTCTTCCTACATGGATATGCTAACTTGCACTACACTGGATCTCTAGATTATCAAAAATCAACATTACAATATATATTTTTGTCGTGAATTTAGTTCTATTTCATGGATAATTAAGAATAAAATAATTATTTCTCTTATCCATCAAGGTTGAATATCATGTCGCATCATGAGGAGCTATGTGTGAAGTTATATGGTTACATTATTTTCTAGCTAATATGGATATTTCTAAAGAACAACCACCAATTATTTTTCGTGACAAATAAGGGGTATTGAAGCTTGTAAAGAATCCAATTTTCCATGAGTGCACAAAAAATAGAGAGGTTGAATATCATTACATTTGAGAGAATGTGATACACCACCACATTCACCTCTACTATTCCCCAACCAATTCTCATATTGTCAAAATACTCATCAATCCCCTTGCAAAGGTGAAATTTGAATTGTTTCAAGGCTACATTTGTAGGACTAATGCATTGAGGGGAGAATTAAAGCATAATACATTAAAATACATTATTTATTAGTTAATAATTTATTATTTTCCTAGCAAGTTCTTAATGGTATCTTCTATGTATTTATTTCTCTATTATGATTGAATAATTGGAATGCCCCACCAAGGGACCTTTTTAACTAAGGGTCAAGCATGCATGATTTTTTTTTAAATAATAACATAAACGCATGCATAACATAAGTTACATTGCAACCAATGTAAGCATAAAATAGGAATCATTCCACAATCGTGCACACGTGAAAGTCTTCACACACTTCCAAGGGTTCCAAGATACTTGACTATGCAATCGGAACCAAATACACACATTCCTCAAATTTCCACTTAAGCTCAAACTGGGCCCAATGAGATTCCTACTAAACCAAACTAACCCAAGATACACAACACACATAGAGGAGACTTGATCAATCCTCCAAAACCATCTATCCCCAAGATTTATTTTAAGCACCAATTAAAATCTTCCTACCATGATTAGGCATACAAGTTCATTAAGATGATAAAAATGGTACAAGAACAATAAGAAACCATCATAAATAAATAAAAAATGATTGGCCTCCCAAAACCAAGCTCACAAGCCCAATAAGGTAGAGGTGAAAATAGATAGCTAGAGGCACTAAACTATGCAGGCAACATTCTGTAGGTGTAGACACTAGTCTACAAAAATAACTTGTGGATTGTAGATTGTCTTAGTCTATATAGATAGAGATGTTTCTTTGTAGGAAAAGACACAGATTAGCGTAGGTTTTTAAATGGAAGCACAGATGTTGATCTACAAGCTCCAACCAAACACTAAGAAATTTGAGCACACAACTATGATGAGTCCAACATATAGCTAAAGCATATCTAGCTCCACATTAGGAATTACCAAATATACAAGATCAAGGCCAATTCACTTGATTACATTAATTAATTAAATATAATTATATTATACATTAACCAGTAATGATACAAGGCATGACTACAAAACATGAGCTAGAGAGATCAAGGGTAGAAAATTACAAAGGACATGTATTGAAATCTCTTGATTTGGTATGCTACTTGTATGTTGGTCCCACACAGTGGTTGGTCATGCCACCCAACCATGTGGCACCCTTAGGTCCAACCCACCATTCTCTTGGAGGTAGTCACACAACCCAAACAAGAAAGCAAGCATATAATGGGGTGTAGGTATACACTCATGCTATTCAATGAATACAAAATGTAAATACATCAAGATCTCATATGAAAAAATATGGAGAACACTTAGCATGAAATGTCTATAATGCAATACTAAAAAAAGTGTGGATGATGTGAACCTAACCTGTCAAGAGCACACTGAAATATTCAAACATTAGTTAGAACAGAGCATACATCAACATATAGAAAAATTATTCACAGGCCACCTCAAATTCAGCTGAAACGGGAGCACCCGGTCACCGTTTGATTTTCTCATCTAAGAGGGCTATGGGTGTGCTCTCCAATAACAATAAACCTATCCCCAATGCATATGTGGGTGTGCTCTCCAAGAACCTATTTTGCCCCTATGGTTCCAAGGGTGCAAGAGATGAGATGCATATTCTAAAGCTAGAGATGAGATGCAAGATTGATTTTAACTTCAATATAGATGTGATATGGTATGAAAATTCCTAGAAATAATTGAAATGAACTATGTTAATCCATTATACTAAGCTAAGATGAGTTAGGAAAATATGAAAACATGAAGTAAACTAAATTTTTTATGATATATTATACTATTCTAGATGCAATCTAACATTATAAAAATGCTTTAAAATAAGAGTGTGAATTGGTGATTTTCTCTTGGAATGAGGGCTATTTGTATATTTTGAGTAGAGGCTTGGGTTAGGAAGGATGGTTAGGGTTTAGCATCTAGGGTCAAACTGATAAGGATCAAGGGTTGCTCACATATGTGTGAGAAACACTAGGGAAGTGCGCTAGGGAATAAGGGTGGAAGATGAGATATAGGTCTTCATTAAGAGGCTAATAGAGTCATTAATGATGGTTTAAGGGTTCATTGATGAGTTTGTAAGGTTCATTAAAGAGGGTGTTGACTTTGGGTCAAAGGGAGAGGGTTAGGAATCACCCCTTAAGTAGGGTTAGGAAGTGACTAGGGATGAGAGGATAGGTTTAGAAGAGTCTAGAAGATATCTAGGGTTTTAAGGATTTACATAAATATTTAATTTATTTAAAGGGCATTTGGTTTGAGAAATATTTGTTAAATAAATTAATAATTAGGGGAGATTAATATTCAAACTTGATTTAAATATTTTTGGAAGGGATTCCTTAATTAAATGAATTTAATTAAGAGGAGAGGGGATAATAACAATAATAATTAATTAATTAATTAATGATGATGTCATCAAGACTTCTATTAATTAAAATATCTTTAATTAAGAAATAGATTTTTACGTGTCTACATTTTGCCCCTCTTTGATGCAATGCCACAAGTGGCATTACGTCAAAGACAAGAAAACAAGATGCCCCAGGCAATAATTATAAAGTAAGGGGTTATGCCCCCCTGAGAAAATAACACAAAGAGGAAACTTTATGGAATTTTCTTGAAAAGAACCCAACAGGAAGAAAGGGGAGGAAGGAGAGGGGAAGGTGGATAAATAGAAGACCTTCCATGAGAAAAGATGCATGAATGCAATATGAGTCTAAATGATGCAGGATGCAAGATGCAAGATGAAGCTAGATGCAGCTAAATGATATTTGGGGGATTTTATTGCGTAAATCTGGAGAGCATGATGCAGGAGCATCTCGAGTCCTTGGCGATCCTATGTCACCAAAAAGAATTTGGATTTTTTCTCTATTGCTCGGTTCCTTCTTTGACTGAGTTGGTTCAGTAGTTGGTCAGTTTCCTTTGGTTACCAAGTTTGGTCGGTTATCTCCTAGGCGGTAGGTTGTTTCACTGGCACTTGATGATTCTTTTCTGTTGCTCGATCATCCTTGCTTACTGAGTAGTTTATTTTGAGTTTCTATTGAGGTATACTTATGCATTGATTATGGGTTATGGATCTAATGCTAGTATCCATCATTGGGAAGCGTGTGGTCCCAGATCTGACCATTCCTCCCATTGATTGTGGATCTGAAGGTCGACTCAATTTGATAGCCTCTTGTATAAGTATAGTTGTTTGGTTAGAGTTTAGGAGTCATTTTTTGATAGAAGTTAGAAGATTAGAGATTGCTTGCAGGTCCTCGCATGTTTGAGGACTTCTATAATTCATTATAATATCAGGCCAAAACTAGGAAGGCCTTATAGCTTGGCATGTATGAATCAATTTGAATGATAATATATGAATGATCCTCCTTTCTCTCTCTCACTGTGTTTTTTTTGCTTCCACATGTTGTTGAGAAAGGTGGATCAGGTAGGGTGTGCCATTTTTTTGGCCCCTACTCCTTCCCTTTACGTCAAGAGGTATCAAAGTGAGGTGAGATCTGGATCTAGGTCTGTAGATCTAGGTTTGTAGGTTCCTTCTTGCAAAGCCCTAGTTGAATTTTTGTGGGGTGGTAGATTGCAATATGCCCTGCAATTGAAGAGGGTTTTCAAGATGGTTCATGGGAGGTGAGAAGTAGATCCAGGATTGGCAGGCATGTTGAGACAACTTGTTGATAGATTAGAAGTTGTTGAAACAGCCTAGAGAAGAGGTAGACATCTTGAAGATGTTAGTGATGATGAAATTAAAGTGGAACAAGGTGAAGCATAACCTGCACTTATGATGGATCAGGTTGAGGAAAGATTCTTGAAGGCTTTGACAAGTTTGAAGTCGACACAACATTTCAATCCTGCTGAATATAGTGGGAAATTGGATTTTGATGAATTGATAGACTGGATCACTCAAATGGAGAAGTATTTTGAGTATGAAAATGTATCTGAGGAAAAGAAGGTGAAAATTGCAGGCACAAAGTTGAAAGGTCATGCATCCTTGTGGTGGGAGCATTTGCAATTGGATCAGAAAAAGAAAGGCAAAGACAAAATCAAGGTATGGAATAAAATGGTGAATAAGTTGAAAGGAAAGTTCTTACCTTGTGATTATTAGATTAACCTAGTTAGGTGAATGCAAAATCTAAGGTAGAAAGATAGCTTAGTAAAGGATTATACTGAGGAATTCTATAGATTAGATATCAGATCTGGACATGATGAGGATGATGTGGAAAGAATTGCTAGATACCTGAATGGTTTGAGAGTTTCCATACAAGAGGAAATCAGTTTGGTAAAATTGGAGAACATTGAAGAGGCTTATCAATTTGCATTGAAAGCTGAGGAGAAATTGAACAAGAGACATGAGCAAAGACAAAGAGGTTAAGGTGATAGATTCCCTAGAGGAAGATGTAGATCTTATGGTGAAAATGGTAGATCTGAACCTGAAAAGACAAATCTACATAAAGGCAAGACCGAGTGGAAAGGTGAAATTTCATCTAGAGGTAGAGGTAGTAACTATCGAGGTAGTTATAGTAGAGGTAATTTCTGAGGAACTTGTTACAACTGTGGAGAAGAAGGACATAGATCATTTGAGTGTACACATGCAAGTAAGAAGGCTGGTAGTAGTAGAAATACTTTGGTACAAGAAGAGTCACCAAATGAACCTGAGAAGGAAAATAACTTGATGGTAAGGAGAGCACTATGGAATGAAAGTAAAAAGGAAGATCCGGTAAGGAAAAGTTTGTTCAAGACTAGATGTAGAGTTTCTAAAATTTTTTGGAAGGTAATCATTGACAGTGGTAGATTAGAGAATCTGGCATCTGAGGACATGGTCACAAAGTTGCAGTTGGAAAGGTTGGAAAATGTGAAACCCTATTAGATTTCATGGATCAAAGATGATCATACACTCTTTGTAAGTGAACAATGTTATGTGAATTTGAAAATTGGGAAATACTATGATTAGGTATTATGTGATATCATGCCTATGGATTGTTGTCATATTTTGTTGGGTAGACCTTGGCAATATGATAGAAATGCTATATATGATGGGAGATTGCATAAGTATACTATTGTGGTTGATGGAAGAAAATAAATCTTGTCACCTTTGATGGAAGAACCTATTAGTAATGTTTGCACATCTGTGAAAGTTTGCTTGATGGAAGGAAGAAAATTTGTTAAGGATTTGAAGAAGAATGATGTATGTTTTGTTGTGACTCCTCACAAACTGAGTAAGAAAACATAGGATAATGTTCCTAAGGAGATTAATAACTTACTCACTAAGTATAGTGAAATTATTTTTGATAATGTACCTGATGGTTTGCCACAAAAAAGAAGCATTGATCATTGCATGGATCTAATCCCTAGAGGTAGTTTACCGAATAAGGCACCTCATTGATTGACACCTATCGAGAATCAGGAATAGAACTGAGAGATTCAAGATTTGTTGGATAAAGGTTTGATCAGAGAAAGTTTGAGTCCCTATGCAGTACCTATGGTATTACAACCTACGAAGAATGGATAATGGTGAATGTGTACTAATTCCAGAGCAATCAATAAGATAACAGTTAAGTATAGGTTTCCTATACCGAGAATGGATGACATAATGGATAGTTTGACTAAAGCAAAGTATTTCACAAAGATTGATTTCAAAATTGGATATCATCAGATTAGAATCAGAGAAGGTGATGAGTGGAAGACTGCTTTCAAGACAAAAGAAGGTTTGTATGAGTGGTTGGTTATGCCTTTTGGTTTAACTAATGCACCAAGTACTTTTATGACGTTGATGAATGAAGTTTTGAAGAAATTCTTGGGTAAGTTTGTGATTGTATATCTTGATGATATTTTGATATTTAGTAAGACCAGAGAAGAACATTTGTTGCATGTTAGATAGGTTTTGCAGAGATTGAAAGAAGAAAAGTTGCTGATAAATCTAAAAAAGTGTTCATTCATGAAAGAGGAGATTGTGTATTTGGGATTTGTAATTTTAGCTGATGGTTTGAAGATGGATCCTGAAAAGGTTGAAGCTATTCTAAATTGGCCTGCACCTGTGAATGCTAGTGAGGTAAGATCATTTCATGGTTTGGCAAGTTTTACCGAAAGTTCATAAAGAATTTCAATTCAATTTGTAATGCTATGACTGAGACTATGAGAGGAGGTAAAAGAGAATTCAAGTGGACACATGGAGCTGATAAAAGTTTTGAGACCCTAAAGCAAAAGGTTGTTGAATTGCCTATTTTGGCATTGCTTGATTTCAATAAGGTATTTCAAGTGGAATGTGATGTAAGTGGAAGTGCAATTGGAGCTATGTTGAGCCAAGAAGGTAAACCTATGGCTTTCTTTAGTGAAAAGTTGAATGATGCTAGAAGGAAATATTACATGTATGATCAAGAATTCTATCCTATTGTTCAAGCACTGAAGAAATGGAGACATTATTTGATACTGAGTGAATTTGTGTTGTATACTGATCATAAGGATTTACAATACTTGGGTAGTTAGAATAAGTTGAATCAGAGACATATGAAATGGGTTGAGTATTTGCAGAGTTATACATTTGTGATAAAACATAGAAGTGGAGTCACTAACCTGTTGATGCATTAAGTAGAAGATCTTTGATGACTGAGATGAAAATTGAAGTTCTTGGTTTTGATGAAATGAGAGATTTGTATGAAACTGATCCTAATTTTTCTAAGCCATTGAGAAAGTGCAGAGCACCTATTCAAGATCAACCGAGTACAAAATGGGAAGAATATTTTATTCAAGAAGGCATGTTGTTTAAAGGTATTCAGTTGTGTATATTGAGAGGACAAATGAGAACTAATTTGATAAAGGAGAAACATAGTAGTGGTTTGGTTGGACATTTTGGTATTGATAAAACTTTGAATTTTCTTAAGGAGAAATACTTTTAGCCATAGTTGTATAAAGATGTTTAGAAATTTGTGAAAAGTTGTGGAATTTGTCAAGTTGCAAAAGGAGTAAGTCAGAATACTGGATTTTATGCACTGATTGTTGTACCTAAGGAACCTTGGATTGACATCAATATGGATTTTGTTCTTGGCTTACCAAAGACAGTAAGAGGTAATGATTATATATTTTTTGTGGTGGATAGATTTTCAAAGATGGCACATTTTATACCTTGTAGAAAGACATTAGATGCAGTACATATAGAAGATCTTTTCTTTAAGGAAATTGTCAGATTGCATGGCTTATCGAGGAGTATTATATCTGGCTGAGACAATAAATTTGTTGGATACTTTTGGAAAACTCTTTGGAGAAAGTTTGGCACTGAGTTGAAATATAGTTCTACATTTCACCCACAAACCGATGGATAGACAGAAGTTGTAAATAAAAGTTTTGGAAATCTTTTGAGATGTTTAGTTGGAGACACACCTTGTAATTGGCATTTTGTGTTGGCACAAGTAGAGTTTGCATACAATAATTTAGTGAATAGGAGTATTGGTAAAACACCATTTGAGATTGTGAATGGCATACAGCTGAGAGGTATATCTGATTTGAGAGACATTGCTGATGAAAGTAAGAGAAGTGTTGAAGGAGTGAAGTTTGTTGAGTACATGAAGACATTGCATGAAGATATGAAAATCAAGCTGGAAGAGATTAATCAAAAATACAAAGACAGAGCTGATAGATCAAGGAGACATAAGACTTTTGATGTTGGTGATGAAGTGATGGTTCATTTGAAGAAAGGTTAATTTCCTGTTGGAACATATGGGAAGCTGAAGATGAAGAAGTTTGGACCTTGCAAGATTTTGAAGAAATTTGATAGTGGAAATGCATATGAGATTGAGTTACCTGATGACATAGACATATCATTGATTTTCAACATTGCTAATTTGTATGAGTATCATGAACTTGATGAAGACATGACAGTACCAATGGAGTATCCTAAGAAGCAGAATGAAGAAGTTGAGAAGATTTTGGAGCAAAGAGTTAGCAAAAGAACAAGAGGTAAACAATATATAGAATATCTGGTTAAGTGGAAGAATAGACCGATTGAAGACAGTTCATGGATTTCACAGTTTGAGTTGGATGCAACTCAAATCATACCTACTAAATGATTCAGAGAATCATTTCTAAATAACCCTAGGTGTCTGATGCAGGAGCATCTCGGGTCCTTGGCAATCCTATGTCACCAAAAAGATTTTGGAGTTTCTCTCTATTGCTCAGTTCCTTCTTTGACTAAGTTGGTTCGGTAGTTGGTCAATTTCCTTTGGTTACCAAGTTTGGTTGGTTATCTCCTATGTGGTCATTTGTTTCACTTTCCCTCGAAGATGCTTGTCTGTTGCTCGGTCATCCTTCCTTACCGAGTAGTTTATTTTGAGTTTCTGTTGAGGCCGACTTGTGCATTGATTATGGGTCAAGGATTTAATGCTGGTATCCATCATTGGAAAGTGTGTGGTCCTAGATATGACCGTTCCTTCTATTGATTGTGGACCTAAAGGCTAACTTAATTTGGCAGCCTCTTGTATAAGTATAGTTGTTTGGTTAGAATTTAGGAGTTAGTTTTTTATAGAAGTTAGAAGATTAGAGATTGTTCGCAGGTCCTTGCATGTTTGAGGACTTCTGTAATTCATTGTAATATTAGGCTGAAACTGGGAAGGCCTTATAGCCTAGCATGTATGAATCAATTTGAATGATAATATATGAATTATCCTACTTTCTCTCTCACATTGTGTTGTTGTTTCTTCCACGTGTTTTTGAGAAAAGTGGATTAGGTAGGGTGTGCCATTATTTTGGCCCCTACTCCTTCCCTTTTCGTCAAAGCACAACCTAGTTTGATATAGAAATGTTAGGGACCTACCAAGGTTACTAGGAGCTCAAGGCCTTGTCACTAGCATTTTAGAGGACTGATGCAAAAAGACACACAAGGGTTGCCCTAATATCACACATGAATCCAAGTAGAGGAATGGTAGAAATGATGCTAGAGAACCCACAAACAAACAACATTCCCAAGTGCACCATGTAACTCAAAAGATCACATGTGGAAAGTGCAAGGGTCATATCCGACTAACGCATAGGAAGAAGCAAGAATGAGAAAAAGACCTTGCCCCAAAGTGTCCTCATTTGTAGTGCACCATGATATAAAGGATCATGGTGACTTTGAGGAGAGAAACAATGAGAAGTCATAAAAGATAAACAAGATCCAAAGGACAAAATACAAGATCAAAGTGATAAATCCAAAAAACATCCTTTGCCAAGGAGAAG
Organism: Chamaecyparis obtusa; assembly: GCA_027943335.1. Lineage (NCBI taxonomy): Eukaryota > Viridiplantae > Streptophyta > Pinopsida > Cupressales > Cupressaceae > Chamaecyparis > Chamaecyparis obtusa. The sequence goes on from BSBK01001925.1 coordinate 494,866, forward strand.
GATTAAGTGTTTGATTGATGGGGGGAGAGGATTAGGTCGGACATGAGGAAGTATACATCTTGCAAGGACCCAATTGATGAGGAGAATGTTGCGTTGTTGTTGGAAAATGATGAATCAAGGATAATCATGTGATCAAGGATAGTCAACAAAAGATGTTGTTGAAGTACAAGGCTGGGGGGACAATGTTATCTGATGATAGCTTCTACAGGATTGACCAGGATATGTACAAAAAGATATGATGATATAGTACAAAGGATGGGGAGATATTTATAGTGGATATATATAGAAGATTAGGGATCGGGATAGGAGGATCTCTCTATACATGATATATATAGGAAGCTAAAGATTGGAGATAGCATGATCTCTCTATACAAGATATATAGAGGAAGCTCAGGATTGGGGATAACACTCATTGTTGTGTTGGATAGGCTTGAGGATGGAAAACCTTGGGATTGATGGGCTAGTGGTAGGGATGGGGATGGGATTTGGGATAGGGATGATGCTTATTAGGATGAGGGGGATGAGATTTTGATATATAATAACCTGATCCACAATGTATGGTGCATGTTTCCAAGTTTTCACCAACATACTTGTCCAAGGCACTTGAATTGTCAAGTTTTCACTATTGGATGATTATTTTTCTTTGATTTTTTCATTTTTTTATCTTATTTTTTTATTTTTCCAATTTTTATAGATTATAGGATATGGTTCAAGCATAGAACCACTTAAAATGGATGATGTTGATTGGATCATTCAGGATATAACATTCTGATGCTGATAATTGAAAGGCTCCAGAGCCAAAGCATGTTGTGACAATGTAAGGACCCCACCAAGTAGGTTCAAACTTGCCTTTTTTCTCTCAATGTGCTTGCACTTTCTGAATTTCCTTGAGGACCATGTATCCTACTTGGAACTATCTTGGATGAACCTTTTTACTATAGCTCCTTTTGAGTCAATTCTGGTAAACAACCAGGTGATCATATGCCTTTTTCCTCTTTTCATCTAGTAGGTCCAGATGTGTGAGGCATGCCACATGATAGTGTTTATTGGTGGTGTAGTTCTTCATGGACACGTGCAATGAAGGGAGCTTGACCTTGATTGGTAGAAAAAATTTGGCACCATATACAAGGGAGTATGGGGTGGTGCCTATGGGAGTGTGATAAGTACAATAGGCCCATAGGGAGGGATTTATTTGGAGGTGCCAGTCATGACCAGAATCATTGACAACCTTCTTAAGGATTTTGAGGATGGTTTTATTGGTTGCCTTAGCTTGGCCATTTCCTTGAGGGAAGTATGGGATGAAGAAATGGTGATGGATGTTGATTCTGGTACATAGATCATCCACATGTTGGTTCTCAAAGGGTGTACAATGATCTGTGAAGATAGTGGAAGGGATGCCAAAGCAGCGAATGATATGGTAGAGGATGAACTTGGATATCTGAATGCCAGTAGTGAGGATGATCAGAATTGCTTCAACCCACTTTGTAAAGTATTTTGTGGTTGTTATGATATATTTATGTCCATCTGAAGAAAGGGGAGTGATTAAACCAATGAGGTCAAAGCCCCAACATGAAAAGCACCAAGGTGGTGCAATGGGCTACAAGTCTTGAGATGGAGCATGAATCAGATTGGCATGTTGTTGACATGGTAAGCATTTTTTTACAAATTCATAGGCATCATGCTCCATTTTTGGCCAGTAATACCCAACTCTAAGAAAATTCTTTTCTAAGACCATGCCACTCATGTGGGCACTGCAAATTCTAGGGTGAACCTCTTGTAAAGCCAAGATGGCCTTGTTTGAATATAAACACCTAGAAAGGATGTTGTGGTATCCATGATGATAAAGGGTGTTTTTTATAGAGTATAGCAGGATGCTCTATGAATTAGGTTTTGACGTTGGGTATTTGTGAGGTGGGGGGATATGATACCATTTTTAAGATAGGTGTGAATGTTGTGGTACCATGGGGACTAAGGACCAACCAAGATGCACACCATTTTCAGAATTGGCATTCTCATAAGCACGCATGTGTAGCTATTGAACTAAGAATTTATACTATGATGAGTCTTGAGGGATTTCCAGTAAGGATCCGATGGTTTCCATTGCATTGGCTACTTTGTTTTGTAGCCTTGGTATCTATGTTAATTAGAGGCTTGGGAATTGTTATTTCAATTTTTCCACGAGTTCCTTGTAGGGTAGAAGCTTTTCATCCTTCATCTAATATTCATCCAGGAATTGCTTGATTATTAGTTGTGAATCTCCAAACACTTGTAGTTCTTTGATGGTCCATTGGATAGCTATTTTGAGGCCTAAGATGAGTGCCTCATATTCTGCAATGTTATTGGTGCATGGGAATCCCAATTTGAATTATTTAGGGATATAGTCACCTTGAGAGGTGAAAAATAGGATTCTTGCCCCTAATCCATGTGATATGTGGTAGCTATCAAAATATAGCTTCCATATTGGTTGTTCTTAGATCATACATAGATTTTCATCAGGAAATTCCATGATCAGAGGATATGCATCTACTAGGGGTTCTTTAGCTAGTTGATCGGCAATGACTTGCCCTTTGATTTCTTTCTGGTCTATTTATTGGATATCAAACTCGCTTAGTAGCATGACCTATTTTTCCATTTGGTCTGTCAATGTTATTTGTGATAGAAGATATTTAAGCAGGTCCACCTTTGAGATGAGCTTGATGGTGTGGCTAGGCATGTAATGCCTAAACTTTTGAGTGGAAAACACCACTGTGAGGCATTCTTTTTCCATTGGTGAGTAGTTGAGCTCATAGCCGATAAGAATTTGACTGATATAATAGATAGCTCAGTCTTTTTTATTTTCATCAAGTTGTGCTAATAGTGTCCCCAGTGTTGTAGTGATTTATGAGATGTAAATTATTAGAGGGCATCCTAGTACTGGCGGTACAAGGATGGGAGAGTTAGCCAGATATTATTTTAGCTTATCAAATCTTCTTTGGAAGGTTGGATCCTATTTGAAATTGGTGTCCTTGTAGAGTAGATGTGTGAAGGGTTGACACTTGTATGCCACCTATGATATGAAACAATGCAATGATTGTAGTTTACCTTGTAAGCTTCTAAGCTTCTTGAGTGTTCGGGGAGGAGGCATTTATGTTATGGCTTTGAATTTTCTAGGGTCAATCTCAATGTCATGTCATGATACAATAAAGCCCAAACAACTTTCCAGATGTTACACCGAAGACACACTTCTTTGGATTTAGCTTCAAGCCATAATGATGTAGGCAATCAAACACACACTCAAGGATGTCGAGGTGTTCCAACCATGTCTTATATTTTGCAAGGATATCATCTACATACTCTTCAAGGATTTTATGTATCATATCAAGGAAGATTTTTGTCATTTCTCACTTATAGGTAGTGAATAGGTGAAAAATGGAAGCTATCAACAATGCATCTAACATTCCTCACTATTCATTTGTAATGTTTTGAATTGGAATTGGATAAGTAAAGTAAATCTGGAAATGCTTGAAAATCAATCAAGATAAAGTACATACCTCATAATGGAACAAATATGGAAATACCTATTTTCTGATGCCTATCTATTGTCTCTAGAAATTTTGCAACTAGATCCGGGACCATAAAACTGTAACAGAGAAAACCCAGAAAATATTTATCTTTCTGGAAGCAGGTAGTCCTTGACCTAGATAGCGGGGCAAGATATTACCCTGGGGTAGGATCCTACCCCCCACTATAGGTCATCCTTGACCCAAAATAGCTCTGACAAAAAATATGTTCACTGATCTCAGAAGTTCACTGAAAAGGGTATTCAGATCTACACTCCAATTCTTGAAACAATGACTATAGATATCTGAAAATGGTGTTTTAGGGTGGCTATATAGGGTTTTTCCTTAGTCAAACCCCCATTTTGGTGATCTCAACCTCCACAAATATCCTATTGTAATATAATGTGTGTGTATTGAAAGTGTAATGCTAAGATCTAATCCTCTAGATTGAAACCCTAGCATGAATATGTATGAGAAAGCAATGCCTAGATTTGAATAAGATAAGAAATCATACCAAGCCCCCAAGGCTAAAGTACTCCTACCAAACTCATAATCTATAATTGATGCCTCATGATTGTATCTTTGAATGCTTGAATGTTGATAATGGTGGATCAAGGAAGAAAGGATCTCTCATGATCCAAATAGATGTTCACAATGGTGTGTACATAAAGATGCTTGATATCAACAATGGCTTGATCTTCTATATCATCATCTTGAAATCTTTCATCTTCACTTCACCATCACTTGCTTTCTTGCATCAATTATCTCTCCACTTGTTGTCTAGATCATATAATTTCTTGATCTTGTTGTGATGCAATTGCCTTGTGTGAAAATGAAGGCAAATGAGAGTCTTTATAAAGAGGTTTCAAGGTGAGGCTCCTAGAGTAATGTGAGGACCCATAATTCAAATTTCACCTCAAATTATGGTCCAATCACAATAACCAACTAAGGACAGAAAAGAATTAAATGAATTTCAAATTACAACCCTTCCGCATCGGGATCCAAAGGCCTGACATTGATTTCAGGGCCCTTCGAGACCAAATTTTGAAAAGGGGAATCAAATCCTAAAGGAGGTCAAAGAAGACCTCGTCTCTAACCTAGGTTAGGGATGATCTATAATTTGACCTAGGTCATGGATGACCTCTTCCTTGACCTAGGCGTCCAGATCCTGCCAAAATAAAAAATAGGAGGTCCCAGGGATGCCCAGAGACCTAGAAATGATCTCAGAAAAGGATAGAGTGCCAAGGAGAGGCACAAAATCCTATGATGATTATGATGAAGGCTAGGAGGACCTATTTATAAGTCCTACCTAGAAAATAGATCCATGGAAGAGGGAAATTAAGGAGAATCCTTGGCATCCTAACCCTAATTTCACCTAGAATGAAGGAATCAAATACAGAATGCATCCTAAATGCAAGTCTATCATGATAAATGCACTAAAAGAGGGTGATAAACCTATCATGATGGAAGTTATTCCATTTTAAGATGATACATTTATCCCCCACTTTATCTTAGATATGACACTACATGAATATGCAAGCTAAAGAAAGAAAACATCATAGTAAATAAAAAGGATATAGCCAAGTCCTCAATGTAGAGATCTTGTAGAAACTGTTAGAACCTGCAACACACAAGGTTAATGAAAATTAATAAATCACCTAGAGATTACTATATGACAATTGAGAAGTGCATAAAGCCCCTTATGCCCCCCCTATTTCATCTTTCTACTTCCAAAGGGTGAAACAGGGTGATAAGGATAACTCTATTCACTAGATATGCAGTTTGTTGAAAAGTCCTTTCCTAAACAAATTATAAGGATTCCTAACCTTTGTAAATTGATTCAAGGAGTTAGGTATCTGAATCATGATTCCAACGTCACTAACAGCACTAAAAATAGAGTTACTAAACTCAAGTTATGATGAAAATAGTGGATGTCTATCTAAATGCATAAGAAGGGAAATCTGAGTTTACCATGAGTAAACCCTAAAAGAAACCCTAATTTGAACTATAAATAAGGAGAAGGAAGAGATAATTACTCATTCTTACCATTTTCAGATTTGAAAAGAGGAAGCAAGATGCTAAGGAGAGAAGAACATCAAGCAATGCGCATGGAGCTTCTAAGGCATAGTCTGCTACCGGACTGTCACTTCTTGAGGTGAGTTTGCTATTGTATGCTTTTGTATTTTCCAAATTCCTATTTTTTGTAGGAAAGGTCGACCCTATCCCTTATAGGTTGACCCTGACCCATCTATGTTTACTTTGACCCAAGAAAGTCAACATTGACTGGAAGGTCTCCCCCTGTTCTGGGATGAGGTCGACCTTGACCCAACAAGGTCATCCTTGACCCAATAAAGTTGACTTTGACCCAATAAGGTTGTCCATGACCTAACTAAGGTCGACCTTGACCTAGTCAAGTTAGATTTGTAGATTATTTGATGTAGATGGCTAATATGATATTTTTTTGTGCTTGCAAGACTTGGTCTGTCTCCGAGAGCAGCCCTTTGCAGAGTTTCTAGGCATGGTCAAAGATAGGCTATCTGAGCTTGATGATGATGAGATGTAGTTACTGAGAGATGTGAGACTATACTAGGTATCAATCTACCATGGATCAGACTACACCGAGCCATGCTATCAGCTTCGATAGAGAGGTGGGATGAGGATACATGCTCCTTCCATCTTCCCTCCGGAGAGATGACAGTGACATTAGAGGATGTCTAGAGTATCTTGCGGCTTCCAGTCCGAGGTGAGACTGTCAGACCTAGAGCACAATGATTTTTTCAGGAGATCAATGTAGAAAAATAGTATTGCACAGGATGGGTTCCAAAAATGTGGACCCGATCAAATCAAGTCCTATTGTCAGGCCCTACACCTTTAGTACAAAGGGTGATGCTTTGCATAGTATCCTTGGTTGTGTTACCCAATGAAAAGGGCACCATATTTTTTACACATCTTATACAGAGGATGGAGAGGGAGAGGACTATTTTCTCATGGGGTCACAACATGTTAGCCAAGCTATACCATGAGCTAGGTTAGCTAGTGAGATATCAAAGAGAGAGTCTGTCGATATGCACACTCTTGCAACTTTGGTTGTTTGAGCATTTTGCATGTACACATCCACAGGGTGTTCTAGTGATGGTAGATGTGAGTACACCAAGAGTCTTTGCATATCCTCTGAGAGATGCTTGGTAATTTGAAGATATCCTCTATTGGAGGGTACATCTAGACCGTATTTCAAGAACTGATGTGATATGGAGACCCTACAGCCAGATGACAGAGTGGCTTGATACATGATTCTAGATGAGATATTCATAGTGGTAGAAGCTATTGGAGGGTCATCAGAATCATATAGTGATGCCATATTATTATGATCGGGTGATGAGGTAGTTTGGCCTGTTACAGGGAGTCCCTATAGTAGTACCTCATTATGCACACCTGACAAGGTACTATCATAGATTCAATGCCATGTGCCAACCATTGATAGCAGACATAGAGAGTAGTGATGCAAATGAGATAGAGGATAGAGAGGTACCATCAGATGTGACCTATTCATGCATGAGCTAGGATTACATCAGGTACTAGAGTTTGCAGGGGACCCGTCCCATCTTCCCTGAGGATTATCCTATAGGTGATCTAGGTCTTTCAGAGAGGACACACCAGGATAGTGTTACAACAAAGGAGGATGAGGATGTCAGAGATGAGGAGCAAATCTTTGAGGGAGATCCCATGGAAGAGGAGAGAGTAGAGGAGATGCCCCCAACTGGTGATACAAGTGTAGATGTACGCATTTTTCATGCATCACCACTAAGATCATGATAGCCTCCACGTCCCCACACAGAGATACCACCACCGAGGCCTAGACATAGTGAGCGTGGAGAGAGTAGTCACTCCATGCCCCCACCATCTAGACATTTTAGTGACGTCTAGGAGGGAGATCCGGGTATGAAATATGAGATTTGATTGACTAACAAATTTGATTTAAAATAAAAAGATACTAGATTGATAAATGTATTTTCATTCTACAACTAGCATAGTGGAGTGGAGGAGCTTTTTATCTAAGATTCTAGAGGATACAATTATATCCTACCGACTACCAGTCGATGAGTGAGATTCTTCCATTGGTCGTAGAGATCCCAGCAGGCATGCCGACATCTTTGCATGTATCCAATGAGAGCTGAGATTATGCACAGAAAGGGAGAAGCTAATAGCTAAGTTACAGAGTGCCTGAGAGCATCCACAAGGTATGAGAATATCTAGAAGCCACACATAGACACATAGATCTACCTCTTCTTATCATAGGGCAGATATATCTGGGAGCCATCGACCTTCAGCGTAGTGATAGACATAGTGATAAATAGGTACATTGGCCACATATGTATCAGAACTTGAAAAAAAAATTTGATGAATGAAAAACTTTCTCTACTAATTAGTTCTATGTTTGATTACTATGTTTTCATCAATATAAAACTTAATAGAAAGAAAGAAAGTGCATGAATATATTCAATATGTAATTTTGATAGAACTACATAACCTATAAAACAAACTTTTTAAGGAATACATAAATGCACCAGGAAAGAAAAATTGAAATTAAGGATAATAACATTTGAGATGCATAATATTAATGGGTTCCTTAAAAGAAACACCATCCATAACAGCAATTTTATAAGCACCTAAACCAAAGTCTTAAATAACAACAAAAGGTCCAAGCCAATTAGGGCTAAGTTTCCTTTTTCTCCTGGTAAAGCATTCACATTTCATTGATTCTCATAAAGGACTAAATCACCAACCACAAATGTTCATTCAATTACCTTATGATTGTATTGATTCTAAAGAAATTTATGATAAGCTTTTATATGTTCTAATACATGTATTCATTCTTCATCCAACATTTCTAGCTCTTGTAAGTGTTGTTCATGAAAAGTATCCTTATCAATTATCCCATGAAATGAAACACGTAGAGAAGGTATTTGTAATTCCAAATGCGCAATAGAATCAGTACCATAGACAAGGTTGTAAGGAGAAGTACTTGTGGCAGTACGAACACTAGTCCTATAAGCCCATAAAGCATAGGTCAGTTGAGTATGCCAATCTTTCGCATGCTTACTAACTATTTTTCTCAAAATTTATTTAATGATTTTATTTGATCCTTCAGCTTGTCCATTAGATTGAGGATAATAAGGAGTTGAAAATCTATGTTGAATTTGATATTTCTCCAAGAATTTCATGACTTCTTTGTTTTTAAAAGAGGTACCATTATCCGAAATTATCATCGAAGGAATACCAAATCTTGTTATGATATTATTAAGAATGAAATCACAAATAACATCTGCCATTGTTGAACGAAGAGGGATAGCTTCAACCCACTTCGTGAAGTAATCTGTAGCAGTCAGAATGTAAGTATGTCCTTGAGAAGAAGCTGGTGAGATTTTTCCAATAAGGTCAAAACCCCAAACACTAAAAGGCCATGGAGAAACTTGATTATGAAGCTCACAAGTAGGAGCATGAATCAAATTACTATGTTGTTGACATTGAGGAAATTTCTTAACAAACATGAAAGAATCTTGCTCCATTGTTTGCCAATAATATCTCATTCGAAGCAATTTATTAACCAGGGATTTTCCACCAAAATGTCCCCCACAAGAACTAGAATGAGCTTTAGCCAAAGCTATAGGTATTTCAGTTCTATTGAGACATCTTAATAATAATCCTTCATAAGAGTGTTTGTAAAGCGTATCTCCTAAAATGATGTAACGTGATGCAAGCTTCCTAATACGATTACGTGTGTTCCTTGTTGTCAATTCAGGAAAAGTACCATCTTTCAAAAAATGAAAAATATGCAAATTGAAATAGTCAGAGGTAATCTTTTCAGGAATTGCAGGGTTTTTAAGAGTTTGTATAGTAAATTGAAATTTTTCAGCATTATTCTCAAGACAAACCAAAGAAGCTGCGCTTGCCATGGTGTCTGCATGTTGATTATCCTTCCTAGGTAAAATTTGAATCGTATAAGAGGAGAATTGTGAAAGCACATCAAGAGCTAAATCTCTATATTGTGTCATTTTATCATTCTTAGTCTGATATCCTCATTTAATTTGTTCAACAATTAATTGTGAATCTCCATATATTTGTAAATGTTTAATATTAAGGGATGAAGTCACTCATAGGCCAGCTATAAGAGCTTCATACTATGCTATGTTATTAGTACAAGGAAAGGTTAATTTGTATGATAAAGGAATGGGTTTTTTTGTAGGGGGAATCAAGATAATACCAACCCCAGAACCTATCTTACATTTAGACCCATAAAAATATAATTCCCAAATATCATCTTGTTGAATAGATATAATATTATCATCAGGGAACTCTATTGAAGTAGAACATGTATCTAAGTGAGGACAAGGAGCTTCAGCCAAATAATCTATCAAAGCCTGTCCCTTAATAGACTTCTGAGAAATGAAATTAAGATCAAATTTTGTAAGTAACATCACCCATTTTGCCAATCGACCAGAGAGATCAGTTTGTGAGAAAAGATGTTTCAAAGGATCGAATTTAACAATCACATTGACTTTAGCATTTATAAGATAATTCTTGATTTTTTGACATGCATAAACTACAGCTAGACATTGTCTTTCCAAATCTATATATCTTGTTTTGTAATCAAGTAAAGTCTAACTAATGTAATACATAGGTCTTTCCTTACCATCATTATCATTATCATTTTGAGCTAACAATGCACTCGCGGCCTTTAGAGTCATTGAAGTGTACAAATGGAATGGTTTATCAAATTTAGCTAGCTGCAAGATAGGAGGGTTTGCAAGATACTCAAATTTCTCAAAAGCTTGTTTACAATCATCATTCCAAGAGAAAGTGGTATCCTTTCTAAGAAATGAAGTAAAAGGGATAGTTCGATCTGCTAAATTAGAAATAAAGCGACGAATAGCTTCTATTTTTCCTTGTAAGTTTTGTAATTGAGAAATATTCTTAGGAGGCATTTTAACAATAGCTTCAATCTTTTCCGTATCTACTTCTATGCCTCACTTAGAGATTATAAATCCTAATAATTTATCGGAATTAACTCCAAAGGCGCATTTTTTAGGATTCAATCTCATGTTGTAAATTCTAATCCTCTCAAATATTTGTCGTAAAATAGTAACATGATCTTCTCTTTGTATAGATTTTGCTAAGATATCATCCACATAATCTTCAAGAATCTTATGAATGTAATCATGAAAAATCAAAGTCATAGCTCGTTGATAAGTCGGTCTTACATTTTTTAATCCAAAAGGCATCATGACCCAACAAAAGGTTCCCCAAGGTGTTATAAATGCATTCTTAAATTGATCTTGAGGAGGGATAAAGATTTGATTATATCCTAAAAAACCATCCATAAAAGATAACAAGGCATGACCTATTGTTGAATCCACAATCATATCGATGTTAGGTAATGGGAAATCATCTTTTAAGGATGCCTTATTTAAATCTCTGAAATCAGTACACATCCTTATCTTATTTTCTCTTTTTGAAATAGGTACAATATTTGAAATCCAATCAGAGTAATCAATAGAATGGATAAATCCAGAATCCAATAATTTTTCAATTTCACCTTTGACTAATAAAGCAATTTGTGGATTCATCTTTCAAATTTTCTATTTCACAAGTTTCATATTTGGTTTTAAACAATGTTATGAGTAACAATCTTAGAATCTATACCTGGCATATCTGAATATGTCCAAGAAAAGATGTCCTTAAATTCAAGCAAAAGGGAAACTGACTAATCACGTCCATCCTAATTCAAATATTTCCCAATCTTTATCATCCTCTCAGTGTTGTTCTCATCCATTTGAATATCAACAGTCTTAATTATTAACAAATCATTTCATATTGGAGGATCCATTGGTAAAGTAAGAGTATCATGTTTATCATGTTCCCCAAAATAAGCATCAGTACTTAAAAAATAAGGCTTCCATCGTTTGTGATGGAACTTAGGTAAATCTTCATAAACCCCTAAAAATTCCATTAAGGCTTCATCTTCAAGAAAAATATCCAAAGTAGGTGCTTGATTAAGGTCAATGAGAAGTGGGTTAACCAACTTCAACTATCCACCGCAAATATGATTAAAATTAAGAGGAAAAGATGACGATTGTCTATAAGGATTGAATCCCAATCCATATGTATGATCATAAACTTCATTATCTAAAGGTACTTGTATACCTTGTTCATATTTACCACATCCTTTCCCATTAAATCCTGATTTCTTAAGAAAATGATAACCAAGACCATATCAATCAGTCATATCAGAAGGAGTCCAAGGAGGGGCATATGTCACAATATCATAACAATCAAGCTTTATAGTTTCAATCATGTCATTAATCGAAGTGGCAACAAAATTACTTTGTATTTCCTCAGAAAGCGGGGAAGGAGTAAAGACTTTTTTCTCAAATTCATTTTGTTGCTTCATGAATTCCAAATCAGAAACCTTATATTCTCCAATGAAAGTAGGATTAAAATCTGTTGGAAACTGCAATTGAAGCAATTGTTGTATTGTCATTGATGTCAAACCTTAACTGGTAAGACTATTTCTATTTAAGAAAGTACTATATCTATTTGAGTGTTGCTAAGGGGATAGGCAAGTTTGGTAACAATAGCACCTAAGGAAAGGTTGAGTTATCTAGACACTTCAATGAGTACTTGATTATGTGGCACAATGATAAGACAATGTATTGTTTATCTAAGTAAGAATGAAGACTAAACGGGTAGGCTTAACTGAGCATAAGTGAAGAAATCTAGTTTAAGCCGAGTTTTGTTTGTGTCGACTGAGCTAGTGATTGTCGAGTAAAATAGTGTTGATTGAACACTAGTTAATTGCCGAGGAAGACAGTGTTAGCCGAGGAAATATTTTATGTGGTGACTGAGCTTTCCAGAGAAGACCAAGAAGTTGGACACAGTATTGACCGAGCATCAGTATTTTGCATTTGTTGAAGAATTCAAATTTCCAGCCGACATCGTTGAATGCTTGAATTATGTAAAACATGTTGACTTTATTTATTGATTGTATGAAAGCATTTAATGCACTATAAAATGTTTTATTGTAAATCTTTAAGAGATTCAAGATATTTCTTTGTAAGATAAGCTAAAGAACATAATGTAGGATGGATTCAATGAATCTGACCTAACCCTAAGATCTACGAAGGAGATTAAGCGGCAAAAGATGTATTGACCTAATTGAGGTAGTATTAAGGAAACCTAAGCGAGAGGTTGAAGGTGAGCAGAGAGAGAGGAGAGAAAGAAGTGAATGTTGGAAGTGTTGTCATTGACTATCTAAGCAGAAAAGGCTGAAGGAGAAGTGTTGTGATTGCTTAAAGGGTTCCAAGCATATCAGTGATGGAGATGGAAAAGGTTCATAGTCAGTAAGCCAGCATATGTGTATGGAATTAGATCTGATATTTTCAAAGTGAGTTGTATGTTTCTCAGATCAATATTAGTGCTACTTCCTAACCATTGTAATAGTCAAAATCCTTTTAACAGAGGCTGACCTAACAATCATAGGTATAAATCCTTTGAACAAAGTTGCATTCTAATGGAGTGTATGTAAGTCTTATAACAAGGTGCACTTTTAACAGAGTGGTTGAAATCCTTTAACCAGGTCACACCTGACAGTGTGTTTGTAACCTTTGGCAAGGTTGGCTTTTCACTGAGCTCACTTCAGAAGAGTGAACATAATAGTAACATGTTACAAAGTGGTTTTTCCCAAATTGGGTGTGTTGATACTTGTGTGAATGTTTTGGTTTGAACATTTTTGTGTTTTACAAGTTAGATGCTATTGGATAAGTGGATTGCACTGTTATATGTTTCTGTTATGCAATCAGTAATGACCAAGTAAGTGTTGGTTATTAGATCTAATTTGTTGAAGATTTTTAAAAAAAATTTTATACATCTGGACCTGAGAACAACTGATTCACCACCCCCCCTCTCTATTGTTCTAAATCATATTAACAATTGGTATCAGATCTGTTGGTGCTTACAAAGAACAAGTTTGAAGGTACTTGAAGCAAATGATCAAGATGTATAAGAAGGAGGTACCTAAGCTGAATAAGGAAAACTTTCCTGCATGGAAAAGTTTGATGAAGCTGCATCTGGCTGGTATTGGTGATTCTGCAAAGTATTACATTGAACATAACTATGTCACACCTCTGACTGTCGAGGAAATGAAAGCTAAACAAGAGCACAAATAAGCAATGTTGGAGATTGTGTCTACCCTAAGTTATCCAAAATTTGAAGACATTAAAGACTGCAGTACTACAAAGAAAATGTGGGACACCCTTGCAAGCATTTATGGTGGTGATGTGAATGTGTTGAGAGAAAAATCCGAGAGCCTAAGAGGTAAATTTGATGAAATGAGAATGCAAGAAGGTGAGAATATTGCACAATATTATGGTAGAATAAAAGAAGTTGTAAATGCTATTAGAGGAGCAAATGGAATTATTGAGGATGAAACTATTATAGGAAAAGTATTGAGAACTCTGTGTCCTATCTATGCAATAAAATTTCTACAATCCAAGAATCTAGATGTAACTCTCCTAATGCCCTTACTTTAGAAAGTTTGGTCGGCAAGCTTACTGCTTTTGAACTTTCTAACTATGATAACTTCACTGTTGGTAGTATTGAATCTGCTTTTAAGTCAAAGATGGTTTTGAATAAGTCAAAGAAGGAAAAAGAAAGATGCATCAGTGAAAGTGATAGTGACAGTGGCACATCTAATGAAGAACTTGAGGATCTAGAAGCTCTTATGGCTAGAAGACTGAAAAGGGGAAAAGGAAGGTACAAAGGTAAACTCCCTATTATATGTTTTTCATGTAATAAAGTTGGTCATATAGCTACTAGATGTCCTGATAGGGATAATAAGGATGAAGAAAGAGACAACAAGAATAAAGACAAAAGAGAAGATAAAGGTTACCGAATATACAAATACTACAAAGGGAATGGTAAGAAATCTTGCTACATTGTTGAAGAAGAGACTGACACTGATAGTGATGATTTTGAAATTGAAGTTGTCTATGTTGCAATGAAAGATGAATCTAATGAGGATGAGAAAACTACATTAATATCTTATGTGAACAAAAATGATAAATGGATTATTGATAGTGGTTGTTCACATCATATGACTAGAGATAAGAGTAAGTTTCATACCTTAAACCATTATAAAGGTAGGAGTGTAAAGTTTGGAAATGATGCACCATGTCCTGTTAGAGGAAAAGGACTGATTAAGCTAACTGATAAGATCTCTTGTGAAAATGCTTATTGGGTTGACGGTCTTAACTATAATCTGTTGAGTGTTGCACAGCTTAATAGCACTATCTACTGAGTAGAATTTCATCACAAGAAGGCTAAAATATTTGATGTCATAGGTGAACTGATTAGAAGTGGAGAATAAATAAGAGGTAATTTGTTCTATCTAGACCTATCTGAAGAAACATGTATGATTGCACAACTTGATGATATTTGGTTATGGCATAAGTGGCTATGTCATGTTAACTTTGATAATCTGGTAGAAATTAGCAAGAAAAAGAAAGTGAGAGGTCTACCTAGATTGAAGAAACTTGAGAATGTAATGTGCAAAGAATGTCAGTTGGGTAAGATGATTAAGTCTAGTTTCAAGAGCAAAACCTTTACTTCTAAGAATATCTTAGATTTGGTTCATACTGACCTTTGTGGACCGATGGGTGTACAAAGCTATTGTGGTGCTAGATATTATATCCTTTTTGTTGATGATTATACCAGAATGATGCATGTAATGTTCTTAAAAGAAAAATCTGATGCTTTTTAATTTTTTAAGTGGTATGTGGCTAAGGTTGAAAAAGAGATAGGTAAAAACTTGAAGTGTCTAAGATCTAACCGAGGTGGAGAATTAAAATCAAATGATTTCAATCTATTTTTCAATGATAGAGGAATCAAAAGACAGATGTATGCACCTAGAACTCCTCCATAGAATGGTATAGCTGAGAGAAGGAACATATCTATCTTGGACTGTGCATGGACATTAATGATTGAAAAGAATGTTGCACAGAAGTAATGGAAAGAAGTTGTAAGTACAGTTGTTTATACTCTTAACCGAGTACAAATAAAAAAAGGTACAAATCTGACACCTTATGAATTATGGCATGGGTATGCACTGAATGTAAAGTATTTTAGAATCTTTGGAAGTAAGTGCTACATGTTGAAGGATAGTAGGAATGGAAAATTTGATGCTAAAAGTGATGAGGGTATATTCCAAAGCTATTCCACACAAACTGAAGCTTATAAGTGTTTGAATTCTAACACTAATAAAATTGTGGAAAGTCTAAATGTCAAAATTGATGAGTATGCAGAACAAAATGAAGCTGACAGTAACAGAGTACCAGAATATTATAGATCTTTTGTGTATATAGAGGAAGAAGAGGCAAGTGATAGACCTACACCTGATGCTGAGTCTCAGGTAAGCAATGCCGAGAGAGAAGAAGAATGTGCCGAGCGACAAGAAGAAGCTGCCAAGTATCAGGAAGAGGTTGTCAAGCATTCAAAAGCTAAATCTGACAATCTTGTTGGAGAACCTAATGAGCCAAATGAAAGAAGAGCAGAACCTGTTCTAGCACAATATGTAAGGAGACATCACAAGCCTAAACAGATTATTGGAGATAAAGATACCAGAATTTAGACAAGAAGCAAGGTAATAGATCCAACATGTTTACTATGTGAATATGAGCCTAAGACAACAAAGGAAGCATTAGAAAATGAAAATTGGATAGAAGCAATGAATGAAGAGATTGACCAAATAGAGAAGAATGATACCTGGACTCTGGTGCTAAGACTAGAAGATAAGAATGTCATTGGGACAAAGTGGGTATTTTGTAATAAGCTAAATGAACTTGGTCAAATGACAAGAAACAAGGCTAGGATGGTATGCAAAGGCTATGCACAAGAAGAAGGAATAGATTGTGGGGAAACATTTGCCCCTGTAGCAAGATTGGAAGGAGTTAGAACTTTGCTTGAATATGCTGCCTATAAAAATTTCAAGGTATACCAAATGGATGTCAAGTCTACATTTTTAAATGGTATATTGGAAGAAGAAGTATATATTGAACAACCAAAAGGATTTGTTGATCCAAATAGAAGAGACATGGTTTGCAAACTTAATAAAGCACTATATGGATTAAAACAACCTCCCAAAGCATGGTATGAGAGATTGCACAACTACCTAATACAGATTGGATTCTCAAGGACAAATGACACAAGCAATCTATAAATGAAAGATGAAGAAGGTAAAGGAATCCTGTTAGCCAAAATCTTTGTAGATGATATTATATTTGGTGGACAAGATGCCTTGTGTAAGAAATTTTCAAATGAAATGCAAACTAAATTTGAAATGAGTATATTTGGAGAGATCAAATTTTTTGTTGGTTTGCAAGTATATCAGATGGAGAAGGTAATTTTCATCACCCAGTCTAAATATGTTCATGAGATACTGAAAACCTTTGGTATGGAAGACTCAAGGCCAGTAAGTACTCCCATGGCTACTGGACAAAAGTTGTCTAAGAATGATGATGTTGTAGAAGTTAACCAGACTTTGTACAGATCTATGATCGGAAAGCTACATTATGTTGTACATAGCAGACCAGATATTACATTAGCTATGTGGATTGTGGCAAGATTTTTTGCCAATCCTAACGAAACTCACATGATGGTGGTTAAAAGAATCATGAGATACTTGAAGGGAACTGCTGACTATGGATTGTACTACAAGAAGCATGAAAATTTTGAACTGAGAGTGTATACAAATGCTAATTAGGTAGGAAATGTAGATGACAGAAAGAGTCTAGTGGTGGAGCTTTCTTTCTTGGATAGAGATTAGTTTCCTGGACAAGCAAGAAACAAAATTGCATTTCCCAGTCTACTATTGAAGCTAAGTATGTGGCTGCAGCTATCAATTGTTCAAATTTGATATGGATAAAGCAATTGTTGGTAGGCATGAAAGAAGAAATTACTGAACCAGTTGTCATCTTTTGTGACAATGCTAGTGCTATCAACATCTCTAAAAACCCAGTGATGCACACAAAGACCAAACACATTGCCATCAAGTATCACTACTTGAGAGAGCTGGTACAAGATAAAGAGGTTCACATGGAATATGTGAATACCAAGGAACAAATAGTTGATATATTCACTAAAGCTTTACCTAAAGAAGTTCATGAATACCTGAGAAGTCAATTAGGGGCCCTTCCCCTAACTGAGGTTGCCTAGTCAAGCTAGGAGCACTGCATCAAGTGTGCTGCAAAGAACATCTAACATATTGATGCAGAGAAAGGTCACACTTTAGGAGCAGCCTAGAGTTGTGAAGAGCACAACAAAGTCAAAATAAGTCATAAGAAAGATGATAAAGGGAGAAATATTCTACTGAACTGAAAGGATGATATCTACATCTACAGGATGTATGTTTTTGTTGTTGCTTTGGCATTTTTGTCAAAGAGGGAGATAATGATAGATGAATACACAGAATGAGAAGAATAGATAAATACATATAATGAGAAGATCAAGACAGTGAGAGAAATTCAGTGGACGGTCAAGCATGGCTAATTGATTATGTATCATAATGAAGCTAAGGATATTATACATTTCTCTGATAGAAAGATAAGTTTTGGATTGGTTGGTAATTCATGTGATATTCATATGGTGTTGCCATCAATGCCAAAGAGGGAGATTGTTGGAAACTACAATTGAAGCAATTATTGTATTGTCATTGATGTCAAACCTTAACTGGTAAGACTATTGCTATTTAAGAAAGTAGTATATCTATCTGAGTGTTGCTAAGGGGATAGGCAAGGTTGGTAACAATAGCACCTAAGGAAACATTGAGTTATCTGGATACTTCAATGAGTACTTGATTATGTGGCACAATGATAAGACAATGTATTGTTTATCTAAGTAAGAATGAAGACTAAACTGGTAGGCTTAACCGAGCATAAGTGAAGAAATCTAGTTTAAGCTGAGTGTTGTTTGTGTCGACCGAGCTAGTGATTGCTGAGTAAAATAGTGTTGACCGAACACCAGTTAATTGTCGAGGAAGATAGTGTTAGCTGAGGAAATAGTTTATGTGGTGACCGAGCTTTCTAGCAAAGACCAAGAAGTTGGACACAATATTGACTGAGCGTTAGTATTTTGCATTTGTTGAAGAATTCAGATTTCCAGCCAACATCGTTGAATTCTTGAATTATGTAAAATGTGTTGACTTTATTTATTGATTGTATGAAAGCATTTAATGCATTGTAAAATGTTTTATTGTAAATCTTTAAGAGATTCAAGATATTTCTTTGTAAGATAATCTAAAGAACATAATGTAGGATGGATTCAATGAATCTGACCTAACCCTAAGATCTACGAAGGAGATTCAGCAGAAAAATATGTATTGACCTAATTGAGGTAGTATTAAGGAAACCTAAGCAAGAGGTTGAAGGTGAGCAGAGAGAGAGGAGAGAAAGAAGTGAATGCTAGAAGTGTTGTTATTGACTATCTAAGTAGAAAAGGCTAAAGGAGAAGTGTTGTGATCGCTTGAAGGGTTCTGAGAAGATAAGTGATGGAGATGGAAAATGTTCACTGTCAATAAGATAGCATATGCGTACGGAATTGGATCTGATATTTGCAAAGTGAGTTGAATGTTTCTCAGATCAATATTACTACTACTTTCTAACCATTGTAACAGTCAAAATCCTTTTAACAAAGGTTGACCTAATAGTCATAGGTATAAATCCTTTGAACAAGGTTGCATTCTAATGGAGTGTATGTAAGTCCTATAATAAGGTGCACTTTTAATAGAGTGGTTGAAATCCTTTAACCGAGTCACACCTAACAGTGTGTTTGTAACCTTTGACAGGGTTGGCTTTTCACCGAGCTCACTTCAAAAGAGTGAACATAATAATAACATGTTACAAAGTGGTTTTTCCTAAATTGGGTTTCCACTATAAATCCTGGTGTTGATACTTGTGTGAATGTTTTGATTTGAACATTTCTATGTTTTATAAGTTAGATGTTATTGGATAAGTGGACTGCACTGTTATATGTTTTTGTTATGCAATCAGTAATGACCGAGTAAGTATTGGTTATTAGATCTGATTTGTTGAAGAGTTTAAAAGTTTGTTTTATACATCTGGACCTGAGAACAACTGATTCACCCCCCCTCTTTGTTGTTCTAAATCATATTAATGAAATCCAATGTCCCCTAATCATCCTCAGTCAAAGAAGAAGATGGATCTTCTTGTTGTTGAATCTTAGGTTATTTTATCTCTGATTATTTTTCAATCTCTTTACTAGGTTGAAGAGGCTCGGAGATTTTGGCATATTCTACATTTAAGAAAGGATTTGGTGCATCATCTGCATGTAATGTATACATTAAGTTTTTATAGATGAACCTAACCTTGTGATGAAGAGTAGAAGGAACTGCATGCATAGTATGTAACCATGGTCTTCCTAAAATAAGGTTATAATTGAGAGGTCCAGGCATAACATGAATAGGATTATTTAGAATAACTAGACCAACTTTAACAGGTAAGGTAATAATGCCCAAAGTTCTCTTCACAATATTGTCAAATCCATGTATAGGAACATTATCAGGTTGAATAGTGGTGAGATCAACCTTAATTGCCTTAAGCATATACATGCTACAAACATTAAGCCCAGATCCATTATCAATTAAAGTTCTTTGAATGATACTCTGGTTAATAGAGACAGCAACCATAAGAGCATCATATTACTTCTGCACCTCAAGAGAAGGTAAATCATTGTCAAAAAACACAATAGGAGGTACATAATGCATAGTATGCATGCAGTCTAAAATAGAATGAATGTTCTCTTGATTAGGAGGTGAAGCAGGAAGAGTGGATAAAGCTTTTTGCAATGCTTCATGATATGTCAGGGAATTTTGAAGTAATTCCCATAAAGATATCTTAGCAGGAGTTGCACGTAATTGGTCAACTAAGTTATACTCCTTAAAGGTAGAAGGAAACCTAGGTGCTTGAGGAAGCATAGGTTGAGAAGGAGGTAAAGAAATTGGAATAGTAGGCTACAGGTTATTCCGTGTGTGATAAGCATGTGAAATGAAATCAGTGTTATCAAAGAAATCCAAAGGATCTCTAGGTTTACCCTTAATCATTATGTGAGGTCATCCTTTTACCATCATCAAAGGTGTAGGATATATCATTTTAGGTTTATCAATGTTGCAAATAGTGGGACATGAAGGTAACCATGCACAAACCCTATGGTAAAGGTCAATTGGAGAGGTTGTGGAGGAGAATGAAATAGGAATAGGATCCATGGAGATCTTATCCAAACCATTTTCATCCTCACTACCATGTACCTCATGAGGGAATCTATCCTTTTGTACAATAAAAGCCTCATCAAAGTACTCAAAAAAAGAATCATACATGTTGAATACAAAGAAATATTAAAAGCATGAAAATGTAAATGTTTCTGTATTTTAAAGAGATTTTGCAACAAAAAAAAAATTATATTTTTGAAATATAAATGCAAGAAATCTAAACTTATAAGCATGCAAGATTTAAATCTAACACCAGAAAGAAAGAGTTGTCATAAACAGGTTCACCAAAATGAATAGGTGAAAAATGGAAGCTATCAACAATGCATCTAACATTCCTCACTATTCATTTGCAATCTTTTGAATTGGAATTGGATAAGTAAAGTGAATCTAGAAATGCTTGAAAATCAATCAAGATAAAGTGCATACCTCATAATGGAACAAATATGGAAATACCTATTTTCTGATGCATGTGTGTTGTCTCTGGAAATTCTACAACCAGATCTAGGACTAGAAAACTGTAACAGAGAAAACCCAGAAAACATTTTTCTTTCTGGAAGCAGGTATTCTTTGACCCAGATAGCGGGGCAAGGTCTTACCCTAAGGCAGGATCCTACCCCCACTGTAGGTCATCCTTGACCCAAAATAGCTCTGATGGAAAATTTGTTTGCGGATCTCAAAAGTTCACCAAAAAGGGTATTCAGATCTACAATACAATTCTTGAAACAACTACTGTAGATATCTAAAAATGGTGTTTTGGGGTGGCTATATAGGGTTTTGCCTTAGTCAAAACCCCGTTTTGGTGATCTCCACCTCCACAAATATCTGATTGTAATAGAATGTGTCTTTGTATTGAAAGTGTAATGCTAAGATCTAATCCTCTATATTGAAACCCTAGCATGGATATGTATGAGAAAGAAATGCCTAGATTTGAATAAGATAAGAAAGCATACCAAGCCCCCAAGGCTAAAGTACTCCTACAAAACTCATAATCCATAATTGCTACCCCATGATTGTATCTTTGAATTCTTGAATGTTGATAATGGTGGATCAAGGAAGAAAGGATCTCTCTTGCTTCAAATAGATGTTCACAATGGTGTGTATATAAGGATGCTTGATATCAACAATGGCTTGATCTTCTATATCATCCTCTTGCAATCTTGCATCTTCACTTCACCATCACTTTCTTTCTTGCATCAATTATCTCTCCACTTGTTGTCTAGATCATGAAATTTCTTGATCATGTTTGATGTGATTGCCTTGTGTGGAAATGAAGGCAAATGAGAGTCTTTATATAGAGGTTTCAAGGTGAGGCTCCTAGAGTAATGTGAGGACCCATAATAAAAATTTCACCTCAAATTATGGTCCAATCACAATAACCAACTAAGGAGGGAAAAGAATTAAATGAATTTTAAATTAAAACCCTTTCGCATTAGGATTCAAAGGTCCGACATTGATTTTAGGACCCTCCGAGACCAAATTTTGAAAAGGGGAATCAAATCCTGAAGGAGGTCAAAGATGACCTCATCTCTGAATTAGGTCAAGGATGACCTAGACCCCAACCTAGGTCAAGGATGACCTCGTCCTTGATCCAAGGGTCCAGAGCCTACCAGAATCAGAAACAGGAAGTCTCAAGAATGCTCGGAGACCTAGAAATGATGTCAGAACAAGGAAGAGTGCCAAGGAGAGGCAAAAAATCATATGATGATTATGATGAAGGCCAGGAGGACCTATTTTTAAGTCCTACCTAGAAAATAGAGCCATGGAAGAGGGAAATTAAGGAGAATCCTTGGGATCCTAACCCTAATTTCACCTAGAACAAAGGAATCAAGTGCAAAATGCATCCTAAATGCAAGTCTATCATGATAAATGCACTAAAAGAGGGTGCTAAACCTATCATGATGGAAGTGCTTCCATTTTAAGATGATACAGGTAGCCCCTACATTCTTTTTCCCAAATGGCATCATATTGTAGCAGAAGGTACCTCATGGTGTGGTGAATGCTATTTTGTGTTGATCGTCTTCTGCTATCCTGGTTTGATTTCATCCTAAGAAGTCATCCATAAGTGACAACATCTCATGGCTTGTTGTGAGATCAACTATCATGTTGATGTTTGGTAAGGGGAAGCCATCCTTTGGACATGTGTTGTTCAAGTATCTAAAGTCTATGCAGATCCTACTCTCTATTCAAGGCTTAGTGACTGGCACCATGTTTGAGATCTAGTTTGAGTAGTCAATGGCTTTGATGATTTTTTCTTAGAGGATATTCTCTAGTTCTACCTTGACCAATAGGGATACTTTTGGATGCATTTTTTGAATCTTTTTCTTGATTGGCTTTGCATTAGGATCCACTACAAGATGATGGATAAAAAGATTTGGATCAAGCCCAGGCATGTGTGCATATGACCATGCAAAATTGATTATAGCTTCTTGGAGAAGTGCTATGAAAGCTGGTTCTTTAGCTTCAATCAAGGATGCTATAATATATGTAATCCTTGGGCATTCTTTAGTTCCCAAATTTATTGGCTTTGTTTCTTTGATTATGATGGATGATTTCTTTGGTTTGTAGTCGTGGATGGGGGGAAGAGGCAAGTCCTCATCTTCTAGTGCCTCAAAGAGGTTTTCACCAGAAGATATGTCCTTTATTTTTTCTTTTTTAGATTCATAATGTGCCCCATAGGGGTTTTCACAAAAGGAATCATTCTTTTCTTTTTCATTTTTAATTTTACATAAAAAGACTTTGTCTTCCCCAAAGTATCCCTTAGCGTCGATCTTGTAGACATAAGCTGAGTTTGTTCCTTGATCTGATTGCTGGCCTGATGCTCCCATGAATCTTAGGAGTGCTTCTATTCGTTGGAACTCATCGATATGTGTTACTCTTGGTTGATCTAAGTCTATGAGTTCAAGATGGATGAGGGGAAGTTTAATAATGTTAATGGTGAGTTGATGGAGGATAGAATTTCCTAGGAGGGTATCATCATCAAAGATGTCATCGTAGGATTTATTTTCTTCCTCTTCAGGGATGTCTTCAATTTCTACAAGGTCATCTAGGATATTCAAGAGGGTGACATTGTGTGAAGTAGTACCCCAAGTAGTGGTATTGGGACCTTGTATGTGTAGGCAAGGGGTATTAAAGCCAAGACCTTGATGTTAAGGATTTTGTGAGGCTTCTATGGGATCTTTTCTTCCACTTTCTTCTGGTCCTAGGCCATCTCCTCGATAATTCCATTGCTCTGTGGTATATTTGTGCGATGAAGGATATTTTTCTTTGAAGTAACCAAAGAGCTCAGTTTTAGGAGGTGTAGGATCTTTGAATAGCCACCTGTTGATTTCAAGGTCCATCTCTTGACTTTGTATGATTCCTTGAGAGATAAATGTTAATGGCCCCAACTGCTTGATTTTAGGATCTACTAGAGTAGGCTTGCTTTGGTGGCTTGGGTTCCCTTGTGTATGTGGATGAAGTGGTAAGGCCCCTACTATGAATGCATCATTTAAGTTGTACTCACCACATCCCTGGTTGTTGATCTTGATGGAAGAGAGGGTGGAGGCTAAGATTATCTCTCGTTCACTATGGGATCAAGATGAGCTAGAAATGGAAGTGCCAATGTCGATTCTAGGATAATGGGTGTAATGGGGGAATGATGCTTCCAACACATGACATTTTGCAAAGGGTTGGGGATCTACATGGATAGTGACTTCAGTGCCTTGATGCAAAAATTTGAGGCACTGGTGATAAGTGGATGGAATGGCTTTGATGGAATGAATCTATGGTCGATCGAGGAGGATGTTATATGGGAGGTCTAGATCAACAATGTGATAGATGGTCTCTTGAATTGCTAGGCCTAGCTTGATCAAAAAAAGAATGGTACCTTCTAAGGTACACTCCAAGTTATCATAGGCCTTGATAGTGATGACATCATGTTATATGTTGGCCTTTGTATATCCCATTTGTTGGGTGAATTTTAAAGTGCAAATTTAGGGTTGAGCCATTATCTATCATGACCCTTTTGATGGAAAAGTCTCTGACCGTGACGATGATGCAGAGAGGGAGATTTTGGTCACGCTCGACAGATGGTATGTCGAAAGACTTGAAGAAAAGAGAAAAAGATGCAAATAGGTGTCCCATGAGGTTCTCAAACTGGATGGTATTAATGTATGTGGGGACATGTCCTTCTTAAAGGGATCGGTTGAGGATATCTTGATGGATCGATGAAGTGCAAAGAAGGTCAAGGATGGAGATTTGGGCATGTGTGTTCCCAAGGTGTTCTAGAAGGTTGTACTATGTGTTATGTGTGGTTATTGGAATAGTGCTGGTGATAGATATTTGACCTCTATGTGTGGTAACTACACACCAACTATCTGCTCCCTTAACATGGATGACATTTACAATGGGTTCAACTTGGGATATGCATCCAAAAGATTTGTCATAGTTGATGTGGGAATTAGTATAGTCTTTTTTGTCAGCATGGTCTCCATGTTTTCCTTTTCCTGGGTTGTGGGGTGGAGGATTGGTATTGACTTGGTTCTTCCCATAGTTATATTGAGGGAATACATTCTGATAGATCTGCAAATTGGCATTAGGCGAAGGCTAGGCTGGTGTGTCCACGTGGATCTCTTTCATGTCAATGAGATCTTGGATATAGTGCTTCAATTTCATGCATTTGAGGGTAGAGTGTCCTTTAATACAATGATACTCATAGTATTCATGCTCTTTATACCATGTGGGCTTGGGAGTTGTGTCATTGAATGGCTAAGTTGGAGGGTTTGTAATCAGATTGGCTTTAGCTATTTGATGGAAGATTACATCTAGTGGCTCACCAAGAGGGTTGAAGGTGCATCTTTGATTATTCTAGACTCAAGGCTTGTTCTGTGTTGGGGTAACGGATATGGAATTTTCTTGGTTTTCTTGATGTTGATAATATTGCATAGGTTGTTGGTTGATTGGGGGTTGTTGTTGTTGATATGCAAGAGTAGTTGTAGGACTAGCCACAATAATTTGAACATGTTTGGTGTCTGTGGCTCCATCTATGATGATGTTCTTGGTCCTATTCCAGTAGTGATGCTTGTCATTACTGGGTTCGTTATGTGAATCATCTTTGTAGTGTCAGATGGTGCCTTCATCTAAGAGGCCTCTTTTGATGTCTATCCATTTTCCTTTGATGTCTTGATAGGTTTGGATGTAGTTCATCCTCATGAAATGGGATAGTTTAGGATGTAGGTTGTCGATGAAGATTTTAGTGAGATTCTTCTCAGGTGGTTGATATGACAACCTCATGGCAAGGTTCTTCTATTGTTGCAAGAAATCAGCCAGGCTCTCACCTCCTTTTTGTTTTGATTTGCAAAGGTCTAATAGGGATAACTCATTCTCAATTTTATGAGTGTATTGGGTGATGAACTTCTCAAAAAGTTATGCAAAT
Source organism: Chamaecyparis obtusa (assembly GCA_027943335.1). Classification (NCBI taxonomy): domain Eukaryota; kingdom Viridiplantae; phylum Streptophyta; class Pinopsida; order Cupressales; family Cupressaceae; genus Chamaecyparis; species Chamaecyparis obtusa. The sequence goes on from BSBK01001925.1 coordinate 521,150, forward strand.
GTTGTAATTGTCCCATAAGGTATCTTGTAGAACCACTTAATAGAAGTTACCCTAAGCTCTTGGGGAAGAGGTGCATGACCAAATTGTCATTGTAAGCTACCTCTTGACATGCCATGTAAAATTATTTAACATGGCTGACTAGATCTCCCTTCCCTTGATATTTTTCAAACTTAGGGGTCTCAAAGTGCTTGGAAAAGGGGATTGATGTGATTAATATGTCAAAGGGATAGGGACAAATGTCTTTGAATTTGAAATCTTTAATTTTTGTTCCAGATCTAAGCTCTTTGAGAGCATTCTTCATTTCTTCTCATTATGCATTGATAGGAGTTGGAGTGGGTACTCCCATTGGGGAAGGATTTGATGGTGCTGGTGAATAGGGATGGTTTTATGGGGGATATTGTGGGGTTGGATATGGAGATTGCGTAGCAAGATAGGTGGATTGAAATAGATTTCAGGGTGATGGTTGCTGGGGAGGATATTATTGCTAAGGTATGCGGATATATTATTGTGCAAGATATGGGGATGCTTGTTGCTACTGGGGGATTACGGGATGTTTTTGTTGTTGCATTGGGAAGTATTGCTACTATGGAGGAGGCTGATGAAACAAGGTAGCTTGATGATAGGATGGGCATTGATGCACTTGGCTTTGGGCTTGGCTGATGTAAGTGGGATGCATTTCTACATTGTTGAGGAGTGGAGTAGTTGTTTGGAAGCTAGTGATAGGACGTAGTTACGCTAGGTAGCTGGCAAGATGGGCAGAACTCTATTATTATGATGGTGGTACGGCTTGAGAAGTGGTGGGTGGTATAGATAGATAGTTTGTATATGAGGAGAAAGATGTAGCTGGAAAAAGTTGCAATGATTGTTGTTGTGCTGTGTGAGGGAAAGTTGCTTGTGGATTTGTGGGAATACATATGTGTAATTGGGTTTGTATTCCTAAGGTGTGCATTTGTTCTTGGGTGATGCCCCAAGAAGAGAATGTTCTTGTTGTGGGTTGTAATGTGGAGGATGTTGGGAATGCAGATATGATAGCATGATTTTGGGATGTGGATGGTGGGTTTTGGGATCCCACAAAGGGCATTCCTATTGTAAAGGCAGCGTGTTGGGCTTGTGTGTTGGTGATAAAAGGTGGAGGAGGAATATATGTAAAATCCTGCTGAGTGATGGGTGGAATGAATGCTTGGGTGAAAGCTTGTTGAGAAGTGGGAGGAGGAACCTATGTTGCCTCCTAGAAGGATGGTACTGATGTGGAAGCTTTTTGAGTGAAGGAGGGAAATAATTGCATTGTCCCTGTTATGAATGGTGTTGATGAGGAGGCTTGGCTAATGAAAAGCAGAGGTACTGCTTGTGTGAAGGTTTGCGTGGGAGGTGAAGTTGAGTTTGTGCAAAGCTTTGTGCCTAAGTGGTGGCTTAAGATGTTACAGATGGGGGTGGTGTACCCATGACCGAAAATAGAGTAGATTGTGCTATTGATTTTGTTGTGGGATTTGTGGAACTAGTTTGCAAGAGATGGGGGATAGGCAAGGCTACCTAAGATATTTACAAATTTGGGTCATGGATTTATTGGATGATGGGAGAATAGGCATCAGCTGGGATATGTATGGGTTTTGCAGGACTGAAGGGTTGGAGATGTTGTAGAATGGAAGCACCCTCTTGTGCATAGTTTTCCAATATAGCCCGATGATTTTGGTTGATAATTGCACTCACCATTTGTGCATTCCCTGGATGGCTCATGAATGCTTCCATAGAGAATGAAGTGGGTGTTTTAGTTGGATCTTCACATACATTCTTGACCTATGGGGGTTGTGGATCATAGGTCACTATCGCACTCTTAGGATCATTGAGATCAAGTGAACTAGTGGCTTAGTTTTGATCCATATTCTTTCTCTTCTTGGCTCGTGTCTTGGCAAGCATGAAATGAAGATCTAAGGATGAAGATGCTATGATGGGTGGATGCAACATACTTTCTAAGGAAACTTTAAGGATGGTGAATTGGATAAGCGTATGAATACCTAAGGATAAGATGCAAGGATTTGGAGGATGTTGGATCAACTAAAGGATGGTGGGGTGCTTATCTAGATTTGGATAATGAGGATCTACCAAGTGTTGAAATGAGTTGTTCCTTCTTGATGTTGGATCAAAGAGGATAGGATTGTCAATCTAAGATAAACTAATGATCTTCGAAAGACATGATCCTTGTTAGTGTATGCCAATCTCTTTCTCGAGATGATGAGGCCTACAAAGACAAGTACAAGATGCCCTAGACAATGCTTAGTCAAAGGGTAGTGCTGAGATGATTATGATTTTACATAAGGAATGGAAAACTCAAAGGATATCACACGAAGTGGATGGTTTGGTAACTGGATTTGGTTCAAGGATGTTTTTATTTAGAAGTTGGATTCTGATTGTGGATTTGGATCAAGGATTTGGATTGAGGATGATGGAGGATGACCAAATGAGGCTATTTCTAAGAGGATGACCTAAATGCAACTAAAATAATGATCTATGATGCAACTAGGAAGATGATCTATGATGCAAGGGTGCACCTAGGACTAAGGATGATGCAAGGATGCTACTAAGGATGAATGATGATGTGAGGATGCAACTAAGGATGATTTAGGATGAAAGAATGTTGAGATAGGATGTGAGATTCTGAAGGAAGTATGGATATGTGATAGGCCAAACAAGTCTTCACTTTCTAGGTTAAAAAATTGGTGATTAACCTAAAAGTAGGCTATAAACTGTTTGATTCATGCATTGTAACCCACGTTGTCTACCTTCTCCTGATACTTTTTATCTTTTTGGATTGTGTTTAGGGAAGATTGATGATCTTTTGGATCTCTTTCTGCAACTTTCTTCTCTTGGTAGATGTGAGAGTTTGGCAATTTAGCTTTCTTGTGTTTGATTGAATTGGATATAGCTTTGAAAAGATGGTAATTGGATCAGTTTGAGAAATTCTTCTTGGTAACTGATTTTTAGAACTCTCTTTGGTTTTCAAGGGTGTTTTTGATAACTCTGATCAAGTTTTGTCTTTCAGTTTGATTTTCTCCAATGGAAAAGGACCAAAGACTTAAGAGATATTCATAAAGCAATCCCAAAAAAGGACAAAGCAACTTTGTGGGATACAAAAAAATGATGACAAAGAATTTATGATAATTCTCTTTTGAAATGTGTATGTTTTGACAGATGTTTTGCACTGAGTCTGAAACTTTGAAAACACGCACAAGCAATCTTACCCTAAGGATTTTGGTTGTGACTAAAAAACCTTTTCTCATAGACTTAGGCACACATCCAAGAGCTAATCAGAATATGGCCATCACCAAGCACACAATGGCTCTAGTCATGATGTTGTATTATCCAGTTCTAAGCGCTCAAGGATGGCACGATATGATGAGTGTCTTGGGGATATTACTTTTCTCCTTGCACAAAGATTAGAAACCCTTCAAGGGTAGAATGAGAAGCCTCTAATTAATAGGTGTCTGATTAGGTCTATGGAATCCTCCCAATCAATTTGTACGTGTGTGACTCACTTAGGAGGCTAGTTTACCATGCCAAAATAGTAGGGATATTCACCTACCTCAAGCTACCATCAACATGCATCATCTGAGCTTGAGGGGATGGAGCGAGATTTTTCTCAGTGCTTTGTTTCTATACCGAATGGGGAAATACCGGTTTGAGGTCATTCTCTAAAGAGGAAGCACTTTTCTCTCTGGATAGGCCTCGCTATAAGTAAAACAAATTTGAACTTTCCCTAGTTCAATTGTTTTATGTCACTTAGATTAAATGGATTTTGCAGAAATTTTGAAAAAGTCCTAACAAAACATCATGAAGAGTTCATTTCCCAAATTGAATAAGTGTGTTATGCTATGAATTTTAAGAACATATGATTAGGATGCCAAGTTCATTCCCTTGAAAACAAAAAAATCTTTTTAAAATATTTGCAAGTGTTTTAACTTTCGACCACTCAAGATTTGGTTTTTTTATTCTTTTTAGAGCCCAAAATGAAGTTTTGATTGAGATTGCTCCAAATTTTACTAGTGCACTCAAGATTGAATGTATTTAGAACTCAAATGAAATAGCTTTAACTTTGATTTTTTCATTCTTCATTTCATTCATGATTTGGATTTTCTTTTATCACTTTAAGCTCAAAAAGAAACTTTGAGATTTTCTTTAGATTGTTCTTTCCCTTAGTCACTCAAGATTGAGATTTTAGGGTTTCCCCTTTAGGACAAAAAGCAAGTGTAGATTTTGATCTTTTGATATTTTCAAGATTTTGAGATTCATTTTTAAGACCCAAAGTGAGTGTGATATTTTCTTGTTCAATCTACTTATGCATTCAAGATTGGTGTTTTAGGGTTCGTTTTAAGCCCAATGAATTGAAGTGTTCCTAGGTTGCTTTTGAGATTGCATAAAAAACCCTTAAACATTGAAATTTCTTAGCTAAGGTTCATTTTAAACTAAAATCAAAGTGTGAAGGTTGATTTTTTCCAATTTAGGATTTATTAGGGTTGAATTTTAACTTCTTAGGAATGATATGTAAATTCTTGTATTTTAGGCATTCGAGATTGAGTAAAAGATCATTTTAAGCATAAATGAAGGTTGTTTTTGTTCCTAAACCAAAAAATGAGATTAGTAGGACTTAGGAATTTGATTTTTTGATGACCAAATTTATCTCCACAAATATCCTATGAAAAATGGGGTTAGAACTTGCAATTTTGAAGATTAGGGACACTAGGAAGCCCAAATGAACTAGAAAGATCAAACAAACCCAAGATTAAGGCCTTAAACATACCCCCTATTTTCCATATGAGTAAATAGGGAAGGATTTTTTAATTTTTTTTAATCATATGAGTCTGGACCAAGGCTCATATGAGGATACAAGGGTCCTTGTACGAGAAAATAGGGTTAAATGAGATGCATAAGGCAAAAAATAGCTTGCAAAATGCCTCAATATGAGTTAGTACATAATCTCGTACAAGAATATAGGGGTTCTCATATGAGAAAATAGGGCCTGAGTGTTTACTCATATGAGGATTCTCATTGGGTTGTAAGAGATCTTCAGAAAAGTGAGTTTTTGCTCATAAAACCTTAAAAATACAGTCGAAAAGCGTGGTGGGGTCCCACCGAGCATGCCAAAATGTGTACAGTGTGAACCTAACCTATTAGGAGTAGGCTGAAACATTCAAACATTAGTTAGAACAAATCATACATCGACATATAGAAAAACTATTCACAAGCCACCTCAGATTGAGTTGAAACAGGAGCACCCGGTCACCGTTTGATTTGCTTGTTTAAGAGGGATGTGGGTGTGCTCTCCAAGCACAATTAAAATATCCCCAATACATATTAGGGAATATTAGGATCATTTTAAATCCATGGAGACCCCAAAAGGGGCACAAAATCAGGTATAGGGAACCTATTTTGCCCCTAGGGTTCCAAGGGTGCAAGAGATGAGAAGCGGATTCTAAAGCTAGAGATGAGATGCAAGATTGATTTTAACTTCAATATAGATGTGATATGGTATGTGTTACCCAGAATTACAACATGTAGAAGAATAAACACAAATAGCAAAAGATTGCATTTTAGGGTCCAATTAAAACTATCTTTCAGGTATTGTTGATTAACATTTCATCATTGCATTCATTATCATATTTCATTATTATACTCAAAGTATTGATCACATTTCAAATTTTCAAATTCATAATTGATCATTACATTGTGCATTCAAACTGAATGTAGTATACAAGTGTCCTTTCATATTTAATATTTCATGTCAATCAAAGAGTACATTTGCAGAATAGAAAGCATGATAGAAGTATGGAGTAGGGGTCCTATGCATTGCCTTATTGTCTATTTGTTGTCAACTGGTTGTCTGTCAGGTCCTAGGTCTTCAAGTCCAGGTCTTCATCTTCACTAGGTTTTTAGGGTTTTATTTGCATCATGAGAGAGAAAATGGTGTTAGATCAAACTAGATCTAAGCAATGCATGAAACATAAACAACATACAATAACAATCAAATTTTAAATGCTACATATCTATCCGGTAAATTCAATGCAATAAGGAAATGTGCATCCACACTAAATGAAAGATAGTATCAAAGGGACTTGTTTTTAAACATGAAACCTTTTACTATTAATGGTCATTCTGATGTATCTTGTCCTTTTTAAAAGCCAGATATCTGAATGAAAGAGACTGTTTCTAATTGAGAAACCTTTTTTCAGAAATAGCAAGCTCTTGTTAGATTAGTGAACACAATAATCTAAATTTTGATTCACAAGTGTCATCATTTTTGGCATTTTCATTAAGCTGAATTATTTGTTATCTTTACTAAACTAATAATATTACACTGATGTTGTTTGAAGAGGTTAATAGATTATATTGCATTGCTCTAAGTTGATTGGTTTTAACATCAAAGTCAGAGAAAGAAGATGCAATGCAAAATGCCTTGCAACATGCTACAGTAAAGTGCCATATTGCTACAAAATAGTCAAGTTCAAATGCCAAGAAACAACTGCATAGTCACTGGTATTACATATTTTGAAGTACCATGTTCAATAGTATTGCTAAATTCAAAATACAGTATCAATGAATTCACTATTGTTGATTAACATAAGAGAAATGCTACAAAACTGAGCTTAAATGTCATGAAAATGTTATCAGTATGTATTTAATGGATGTCACGAGCCCGTGCTCGAACTTCATTGAATTTCATTCTGATGTCTTTGAATGTCACGAGCTTGTGCTCGAACTTCTTAGACAATAAATAAACATTTTTCATCTTTTTCATTTCTTGTGATAAAGATTTATTTTCAGCATCAGTGATTTATATTTAGCATTAAACAGAGGAAAGACTGTGTTTAAGCATGGTTTACACCAGTGAAGCTAAAGGTGTTTACTATTTTCAGTATAGGAAAAATAATATTTTCAAAAAATGATTGTTCTTTTTTTTATCAGTTGGATCACATTGAAATAACATACTGATGCATAAGAGACAGTGATGCTTAGGCTCAGGTGATAGCTATTAAAATGACTGGTGTTGAAAAAAGATTAAAATATGGTCACTGTTTTGCAAAAGTGAAGCCTTACTGTTCATTTTGTTAGTTGAGTCATATATTGAAATAAAAATGAAAATGACTAGTGTGTGTTAGTGCAACATTAGAGGCTGTGTTAACATCAAGTATGGCAGAATATAAAAATAGTGAGCATGTTGGTTCCTACAATGAACAAATATATACAAGATAGTCAAGCCATGGAGTTTGTATTTATCTATCGAGCTGTGAGCCGAATAAAATGACTGGTGTATTACAAGTTTTTCCAAACTACAATACAAATACAGCCAGACTAAGAAGATTATATGTTTATCAATGGAGCTATAAGAAACAAAAAAAAAACATTTAAAATCACTGGTTTTTGTTTAGTTTTTCCCAAACTGACAGTGCAAGAGAAGCCACGGGCTTAATTCTATGTGGGTTTCATTTCTATACTATCAAATCATTTTTTACAGTAGCTTGAAGGAAGTATACTATGTTTCTTAGCATTGTCATGTATTTCAAAAGAGAAGAAGACAGTGAAAAAAATGATGTATTCAAGCTACAAATAGGGATACAAAACCGACCTGTATGAGTTTAGTGAAACCAACAAAGCCTTATTTCAAGCAAATGGAGGGTACAATAGAACTTATTTTCATGTTTCATGGGATAGTTCATGCCTATTAGTCCAAGCTCAAGAACAAGTCACAGCTACCATGACACAATCCAAAGTTGTGGCTGAAAGATGCCCAAGCTTCTAACTGTCTAATTGAATCTATAGTTCCACATCTTCTAGCCACAGCCTAGGCTAAGCCGAGACCACTAGATTTCATCCTTATTTCAATCCATGATTCATTGCATATGACTTAAGCTCAAACTTCAGTTCAAAACCAAAAATCATGGAGCTATCATGCACTGTCAAAGATAAAGCTTAAATAAAAATGGGAAAACAAACAAAGTTCATTGCATGGGTTAACACCAGATGAAATAGAATCACGGTTACCATCATGAAGGAGTTCAAATCTCATACCAAAGACCATCCACATTTCAAGCCAAGATTCAAGTGCCTAGGCTTCATCTCGAGTCAAGCTCAAAGTCACAGTCATCTTCCAGCCACAAGCCATGAATCATTCAACACAGCTCAGGTTTGAGTTCAACCAAATTAAAGCTAAAGACCAGTCACAATCAAGTTGTGACTGGAGATTAAACAAAGCTTGAGGCCGAGTCATGCCAGGCCGTGATTCAAGATGAGAAAGTAAGCCACAGTTTGAGGACACCATTCAAAGGCCGAGAGAAGAACAATCATAGGCCAAGCTTTAAGTTATGCCCAAGTTTTTACTCATAGTCAAGTGGTGACTGAAGATAGAACAAAGCTCGAGGTCGAGTTTCAAAGCTAGGCCATGACTTAGGTACCCATAGTCCAAATAACGCCAAGTTATAAGCTGAGATTATAGCATGAGGCTGAGTTTTGCAGGCCAAGAAAGAACCCATAGTCATAGGCTAAGAACAGTTACAAGCCGAGCTTCAAAGCTCATAGTAACACTCAAAGAAATCAAGCTAAGATCATGCAAAGTGATCTCTAGATCACAGATAGAGAAGAGAAAGTCGAATATGCTAGAGAAATAAACTTTTAGTTGTTCAAAATCAATGCCAGAGAAGCCTATCAATAAAAAAAGAGCTTCATGCCAGTCAAGTTGAACTACATTCCAAAATTTTGTAGAGTTTTGCTCATTTCTTAGGGTTTTTCCCTATTCTTCTCGAAGACACTAAACAAAAAAATGCTAAGTCCGAGAACAAAATGAGTTTTGAGTTATTTGGGGTCCAGACTGATATTGAATTCAATGCCATAACTGCATATGTCCACACCTAGGCAGAGCCCAAAAACCATAGTACCACCACACTACCTTGTGTTTCGTATAGTATGCAAGTGGGTGGAGTGGTCATGTCGACCCTCTTACACTTAGCATTTCATAGACTTAGGAGATATTCTTAAGTTTAGTTTTTAGGTAGTGTAGGTTTTTATTTATCTTGAATTTTTTTTTCAAATTAAATAAATTAAATCTTTGGTTTAAAAATTGTAAAGGGATTTATATCCTTAATAAGGACCAACATTTAGGGCCTTAGTGATGGCATAGTTTTTAGGCTTAGATTTTGGCATGATTTTAGGCCAAATTAGGGCAAATAATAGAGGCTTGAATTTTGAAATTTGAGGCATAGGGAAGATATAAAACTAATTTTGATTATCAATTTTAGGGGTTGCAGATTTTGGAGAGAAGGTTGAAAGTGAGCACATTGTTCCTTGATGCCTTGGAGATCTTGTTTGTAACGCATTTGTCAAATTTTTGGAGGATAATAAAGCAGATGATCTATTTCTCTATATACTTTTGAGTTTTGATTTCAAATCCTATTTTCATCTTTCTTCATAAGTGTTTATTCATTTTGGAAGCTAGGAGAAATGAATGTTTATTATTCCTCCTCTATGTGAGCAAAAAATTCAAACCTCATGAAGAATATGTATGTCTATTGATAGATTAAGCTATTTGTGGTTTATAGTTGGGTCTTTTAACCTATATGTTGATCAGTGATTGAAGGTGTCAAGCTTTTGGTATATGAGTTGGGGTTACTATTTTAATTTCTAAGTATAGTCTGATTTCATTTTGGTGTATCACCCATTTTTTCCCTTTCAGCTTTAAATTTCCTTTTCCCTTTTCCCACTAAGTTTTCAATTAGGAGGTGATATTCCATATCAAATAGGAACCGGCCTAGAATTCAAAGACTCCTTCTTAATCAGAGTCCACCCACAACTCAAGAAGGTTTCCATTGTTAGGATAGAATATTGTTAAGCCCTAATGCTTGAGTTGGGGTAGTATTTAAAAACCTAAACAATATGAAAATGCCTAGAAATGATTGAAATGAACTATTTTAATCCATTATACTAAGCTAATATGAGTTAGGAAAACATGAAGTAAACTAACAATTTTATGATATATTATGCTATTCTAGATACAATCTAACATTATAACAATGCTTTGAAATGAGAGTGTGAATTGGTGATTTTCTCTTGGAATGAGGTCTATTTATATATTTTGAGGAGAGGCTTGGGTTAGGAAGGGTGGTCAAGGTTTAGGACCAAGGGTTGGGGTTTAGGACCAAGGGTTAGGACCTAGGGTCAAAGGGATAAGGATCAAGGGTTGCTCATACATGTGTGAGAAACACTAGGGAAGTGTGCTATGGGACAAGGGTGGAAGAAGAGACATAGGTCTTCATTAAGAGGTGTTCAGAGTTATTAATGATGGTTTAAGGGTTCATTAATGAGTTTGTAAGGTTCATTAATGAGGGTGTTGACTTTGGGTCGAAGGGAGAGGGTTTAGCATGAGAGAGTTAGGAATCACCCATTAAGCGGGGTTAAGAAGTGATTAGGGATGAGAGGATAGGTTTAGAAGAGTCTAGAAGATATCTAGGGTTTTTAGGATTTACATAAATATTTAATTTATTTCAAGGATATTTGGTTTGAGCAATATTTATCAAATAAATTAATAAATAAGGGAGATTAATATTCAAACTTGATTTAAATATTTTTGGAAGGGATTCCTTAATTAAATGAATTTCATTAAGAGGAGAGGGGATAATAACAATAATAATTAATTAATGATGATGTCATCAAGACTTCTATTAATTAAAATATCTTTAATTAACAAATGGTTTTTTAGGTGTCTACACAAAGCATAAACAAATATAAATCAAGTTGTTACTTAGGTATAATTGGACCTAGGTGCTAGAGTACCAAGTATAGAGAGTATCCATACCTACACAAGTCACCCACAACCTTATGATAGCATTGATGGTGTGCTCGGGGATTCACTTGTACCACATATCCACATGGGTCACTCATGAGATCTAGGGGTTTAATGGTATTTACTACCCACACATGTCATTGATGACATCCAAGGATAAAATTATCTCTATTAATGTTTAAGACCATTACTATATTATGTTTTCACTTATAAGGAACTCATATAGTCTCATATAGTCTCATGTTATCCAATAAACCATTCCACACATACAAAGGTAGTCATATTTATAGCACACTCCTTAAAGCCAAGAGCATGAATGCCAAGGAACCTACAAAAAATTTCAAAATAAAAAACCATTATTCCAAAAATTATTATCACAATGCCAACATTCTAGAAATGTCAAACGTGGCAAAAATATAGTTTGAGAGGCCATCACCATTGATGGACCTCCAAAAACACTTGAAATATTACAAATGTAGGAAAATCCATTGGTCCCCCAATGAACAACAACCCATAAATCTAATAAAATATATGATTTGACCTAATATGGTGAAATATAAAATAAAACAATATAGAAACTTCACATTTAAAATTAGAATATCATACAAAATTAAACATGCTCCAAATTAAATCATACAAGTAGGAAATGACAAGAATTTCATCCCACATAACATTTGCAAAAAACATGAAGCAATAAAACAAAGAATCAAGAAGGATATGAGGATTCCTACCTCAAATTTATGAAAAGCCCAAAATGGAAGAAAAACTTTGAAACGCTAATATTATCCAGACAAGCCAAAAACCACAACATAATCACTCCCAATGAGCACAAATTGATTTTCTCAAATGAGGGTTGGAATAAAAATTTCAATTCCAAAAATGAACAAGAGAGTGAAAGTGAACTCACTTTTGGAATATATTGCATATTTCCAAAAAGGTCAATAGGCTAAAAATAAAATCAATAAAATTAAAATAGATCAAAAGCCAATAAAACTCCCAAAAATCCCCAACATAAACTTTTTAAATTTCAATTAAATGGAATACATATACAACATATTTTGTCAGTAAATATAAAATAAACATTATAATTAAATTATCACAGTCGTGACCAACTACAGATAACTCAACAATGCATAAACATTTACTGGTTGACTACATTTATTCAAAGGAAATCCAAACTTTACCTACACAGTAACCAGATGTAAAATAATGCACTAAGATACATCATGCCAACTAAGAATGATATTGGCTAAGTATATTGAGTAGCCAATGTGACTATCTCTTATAGCCATTGTCAGAGATAAAGACACGCTTAGACTTGTGAAGCTAACCTGTGAAGTTGATGTCTAGTACATTCCATCACTACAACATACACACATCTTGTGTAGGTGCTCACATGAATAATTGAAGAGAAAAGTTGTTTATGTAGGTGCATTCAATGACAAAGAGATCAACAATTCTTGATCAAAAATTAGGGCAATAATGACATATACAAAGTTCATGTAGGAAAAAATAACAAGAAGATTTTGGTTCTTTTGCAAGTAATAGAAATGATCGAGCAATTGTGAATTGTCAATTAATCGTCAAAAATATTTTTTAGTAAAAAATAAGGTGTGAACATGTAGAAAACTACGAATAATAAAAATAAATAAAAATTGAGAAAGATCATATAGATCAACTTAATACACTCATAAAGTTTGGATTAATTGAGAGAAATTTTTGTTAATGCACATGGATTAGGTGTTGAGTGATAGGGAAATAATTTGACTTTCCATATATCTATTCATTTTCAAGAAATTATAATCATTAACACAAGAAGTGGCACAAGTGCTAATTCTAGTGGACTAGTGAACCATAGTGCTTAAATGATTAAATGTAACATAGAATGATTTTGAATTAATAGAAATGATGAGGCAATTTTGAGTCACCAATCAATCTTGTTAAATACTAATCAAAAATATATTTTTATAAACATTAAGGTGCAAACAAATAGAAAACTGCTAATAATCACAAATAAAACTTGAGATATATCCTACAGGTCAACTTAACAACGCCATCAAGTTTGGATTAAATGGGAGAAATTTGTATTCGTGTAAATGGGCTAGGTGTTTGACTATAGGTTCATCATTAGACTTGCTCATTTTTAGGTATTTATAGTGATCACAAACACATCAAGCAACAACATAATGCTTGAGTGATTCGTTGTAACATAGAATGCTCTTCAATTACATTAGAATTATGTTAATATGTGATTATAGGATAGATTCAAATGCCCTAGGATATGTCCATAATTATTATTGACAAACTTTAGATAAAAATTAATGCATATGCCTAATAAATAAAATCATGTGCTACAATTATTAACATAAAACATACAAATACAAATTACAAACTATTTTAAAATCGTACAGCTTTACCTTTAAATAATTTGATAATAACCACTTTCAATAATTTTTAATGTTTTCAATATCATTTATCGCCATGAAAAATCTAATTATGACCATAGGGTCATAGTTAGACTTGCTCATATTTAGGCATTTATAGTTACAAGTACATCAAGCGACACAAATGCAAATTCTAGAGGACGAGTGAACCATATGCTTGAGTAATTAAGTCGTAGGCGTTTCACTATGAACGCGTTCAGGCAAAAAATTTCATCTAACGGTTGGAAATTCTGCAGACAGAATGACGGACATTGAAATCATCTGAAACGTTCATTTTTTCTGCCACTTTTTGTTGATGATTGTAGCATCGGTCAGATAAATAATACCAATAATATGATCATTATGAGAAATGACATATTATATATATATATATATATATATATATATATATATATATATATATATATATATATATATATAATTAGATTATAATTATTCTTATAATAACTATTTAATTAATTGATAAAATAAAATAAATAATAATGAATAGACATGTCCCATGAAGGGACATGTCTCTTAATGTGTTTTCCTCAATATAAATAAGAGATCACTGCTCTTGGAAAACATATACCGAAGAGGCAATGTTGTTACATTTGCAGCGATCCTAAAACTTAACACTTTTCACCCGCGAATGTCAGCCACAAATTTTGTTGACCTGTCCACTACTCTGTTCTGACAAATTAAGTCATCTGAAGCATTCGTTTATTTTGGCACTTTACACGTCGTCGAGTTTGAGGCAAAATACGCGGACTATGGAGACCCCAAATAGGTTGTATGAATTTGTTTTTATTAGTAAACAAAAACTGTCACGTACACCCCGTTCATTCATTATTTTTTCGATCACCATCTTCTTCTGCAGTTACCATTTTTTATTGACATGTCTTCCTTAACCGTCCACTTTCCCGCTTTGTCAATAAAGGTTTTTTAAAACTTTATATGCTTTCCAGTTATCGAAAAAAAATGACCAGAGTTGGGAGGAAAAAGCGGAGTAAAATTATTGTCCGGTAAAATTCCAACGACAATAGTTTTACGTTTCTTTTGTGTCACTCGAGGTGGGACCGTCTTCCAAGCATTGTGAAGCAGAGATTTAATATCATGTACGATGGAGGAGTATGCACTAACCAATGAGGAGAAAATATCAACGCGCTATTAACTCATATAATAGTTAAAACTATATTTATATAATTAATGTTATCATTGTATATATTATTTTATATTATATAATATTATTAAATTTAATCTTATATATATATCTATATAATTATTTGAATGTTTTCAAATTTATTTATTGTTAATTAATAATCAGAAACTATTCTTATTACAATATTGCTAATTATGATATTAATAGTAATATGCTACATAATATAAATTTATATTATTATATTTTATAAAATCTTAAATTTATTTTTAAGATAATATTATAAAATTATATTTTAATAAAAGATTTGAAAATTTATATATATTCTAATTTCAATTATATATAGTATAATTATAATTTTATTGTGTATAAGTTTTTATATAATATAAATAACATATTATGAATTATTGTATATAAAAATATACTTAAATTTACTTAAGAAATTATTCAATTTGTATAAAAAAAATTCTAAAATAATAATCTACATTATTTTTAATTTATTTATTAATTTATTTTATATAATAAATTATTTAAATTAATCTATAGAAATTTAAAGTAGAGAGGTGGTCAATTAGTTATTTTATTGCACATGGTTTTCTAACATAGTTTCTTTAAATAGATTAAAGTAATTAGTTTTGACTATCATTGTGATTTTTTCATGTTCTTACAAACTTGCAAATTATGAAATAAAGTAAAAATATGCGGTAAACTAAAAATGAATAGATTCAAAAATATGTAGCAAATTAAAAATGAATATGCCGTAAACTTTTTATAAATTAAAAATATGTCGTAAACTAAAAATGAATGGATTTAATTGTTCATTATGGATTTAATGGAATTTACAATGAGAATAAGTAGAAATACTTGGATCTTTTAAATGATGCTAATGTAACTTAATGTGCTCTGTCATGTTAGCACGGCGGTACTATGTGGGTTGGAGGGAGACTGGACCTCTTGACCTTGTATTTTACTACAAGCAAATCTCGTTCATTGAGCTAGACCCTCAGCCCTAAGGCAACTTAAAAATCCAAGTTAAAAATGCCCAGATAAGTTAGGTAAATAGGTGTCCAATTTGACACATGGGTAGACACAATTTTGATAACAAATTTAAAGTCACAACGATTGGTGCAATGTTGTCAAACAAATTGGACATTAAATCAACAAGTGTGGGTATTAAATCAATAAAATCATTATCCCCATTTCTTTTGGAAATGAAAACTCTAAAACAAAAAAGGATTAAATTGCAAAGTAAATAGGTAAACAAAACTAGATGTTTGAACAAAATTATATGTTAAATGCTTAATTACCTCAAATAGTAATAAACATTTAGGTCCTACAAATTTTTCAACTAAATAAAATTAGAGATTTAAATACAATACTCAGTTTTACTTTTCACAAAAACGTGAAGGGTGTTGATGAACATTTATAGTTAGATGATTTACAAACAAAATTTGTCTAAAAAAAGTGGTCAAAAGATCAAATCATGTTTAAAGTTCTCCTAGAACAACAACTAGTCCAAAATCATAAGCATGTTAGCCCTCGGGAAGCTATGTGCCCACCCAGCAACAAAACAAAATACTCTACATTTGGTTAACATGGACGTGCCAAGCATCAACAAATAACCAAATACATAGGCATACCCACATATGAAATGAGATAATGTTGCATCAAACCAAAAGTATGCAAACTCCTATTTGTGTGTCATTTTGTTTGTGTTACATGGTCATCAGACACTTTGTTATATGTCTATGTGTGTGAATTTAATGGCATTGTGTTGGAATGACAATTGGTGAGGTGTTAAGCATATCAAAAGTCAAGAAAAAAATGTCATTATATTGTCTACAAGAAAGCTCCGTACAATGTTTCCCTAGGGTCTTCATATTTATTTCACTTTGTTCGATGTAATCCCACCATACAAGAAAGTTGACCATCAATTTTACCAAGGGCAAGTGCCTTTTCTTCTTTGTGGTACTCAAATTTGATATAATAATTTGTATGTATCAAACTGAAATAGGATACATCTATTAGCATAGAGGATTTGCACTCAAGTTTTTGTAAGGTTAAGAGAGAATTTATGGTTTATGAAAGAGTAATTATGGATTATGAAAGAGAGATCGCCTAAAAAACAAGACCTTGTTGTAATGATTTAAAACAAATAATATAATCATCAACTAGTAGGGATGAATGAGATTGTCTAGATGGTCATCAAAATAATAGTAAAAAAAAGAAAGATATAGAATTATTTGATTAATGTGTATATAATTAATATATAAATAATTTTAAATTTAAAAATAGATATAAAAATAGAAAAAGGTTGATATAGACGGGAACAAGTGAGATGAAAAGAGGTGCGATTTTTTATTCCTCCAACATTAATACGGCGTACCCATTGCACACCAAAGTGCGATTGCTAGTTAATTTTAACATAGAATACTCTTGAATTACATGAGAATTGTGTTAATTTATGATTATAGGATAGATTTAAATGCCCTAGAAAATATCTTTAAATATCTATCTAATTAATTTAAATTATTTGTTGTGTGCAAGTTCATAAGATAACAACTATTTTGTTAAAAAATCAGTTTTTGAACATGAAAGGTGAATTTGAATATAATGTCTACATTGACAAACTTTTGATAAAAATTAATTTTTACATCTAATAAATCAAATCATGTGCTGCAATTATTGACATAAAACATTAAAATAAAAATTATATACTTTTATAAAATCATACTTCTTTATCTATAAATAGTTTAATAATAATTTTCAGTATCATTTCTCACCAGCAAACATCTAATCAAATGTTTTAATAACTCATTCAACACGTTAAGTTAAAGAGCACATGGACAATTTCAAATGGTAAATTTAGAAAAAAAGAGTTGTTGAAGGAAAGCGTGTCAAGAATGAAATGGCTGAAAAAAGAAGAGAGGCAAATTAAAATACCTTAAAAGGAAGTTTTGAAGCGTGGAGAAGGGGTGGCGTGGGAGTAGAAAACTCTTAAAAATGAGTGCACGAGTAAGGCACGTAATACCATGCACTTTTGCAACCCACTCCAACATGTGACGCGCGTTTCATGTCGGTGCAGCCTACTTTTCTTCAATTACGTACCGTGTCAGGAATATTTGATGTATTTTACCTGCAATAAATCAAAGTTTTTAGCCCTCTTCACTTTGGTAAAGAAAATAATGGAAGATGCACCCCAATTTGGGGTTAACAATGGTGGTGTCAATTCCTTAATCAAACAACACGAAAACAATGAGTCGAGGGATCGAATCCCCTCCAGCCAATTGGTGGTCTCGCCCATTTTCAGCAGGCCTCCTAATCATGAAAAAAAGAGTGATGGAGATGGGTTTGATCATCTGCACCAGGATGATGATCATCCACTTCGGGACTCTGCACCAGGAACCAGGAGATGGCACCGTCAAGAAACCCTCTCGCTTCTCACCATTAGATCTCAAATGGATGCCGCTTTCCGTGATTCAATCTTCAAAGCTCCCTTCTGGGAAGAGGTTTCAAGGTATTGCTGCTTTTTAAAACAAAATATGAATGTTTGTTGTTTATGAGTTTGTTGTTCTGATAGTAGAAACAAAAAATTATATGACAGGAGAGAGAGCTGTTGAAATAAATTTTCATTAGAAACATAAAATCTTAAGAGTATGAGGAATATTCATTCTATCAACTATCAAAATTTTCGTTTTGTTGTTTAAGCGAATGGTGATTTTGTATTAATATGATTTCTGCTATGATATTCAATCTTGTTCTTGTAAGGAATGACTATTTTGTATCATAAAGATTTGATTTCTGTTATGATATTCAGTTTTATTCCTGAAGAGAATGACTATTTTGTTTCAGTAAGATTTGATTTCTGTTATGATATTCAGTTTTATTCCTGAAGAGAATGACTATTTTGTTTCAGTAAGATTTGATTTATATTATGATTATTCTTAAACAGAATGAGTATTGTTTCAGTAAGGTTTGATTTCTATTCAGTTTTATTCTTAAACCAAATAATCAGTATTTTGACTCAGTAAGATTTGATTTCTGTTATGATTATTCTTAAAGAGAATGATAAGGGAATGGTGCTTTTGTTTCAGTAAGATTTGATTTCTGTTCTGATAATCAGTTTTACTTTCCAGAAAAATGGTGATTTTGTATTTGTAGGATCTGGTTTCTGTTATTTTTATGAGTCACGATCTTTGTGAGTGATTCAATTTTATTGATAAATTAAAAAACACTCTAAACTAATCAGATTTTATCTCCAAATACTTAAACATCCGCATTTGACTAAGCAATTATCAGACTCAATAGTTCTAAATCTAGCTGGTATAAGGAAGATTAAGATCAATACCTGCAGCCCTGTTTGATCAAAGTGACTGCTGTTGACAGGGGACCTATAGTTAGAATGATTTGTAGTTAAGATCTAAACCAAAAGATGGCATTATAATATATTTTAGATACCTGAGATGCTGTGTTAGTGTCTGTTGAGAAACAGAGATGTGATCTTACTGTTGTAGCCTTAAAGCTCCTTGATTTCTTTCCCCTGCCGTGGCAATTAACTTTGATAAAAGGCACGCTGCATTATTTCTGTGATATTTCTTAGTCCAGTTTGACTAATGCTGTTGTTGGATGTAATTGCGCTCAGGAGGCTGGCGGAGCTCGGATTTGACAGAAGTGCAAAAAAATGCAAAGAGAAATTCGAAAATCTGACAAAATACTACAAAAGAAGCAAACAAGGAGTGTCTGAGAAACAAAACCGAAAAACCTACAGATTCTTTCAGCAGCTGGATGCTTTGTACCCCGACGGAAAAGGAAGCAGCATGAATAATATCACAGGATGCGCTGATGAAGGATCTAGTGGCACATTTGAAGCCGCAGCTGAAGCGGCAGCGCAAAAATTACCTGTTCCAACAAATCTGAACGCAATAAGCTCTTCGTCAGGGTCGTTGGACGACTATGATGACGATTCTGGTAATAATAATAATCCTGAAAGAAGCGGCAGAAAAAGAAAAAGAATTTCCGAGGAGAAAATGATGAGATTCTTCAAAAAGTTTATGGAAAAAGTGTCGCGGACGCAGGAAATGATGCAGCTGAAATATTTTGAAATCATTGAAAAGCTCGAACAGGAGAGAATTGTGCGGGAAGAGGCCTGGAAACGGCAAGAGCTTGCGAGGTTGAACGCAGAAACTGAGCTGAGGTCGCGGGATCGAGCCCTGTCCGCTGCCAGAGATTCAACCCTAGTCGCCTTTCTCCAAAAGTTCACAGGCCAAACTGTAACCCTTCCACAGCCTCAGCCACAAGCACCTCCGCAAATCCATCACAATAATCAAAGCGAGCCTGCGTTGGATCCTGGATGCAAGCGGTGGCCTAAGCAGGAAGTAGAGGCGCTGATCAAGGTGAGAAGCGGTTTCGAAGCTAATTTTCAAAAGGCCGAGCCAAAAGAGAAGCTTTGGGACCAAATCTCAGCTGAAATGGCTGCAATGGGATTCAGTCGCGACCCTAAGAGGTGCAAGGAGAAGTGGGAAAATATCAACAAATATTTCAGAAAAGCCAAAGAACGCCACGAAAAGGCCTCTACCTGTCCATATTTTCAGCAATTAGACGATTTCTACAGCAACGCTATTCCAAATTTACCTTCTGAGAAAGCAGATGCTAATATTCAAAACAATCATACGGATTCAGTCATACTAAATAATAATGATTTTCATAAGAATCAGCTAATTCCTCCTGAAACGGGAGATAATTCTCAGCCAGATTCAACAAATGAAGAGATCTGTCAAAATAATAATGTCGCTGAGAAAGAAGAAAAGCCGCCTGATGTCGATCAAGCTTCTTCTGCTACTCATTCTTCATTTGTGGCTATGCTTAATAACTGACTGAAAACAAAACTCTAGAAGCCATTTATATAATTTGAATTTGGTATATATCTGATGAAATCGTTATATTCACAGAATTTCATATTGCTGACTGTAACTGCCCAGAACGGGAAAGAATTTTAACAAAGCGGTATTTATCTTTAAATTATTATTATTATTATTAAATATTGTAATTACGAAGTATGATGTAGTGAAAAAGATTTCTGAACGATGTGAATAGCATCGCAAAACGTTATATAATTACACACGTAGTATAGGTTATAACTTTTTCGTTGTTGTGGGGTTATTTTGAAAATTGTGTCGTTAATGTAATTATTAGTTTATAAATAGTATAGTTACGTGTTGAATTAGTTTCAAACTTTTTTATTTCTAATTTTAGAATTTAGATTTTTAATCTTTATTTATTATTCATCATCCTTATTAGATATGGCCATGTAGATTAAATGTGAGTTCACTTTTGCAATTGTAGATTTAAACGTTTCACTTCTGAAATTCAAAAATCCTTCATTGTTGTCTACTTCACTAGTCATTGTGATCCAACTTAGCACACACTATGTTGATTAATGTACAAGTAGTAGTTGTATTTAAAAATGTCCAATACATCTAGAGTATAATATTTTGGAGAAAGGAAAAAGTCTAGTAACATTTGTATTATAGCACATCATCTTAGGTTCATTGAGCTGTTATGTTTTCTTTATATTTTTTACTTAGAATTATAAAGCCAATATGCTAGGAATGTAACCAAGGGAAAAAATTGACCCTCACAATTTGACACATTCCACAAAGGTGTTTATGAACATTATGCATCCTTACAACAAGCAAATGTAAAATTTAAGGAACCCAAATCATAAATGTCCATTCCTCCAAATTAGATTTTTTGTTATCAACTCAAGCAAGAGTGTAGGTTTAGGTTTGCAGGAACATTGTTGAGCCTAAAAGAAGAAAAATCAACTTATAAAGTCTGAGATCTTTGTCACATGAGCCCTAAAATTTTAAAATCAAGGTTAATTAATTTTGGCATCTAGTGCATCCCTTTTCCATCATCAGTTATTAGGCTAAGTATCATTTTGATTCAATTCCACATTTAATTGTTTTTATATCATTATCAATTTCAACTTTTAGGACATGGGCCCTAAAATTTTGAAATCAAGGTGAATTATTTTTTGGCATCTAGTGCATCCCTTTGCTATCATCAATTATCATGCTAAGTATCTCATTTATTTTACTTCAATTCAACATTTAATAGGTTTTATTTCATTCGATCAATTTCAACTTGTAGAGTCCTAAATTGTATCCCTATACAATTGTGTTCCTTAGTTAGACCATGTTTTAGTGTCCAAGGCTTTCATGCCCATTATGCTTGATTTTTGCTCATTACTTTGTTGTTCTTCAGAGGCTACCAAACCTATGGAGAAGGAGACCCAAAGACAGGATTTTGCAGGTTTCTAGGAAGGCTAAGGACGGGAGTTTGAGGCCATTCCATGTGCAAGCTCATGTGGAGTTTTCCCTTGTGCTGAACAGTGCAGATTTGTGAGTTTTCAGGTGTGTTTTTGTAAGATTTTGGTGTTTCCGGTTGAGTTTTTCATATCAGTTTGGGTTGCTGCTATATTGCAGCCATTTTGATGTTAAAATAGAGCTGAATATATGTATTGGGTCGTGATTCTACTTTTGTGATATATTTTTAGTGTTTTATGGTGTTTTCGAGCTATTTTGTGTTATTTTCGGGAGCCCGATGAGCATTGTATTTGTCCTTCATTTTGGAGTTGTTGTGTAAACTCTATACAGATCTGGAAATGTCATTTTGTAGGCCGTTATGCTGGTGAAATTTTTGTAAAAATGTCTACTTTCAGATTTATCAATAATATGTGAAGTTGTGAAGTTTTTGGCACTATTTCAGGCATACTCGATTTGGGTTTTATTGAGAAATTGCATAATCTTTCAAAGTGTTGATTGTTTGATTTAATAATTTGATTAGAGAATTTAAATATGATATAAAAATCAGAAAGGGGACATTTTATCTAGCCTTAATTTTGTGCATATTTTTGTAATCCCCATTTTAAATTAGACCTCTGAGCCTAAATTGGCCGGTATGGGGTGACTGGGTGAGTCTGGGGTGAGTTGGGTTTCCCCTAACGTAAGAGTCACCCCTAACCCTGAAAAAAAAAGCTCAAATTTGAATGGTGTAAAAAAATTTGATTTCAACGGGATCCTTAGATCCTTGCCAACCTCCTTCGAGTTTTGGAACTTGAAATGGCTAGGTGAGGCATAAAAACAAAGCTAGCTCCCTCATTTTGGTAATCACTTAGAAGCATTCACAAGAACTATCATCTCTCTCAAGCATTCAAGGAGCAATCAAGCATCAATCATGGAAGACAAGGAGTAATGTCTAGATCTAAGCATTTGTGAAGGCATTCATGTTCTTCCTAACCTAGATCCAAGGTCAAGATAACATCAAGGAATATTTCAAGAATCTTCACGAGTAATTCAACATCATGAAGGTTTGTGAAGGTATAAGCATCTAATCAAGCCTTTACTGCATATCAATATGCTTCATTTTCAAGTGTTTTGATTTTAATTTCAAGGTTAAATTCTCAACTAGGGTTGACATAGGCAAACCCCTTTCCACAATTATTTTCTCTTTTTTTGTGTGTGCAGGTGATAGGTGGTGTCATGCAGAAGAGGCTATGGGAAGGTATGACTAAGAGCTATAGTTTGACATTATCTTCATTACAACTTGTAGGGACATAGGGATTTGGACTCACCCCTGACCTTTTGTTTCAATCCAAAATTTGGATCATAGGTTAGTCATTGTCTTGTCTTCCCATATCTAGTCTTGGAGTTGGGTTTTCAATTTGTTGTCTACTTTCTTACATAGAAAAATGTCATTTTTTCCATTCTTTCCCTAGATCTTATATTTTCTTCTTCCATTTGCATAGTCATCTTCAATAATAGTGAAGGATTATTGCATCCTCTTAGCACTTGAGCCTCCTCAAACCCAATAGATCATCTTCTTTCCAATGTATGACAAAACATAAGGATGTGCTTCCTAGTTTATCCATTCATCCTAGTGAGTCCTCTCACAATCCTAATTTCTTTCATTACATTTTGGTGAACCCGGTGCCTTACATTTCCATTCTAATTTGGATGATTAGATGTGATTTATATGCAATTCATTAGTCATATGTGCAATCATGGATTTAAATTTTTATTTATATATTTGATATTATTTTTCATAAATTTGATGAATTCTTGCATAATCTTTTTAGATCTCATTTACATTATTACTGGTTTAATGATCGACTTATTAGCAAATTTTTTTATTAGATGTTTCAATTATTTTCTTCATGTATGAGTTTCATGAGCTTGAGCCCTACATATAACATCCCTGTGAGAAGAAGTTATAGACTTATGGGTTCCCTAAAAGATGTAGATCTAGAGTCCACTAGCGTTCTCCATGGGAGTGTAGGTGATACCACTATACCTACCAATTACATACCAAACATTGTTGAGGATCACTCTTCTCATGCTTCACATGATCAGGATGATTCCATAACATGAGCGTCTCTTATCAAAGTAGAAATGATGTATGAGAGAATTCCCCCTCTGACTATAAATATAAATCTTAGAGCAAAAAACACTATAGCAAAGACTCTTTGCTTCGACCACTTGAATATTAGATTGAAATAAAGAAAAAAAAAATTAATCATATCAAATTTAACAAAATAGACTTTCAAAAATTTTCATGTCCTAAGAAACTCCTCATCCTCCTTCCCAAATCTACTTGTAGTACCCCGCCCCTAGTCCGATTTTATAAATGCTATGATTACTTTAGGATGATAGATTATATGTTAGGAAATCATTGATGCTTATGACTTTACTGACCTCATACTTGCATGTGTATGGTAGATGTGTTTGTTTTATAATTCTATTTGACGTGCTTGATGTGGTTGAGGGACGGAGTCGTAGTTACTTTCTTGCAAGATCCACACAATCGGCCGATCCCCACCATTGTCTGTTATATATTTAGATATGTATGTACATGCGGGTGTTGTATGTAGGTTTGCAGGTACCGAGCATCATCTTCCCTGAATTTTCAGGATGAACATGCCCTATCGCAATTTCTCAAATGGTAAGAGAGGGGAGTGATGGGGTTAGCTAGGATAGACTAGCTAGTCTACGCTCTGCACCTTGTGTAAGGTCTCCTGTGTGCTCTGACATCTATGGATGATCTATAGGATACTTATGACATGAAAGTACCCCTGGATCTACCCAACTATCCCACCAAGTTCAATCAATCTTCATTCAGCAATATACAATGCTTTGCTAGTTAGCAAATTAGCCTTCTCCTAGGCTTTTTAAGGGTCTTTTGACTCCCAAAGCTAACACATGCTCCAAAAATGAAATCTAATAGGTTCCAAGGTGTTTTTGAGGCATTTAACACCTGCTCATAACATTAGATGCATTGGGTTTTCACCTGATTTGATAGTTTCTTTGGAAACTAGGGCTACTAGAATAGGCCTAATTAGCCCTCTCCCGGATTTATAGGACCTATAACTCCTTTCCCGTACAGAACCAAGCCTACTGGTCTTAAAGAGACTTTCTTCTATTGTCTCATACTCAAGGATTTTGGAGGTCTTGGGTTGCCAAAAGGCCGTACAATGTACTTTGCGAAAAATGAGGGTTTTGAGGGTTTCTAGGCTATTCCCTGCTCCTTGCTTCACCAGAGCCTATCCACAATGTTTCAAGACTTCTCCTTCACAAGTTAGGTCCTTAATATGTCCCTTAAGACTCCCTCAAAAGGCCAGGTCTTGGCCCTTTACCATTTTCCTGCTGGAGCTTTCCAAAGGCTGCTTGAACCTAGCCGGATTCATGAAAAACTCGCTTAGGGCATCAACAAACAAATGTTTGTCTTCCTCCTCAAGGGCCCTTCATTTGAAGAAATGTACATTAGGGTCTATACTTCCATTATCGACATTTCCATGGCAAACCCATAGTGGACAAGAAAGTTACAGCCCCATTTGCAAGGAGCTCTCCAAACTGGCAGAGCACTAACACACAGAGATATATATACAAAATATGCTACAAAATACAAAAGTACCTAAACTAATTCACACATAAAGAAGTATAAACACTAATAACCAAATAAAACCTTCTAAGATTCAACAAACTCCACTGTATTCACAATATCTCAGTCATAACAGTGATTGTTACACACTCAAAGTAAAAACCAGTTTGCCTGTACCATATTGTAACTTCGCATAGATTGCTTCACCAACCCGTACATTAGGGTTTTTAGGCATAAAATATGTATGTCCTTTTGTGTACATTAGGTCTTTTTAGTCTCATGTGTCTATTGGTTGAGTAAACCATTACAAAAGCAAGACATTGCTAAAGTTGCTTGCAACTTTTTAGCCACTTGTAGTTGCTTGAACAATTTTGTTCTTCAAGACAAATAGTCTATTTTGAGGCTTACCAAGCACTCATTTGCTTCACCACTCAATAACTTCTAAAACCATAGACCCCAACTAAACACTTTGCTAAAGTAAAGGACAAAACAAGCTTAAAGAGACAAACAGACTTCTAGGACTAACTCTTAGCCTAGACACAACCAAAATGGAGTCAAGCATCATAATGACTCTTATTGCTATTTACATGCATTTGACACACCAAAATAAGAAGGTGAGGGCCCTCATAGAGGTGCTCCTGCACCAGGGAGATAATACACAGATCCAAAACCCTAACCTAAGCCTAATTGTCCTAGGTTTGGACAAGTATCGGTCTGACTACCCTATCCGAATTCATCTAGTTGACAGGAATTCATGGATCCCTTCTCCTGAGATTGTTTGGTTTTGTGTCATTTTGATTTCAATGATTTATTGCTTGTGGGTGATTTTATATGATTATTAATGTTATGATTATAGTTGAATTTATTGATTAATTATGCTCCTATGTTTAATTGGGAAAATTAATCTAAAGTCAATTATTTGATTATTTGTAATTAATTGATTGTTTAATTGAAATTAGATTTAATTATGTTTGTGTGTATTATTAAATAATTAAATATTTAATTGCTTATTTTAGGATGCATTAAGTATTTAATCTATTTAATATGGATTTTAATTATTAACATGTGCATAATTGAAAAGTGATTTATTTTCAAAAAGTAATCAACTAGTTTTCAAAAGTCAAAGTTGAGTTGTGCAAAATAAAGATATTTTAATTATTAATTAAGATTTTCCTTCAAAATTGTAATTGGAGTTTGATTAGGAGTTAACTGTTGAGTGATCTCTGGGATTTGCATGAAAGGGGGAATTGAATCTCTAATAGGGGAATTGCATTCATTTGGAGATTAGACAAGTTTTGGAGAAGATTTTTGGGGGAAAGCTTGTGTGCTTGGAATTTTGGAGATTTGTGGATTGTTGTGGTTGCTTGTTGATTTGGGGCTTGATTGTGCATCTAGATCTGGTTCCTGCTTTCATCAGAGTTTTCAAATCTATAGACAGGATTGGATTTAGAAGAAATCTGACTCTCAAATCTACAACAGGGGTTTCATTACAGTTTCTAGCATTGGATCTAAGGTAGGGTCTGGAATTCTTGTTGTATGCCTTCTATTATTTTGTTTGGTAAAATTCTGTGTTTGAATAGATCTGGATTCTTTTCATTAGATCTGTATGTATTTCTTTGTTCTGGGTATTAGAGAAGCCCTTAGATTTGATATTATAGGTTTTTATTGAAATTTAACATTGTATCGTTATGCTGTCAAAATTTTGTTAAAAGGTTGCTCATAGTTTTCCTTTAAAATGAAAAATCAATCTGATACTATAGTTAAACTATATGGCTGAGGGAAAAATTAATCCCCTTTGGAAAGAAAAACAATTGGTTTGAAAAACCCAATTTGGGTAGAAAAATCCTTGCTGGTTAAAAATATATTCCCTGTTAAAAATTACAGTCAAAATGAAAACACCAGTCAAAAGAAAATGCATGTTTTGAGTAAAAGTTAAACAATGGTCATTATCAAAAGGAATAGATTCTTTTCATAAGAATCTGAATATAATGTGGTTCAAAATTATATTCTAATAACCTGTAATTTGATTATTTCAGAATTAATTTTAATATATATATATATATATATATATATATATATATATATATATATATATATATATATATTTATATATTTATATTAATAAAAGAAGTATGCAATGATAAAGTGTTTATTTGAGAAAATATAATTAAAAAATATATTAAAAGTGGCATATGCTAATGTTGGTTTCAAACTTTAATAAAGTTTTTATTTTTAATATATATATATATATATATATATATATATATATATATATATATATATATATATATATATATATATATATATATATATAAGTTTGGGGGCGGGGGCCACCAACTCCCCCAACCCCCATGCGACAGTTCAAAGGTTGTCGCACGGCAGTCCTACCTGTCGCACGACAGGCCAGGTACTGCCAGTACCTGGGCTACCGTGAAGTAGTCTAGGCTGTCGCAGTCGCGTCCTTTGGGAAAGGGGTGTGGGGCCCGCAGGGTCCCCCTCAAAGTTTTTTTTTTTTTTTCATGTTTGTTTTAATTTGTTAAAAAAAAATTATATATTTATATCATTTATTTCGATATTAATAATTGGTTTAGTTTAATTAAATTTTTTTCATTGATTTTAATTTAGTTTGATTTGTATTTAATTTTATATGTATTTTAATAAGATTTGTGAATTAATTTAATTTGCAATTAAATTTAGAAAGCTATGTTTATATACTTAATTCGCTGATTAATTTATTTTTTAAAATTAAATTCATTTATTGATTTCTAATGAATTAATATTTGATATACTAGTTTATTAAGTTGAATTGGTTCTATAATTAACTTAGTTATTTAAAGATGATTTTGTTATCATTTTAGTTAAAATTGAATTTATATATTGTTATAGTTAAATCTATAAATTGATTTAGTTAAAATTATATCTACTAGGATTATAGACATTCTTGCATCACTAGGATGTATAGTTGTGCATTTTGGAAGAATATTGAGTTTGAAAAAAAAAACATATTGGTAATTGATGTGTACCTACTGAAATTGAGCTTTTTATTGTATTAGGTCCATAGGGAATCTTTAAGGAATATTTTTTGTTTATATAACGTTGTCGTAGCTTTTATGTTCCCTTTCTTTTAGTGAGTAAATTATTTAAATGCTTAGATTCAATTATGTACCGAAATGGAATTCAAATGTGTATGGATTTATTTCAAGTTCTTTATGGAGTGTGTGTTGTCTTCTTCATGCCTAGAGTGTTTTCATGTTCTTATTGTGTTTTCGGGGTACTAGAAGACCTAGGGGGGAGATAGAGGCCGGGTATGTGTCAGTTGTTCATGATTTCAACATTATGTTTGATGTGTGTGTTCTCTAATCATCACTTGGCTTGACCATATGGGCTCTTGTTGTTTTGTATTATGTTATGGTATCTTTGTAATCATATCGGTTTCTTGTGTGTGAAACTAGATCTGAGATTACTTGGTTGTATACATGTTTGATCTTTATGAGATTTGTGAGCCTAGGAGAGGTTAAATAGGTGCATCTTACGGGAGTGGCTTACAATAGGGGTCCGGGGCTCAAAAGGGGCTAGTACCAGGGTAACCTATCGTAAGTTGATTTAATAAGTGATAACCTAATAATAAAACTTGGGAAATAACATTAAATACAAGATTGATATTCTGGTTTTGCATGGATTATGTTGAGGGTCTGGGGCCCAGAGTGGCTAGTCCAGGGTAACTCAACCTGATAGACGCTTGAGGGTTCGGGGTCCAGAGAGACCAGCCTAAGGTAACTCAAGTAGTCGTCCATGTGATGACACTCTCATAGTATGTAGCCTAAGTCTCCTCCATAGTTGTTTTCATGTATCGGATGCCTCTGGAATAGTGAGTCTTACATATCTTTGTCTTATTCACCTTGAATTAGAGAGCTTTCATGATCCTTTCCTTAGCTTGAGCTTTTTTATGTTTTTTATACGAGTGGGATCTATTGTTATCTCCTCAGCATGGTGGGAGTGGACCATTTAGGTTCACGAGGTCAGGTGGTAGTGATTCTTTTACCATTTGAGATTTTGACGTTCATGTACTAGTGCTGGATGATCCCTGTAACAGTTGTTCCTTCTTGAACTTCTTTGATGCATTTGTACTCTTCTTCTTCTTCTTCTTTGTAATCCTGTATTAGAGTATCGCATGTGATACCTAATCTGGACTTTGTATTTTTATTTGATAGAGTGATTACCACATACCCTATGAAATGTGCAGTGGATGTGTGTTTATTTATATTCCATGGATGATTGTATTTATTGTTATGAGATGTAACTGTATTATTTATGTTATGTTATCTTTGATGTGATGTTGTTTTTACCTTTCATTGTTTATATGAGATTTGTAATTGTACCTAATCTAATTTAATTAATTATGTAAATGTATTCTACGTCATGGGACCCTTGAGAGTTGTAACTTGTGTTGGTTTTTGTATTAATGTGAGTAAATGGTAATTGCTTCCTCATTGATGTATATCTTGTATGTTAACTTTTTTTTTAAAAAAATTATTCTGCAAACTTAGATGCATGTTTAGGTTAAGTTCTCTTGGGTTCCCTAGCGGGGCATTACACTACTCATAGGTAAACACACTATGCTTTTGTACCACTCTACACAGATCCACACATTATGCAAACCCAATCTTGTATTCTTCCTTAGTGGATACTTCACTATGAAGCCACTCTTTCATTACTTACATAGCCTCTTGAAATAACTTCCTTCTCTCATTTTCAATACAACTCTATTTGTTTATATCAATGTCTCCTCCTTTTTTTCTTTCCTAATCAGCTTCCTTACACAAGGGTGTCTTCTTGTTTTCCCACTAAGATAGATTTCTTAGATTGTCTTCCCCCTAGCTTTCTCCTTTACCTCTTATGGCATGTTCCTCTTTTTCTCCCAATGCATTCCTTGGATATGAGTCTTCATTATTTTCAAATCTCTTGCAATAGAAATGTCATATATGCTTGTTCATTTACATTACTTGATGCCTTTTATTCTTCCCACATGACTTTCCATGTGACTAGGAGTTGATCGTTCAAGTTTTCTAATAATTTCAATTTTGACTATTATGCAACAAAATAGTCCACTCACTAGCCTATGCCTCTTGGACTTATTCATTTTGAGCATATCATACTTTTGTTAAAATTTGAGAGATCATATTTCTTTAGGTCAGTCAAATAGTCCATAGGAAAGGCTAGTGCTTATACACTTTGCATGGATGTTCATCACTTTAAGAGATGTCAAACCCTATTTATGGCTTCATGCTTTGTATATGTGAACCTGGACAACTATAGCTTCAAAATAATACACTTTTGTTGCATCCTCATGGATTTTTGGTCATGCTCTCTTCTAATCTTTCACTTTAGTACATATTGACAATAAGAGAATAAAAACAAGGTTTTAACTTGCTTATCACAACTATCAGAGAACCGAAGTCAAGGCTAAACCAAACAAACCAAATAAATTGGAAATTATTTTTTTGTTGATGTACTTGATCATTTGTCCGCCTGAGTGCTCCTACACCAGATACACCAAGTAGGAAAAATTTTGTGAGTAGAACTCACAAAATGGAGCTAGGTCGTTGAACTACCTTTCAAATTGTTAACAACCTATAGCGGACTCCACCACAATTTCAAGGAGGCCAAATCTCTCCTTTTTCCATCTCTTCCAATATCTCACTGAAATAATTGTCACCCAATGCTCGCAGCTCCATTCACAACTCTTCTCCCATTTTTTTGGATGCTTGTCCATCATAAGCCACCCTCCACTAAAATCACTCTCTACTCATCTACTTCGTTGGATTCAACCCAACATCAACTGACCACCACCACCAAATCCCACTAACAATATTCTCTTCTACTTCCACATGCAAGAAACCAACCAAATGTGTAACATCCACTTGCACTCTTTCTTCAAGTGCATTTTCAACCATTTCACTTTTCATTTCTACAATCACATCCTCTTCATCCTCATCTACATCACCACTTCTTGTTGCAATACATTCTTTAGGTAGTGTGTCTTCACTTTTCATGAACAAGGCATTGTCTTTATCAAGTTATATCTAAACATCAATGACAACCTCTATCTCCTGAAATTATTCCTCTTACACTACCTCAACCTTTGAGGTATTTTCCTCTCTATCTTTCTCTTTGATATCATTTACCAACTGATGATCTATCATGACCACTTTCTCTTCTTTTTTCTCCTCATGTGTGTGGACTTTTCTCACATCCTTCACTTTTTGGCTGTGACTCTCTATCTTCAACGATAATCTCCACATCCAATAATTCTTATTCCAATTCCTTTACAAAAACAAAATCAAAATGATCCTCCTCATGATCCATCTTTTCCTCTTCCTCGGACTCATCATCTCAATTGTTGCAAGATCTCATCATGCACCCACTTTTCTCTATGGCTCCAAGTTCTCGATCATTTGGGAGTTCACACACCCATAATGATCCTTTTGAGCTCCTCACAACCACTTCACTCCTCAAGTGCAAATTACCTCATAGCCTATGATCGATTTGTACAACTCTCTACTCGTCACCTACAAGTCCTAGCACATGTTGCCTCACATTCATCACTCTACCTATGCACTCAAAACCTCTTTCTCTAATACCATTTGATGGATGAGAGAGTTTCCCCTTCAACTCCAAACACAAATCCCAAAGTACAAAACTCTATAGCAAAGACTCTCTACTTCCACTTGAACACTAGATTGAAATAAAGAAAGCACAATTTTTATTCATATCAAATTTAACAACAAAGATTTTTAAAACTCAGCCTCTCCTATGTAACTCCTCATCCTCCTTCCCAAATCTTCTCATAGGTAAACACACTCTACTTCTACAACACCCTACACATATCCACACACTATGCAAACTCAATCCTCTATTCGTCCTTAGTGGATACTTCACAATGCAACCACTATCTCATTGCTTACACGGCCTCTTAACATCACTTCCCTCTCTCATTTTCAATGTAGCTCTCTTTTTTTATATCTTTTCCTCCTCCTTTTTTCTTTCTTGATCAACTTCCTTACATAGCGGTGTCTTCTTGTTTTCCCACTAACACAGTGATTTCTTCTTTTCTTCCCATTGGCTCACCCATTTACCTCTTATGGAATGTTTCTCTTTTTCTCCCAATGCACGCTTTGGATATGACTCTTCATTATTTTAAAACCCCTTGCAATTTATAAACATCATCTATACTTGTTTATTTTCATTACTTGATGCATTTTCTTCTTTTCACACAACTTTCCATGTGACTAGGAGTTGATTGGCCAAGTTTTCCAATAATTCTAATTTTGCATATGTCACAACAAAATAGTCCACTCGCTTGCATATGCCTCTTTTACATATTCATTTTGAGCATATCATGCTTTATTCAAATTTGAGAGATCATATTTATTTGGGGAAATCAAACAATCCATAGGTAAGGCTAGTGCTTCCACACTTTGTGTACATTTTCAACACTTAGAGAGATCTTGCACGCTGTTTATGGCTTCACACTTTGTATACATTCAAGCCTAGACGTCTGTAACTTCAAAATCACACTCTTTTATTACATCCTCATGGATTTGATGGTCATTCTCTCTTCCATTCTTTCACTTTAACACATACCATCAACAATAAGACAGTAAAGGCAAGGTTTTAACTTGCTTATAACAAATATCAAGGACCCAAACTCAAAGCTAAACCAAACAAACTAGAAATTATTTTTGTGTTGATGTTGATTTTTTATCTTCTCAGGGAAGGAAATTTTGTTAATTATTTGTCAAAGCTTGAACATTGGATGGGTCAATAAAATTCTGATAGTGAGGAAATCTCCCTGATTGGAGAGTTGATAAAGATGGTTCAAAATGATGAAAATGATGTTAATTTTTTGTGTGGCATATCCCATATTATTAATGAAAATCTCATGCCTATGAAAAGTTATGTTGAATCCCTTAACCTATCCAATCCTAATACCAATGTTGATAATTATATCCCTATTCCAACATCCTTTCCTAATGTACCTACATATACTCCACCTATCGTGGCCATATCTATTCAAAACATCAACCCTACACATGTTAGTTTGGGTGCTCAGGAGAGTCAGCAGCTGCACAATTTTGAGGTACAACTTAATCCAAGGTCAAATAGGTCATGAAGGATAAAAAAAGTGTATAGGTCCTAGGTGATTAAATGAATTATTTGATAGGAGGAAAAAATAGAGAACACTTAAGAAATAAAGGTCAACCTCAAGTTTTGAAGACATTGAATCAATATATGACTTATAATATCAGTTTGAATGTTCAATATGTGTTAGAAGAATGTGAAATCAATGTGGGAACACATACATACAAAAATGGAGTTAAACTGAGCACCTAATTAAGGTTTATTACTTTTTACGACTATACATTTAGCCCCAATTTAGCGGGAGGATGATTCCACCTCATGTTCACGGTAAAGTAGAAGAAAGAGAGAGAAAGATGAAAGTCATGGGAAAACTACAAGGAGATAATATGTCTCTAAGTTTAAGTACGTAATCCTACAAAAAAAGGATATTAACTTGTACATCCGTATGCAAGGACCCATAAAACAACAAAAAAAGGATAAAATTTACTAAGACTCCAAGTCAACTAGTTGAAGAGATCTCAATAAAGAAAATGTCTCAATGGCTAGTATCATACTCAGAAAGCTATTGTAAAAGCACAAGTGAACACCTTAAAAGAGAAAGAGCACACACCAAAGATGAGACAAAACTCCATGATCTAACCCACTAGCATAGCTATGAGAGAATGGAGAGAAGAGAGAGGGACCATGAATCCAATAGTCTAGAAAGTTGTGTTATTCTATGTGATTCATGGGAGAAGAAAAGAATGAGAAGGAAAATATAGAAAGTTATGTTATGCTAGTTCCACTTATCCCAAATAGAAAGGGGAAGTAAAATTGATCATCTAGAAAGCTTTGTTATGCTAGTCAAAATTCTACCTTGAAAATTTTTTGCTCAAGGGCGGCTTGAAAAACCTTGTGCTCAGGGGCATCTTGAAAAAT
The DNA here is from genome assembly GCA_027943335.1 of Chamaecyparis obtusa. Classification (NCBI taxonomy): domain Eukaryota; kingdom Viridiplantae; phylum Streptophyta; class Pinopsida; order Cupressales; family Cupressaceae; genus Chamaecyparis; species Chamaecyparis obtusa. The sequence goes on from BSBK01001925.1 coordinate 555,552, forward strand.
TTTGTTCTCAAGAGAAGCTTACATGATCAATCTTATGGAAAGCATTGTCTCCTTAGGGATAAATAAATTAAAAAGTTACATAATATACGAAGGAGGTCATATTTATACCCCCATCCTTATGATGGCAACATAGCTTATGATGGAATCATAAGGAAAAGAGAGCAAGGATGCCTACTTCCAACAACAAGAAGATATCCTTAAAATAATGTATGTTTATACCTTTAGTAAAGAGTGAAAAATCTTGTTGACTAAGGAAATAGATAATCATAAAAGGATATGTGCAAGTGGGAAGAGACCCTTAAAAGGAATAGATCTTGGTCTAAAGACATCTACCTTCAAGAGGATTTCTTGAACAAATATAACATCTTCAAAAAAAAGAGTGAAGGAGAACAAGAATGTACCCTTTTAGGCCCCTATTTCTAGGTGAAAAATAGATTCTTGATGAAGGATGGCACACTCTAGTTCCCCAACTAAGGTTATTTGTTTAAGATAGACATGGGCTTTGTGAGAAAGTAAAAGTTTGTAACTCAGGATGTAAATCTCCTAAAAAAGAGAAGATCCTTATGTAAACAAATAACTCCATGCTAGAAATGATATCATGTGATAAACAAAGACCATAGAGCCTAGATAAAGTGGATCCTTAGAAAGGAATAAGGGATTGAGAACTGAAACCATTCCACCCAAGGGTGAAGGCGAGGGAAAAGATAACCCATTATATAGCCTATGTGATGGATCTTTTATAATAGACATACACTATCAAGAAAGCATAAGGTTGTAAGTTATAATTTCAATCACCTAAAAAAGAGAAGATCCTTTTGTAAAAAAACAAATCCATGCAAGAAAGGATGTCATGTTATAAAATAAATTAGTCAACAAAGGGAGAAAATGGGTCCTTGGGATAAAATAGAAGAGTGAAATAGTTCCCTTGCCCCCTAAATGTGGAGACAAGGAATAAGGACTATTATGTTTCTCACAAAATATGACAATGAGACCCCAAAAGATAGGCTAGCAATGTTACATAGTGAGGAACAACATAATAGGAGCTTACATGTTATTTAGAATTATCATGACAAAGGTGTCATTCATTGTTACATGTCATTTGAATCACCATAATTAATGAATTATTAAATTTTAGTCTTCAAATAAAAACATTCATTAGTGTTATGTCCGTGAATTTGATGATGCATACAAATGGAAGATTTGTCTTGTTTGTGTTTGATATTTTTTCATTTGTTTTCAAAGAGTAATTAAGTTGGCTTTAAGAAGCTCAAAAAAAACATTCTCTTGTTGTGATGAGAATTTAGGAGAGAAATTTATAGATTGATTGGATAAATGGTAAGGTTGGAAACTTAGAGTTTCTTTTGAAAAATGTGATGTAGATTTCTCATGAGTTTCAATGATTTGTTGCACACATCATATACCATGTCCATTAGGAAGGTTTGATGTATCAAAAAGATAAGGGTCTATTTTAGGTGGAATTGGGTTGAAATTCAAAGTGGCCCAATCAATATACATATATCGTCAAAATAAGTTATTTGGTTTTCAAATTCAAGGATTATGTCTTTACTAAAAAAGGTTGGTGTGAAGTCTAGAGTTCCCTAATCATCATCTAGAAGATTTGATGGTTTGGTTTGTTCATATTGGAGGAAGAATTGAAGAAGGGTGAGGAGATTGAACAATTTTGACTTGATAAAACTCTTTATTTTTCATTGGTTTATCACTAGAAAGGAGAACACCAAGGAAAGTGGGAAGAATATTATCCTCCTCTTCCAAGATTCTCATGAGTTCAAAAAAATTTAGAAGGGGGACTAGAGCTTTCCATCAATGCTTCATCTCTAAAAGGGATCTAAAATTAAGGTAAGGTGATACTAAGAAAGGTATTTATAATGTCTTCATCTTGCTCCAAAATATACTCATAAAGGGGGTACTTCTTAGGAGAAGGATCGGCATCATGCATGAATGTGCCATTACTAGATGGATTAGAAGAAAAAACATCTTCTTTTATTAATATTACTTCATGAGGAAGATAATAATCAATGTCATTGTGTAGTGGTTCATCCCAAATGGTATAATAATTAAGGGTAGGGATATCTCTATGAATAAATCATACTTTACGAGAGGAATAATCATAACTCACTAAAGCTTTATCCCTAAAAGGGAAGGGAAAGGGGAAAATATCCTTCTCTTGTACCAAAATGTCTTCATGAGCAAGATACATTTTAGGAGAAGGATCAAAATCATCCTTTAAGATCTCATCCTTAGGAGGGAGATTATTTGAAGAAATGTTAATAAGGTCTTCTTGTGCTAAAATGTTCTCATGGGTGGGATCAATTTGGGGGGATAGAATATTATGATTACATGGATGAAATTAAGAAGTAAAATATCATCATATATGCATGAAAATAAACATCTTCAAAATCTTGAAAGAAACTTGAAATTGACTTAGTAAATGATGATAACAACTCCATTCATAAAATGCAAGTCAAAATTCATACAATAATGCATGAAATGAAATATTTTTTGTATTTTTCTATTGTGTTGAATCTTGAAAATTAAATACAAGAATGTAATGGATCTATGAGAGAAGTTTAAATTAATTAGAGCTAAATGTCTAAAAAAGAAACAATGTATGAAAAGATCTAAATGCTTACAATGAAGCAATTGCAATCTCGCTACCAAAATCAAAAGAGTAAATGTTATGATTTGAGTTCACCAAAATGTATAATAGGATAACCTACAAGTACATAAAGGCAATCTAACACCAAAATTAGAATGGAGATATAATGTGTCACGTTCACCAAGATGTATAATATGAAATGGGGATCATGTAGAAGGGATAGTTTTCCTAGATTCATAAGATATATTAGAATACAAAAGCAACCCAAGCCAAATTTTATTAACACCACTTGGAAGATGTCAATACATTTTTTTTCATTTGATGAAGGTGTTGGAGAGATTGTTTTCCTGGGATGCTTGTTGGAGTGTTTTCATTGCTAGAAATAAAGTATTTTAGGATGAATGAATCCAGTATACCAGTGGTGAAGATGATTGCACAAGGATTTCTCTAAGTATACAGAGTGTTTGTTGATAACACATTCATTCATGGTGTATGTGGTGTACAGTGATGATATGAAAATATCTGGTGGTGTGATTGGAATGGTAGAATCAACAAAGTCATATCAACCTACTTATATGATCGCATAAGATGATTTGAAGTACAATTGAAGATTTGGAGGAAACGCCTGTGATATCGGCTATAACAGCCAACCAATTTGTCAAGGTGATTAAATTAAGGTGGAGGCTGGATTAACATTTTTTTATTTTTTTTTTTGGATTGTATTATCAAGAGCTGACATTGTGGATCATAATTTCCTATGTTTGTGTGATCGCTTATGAATCTGTATGGATTTTGGAGGCCAACATCAATAACACATTTTAGGGTTATTCCATATACCTAAAAACGTATATAAGAGATGAAATTGAAGGGAAAAGAAGATGGTTAGATGTTTCAATGGTTATGATTATTGAACATGAGGTGTGTATGATCAGAGAAGTGATTTGAGTAGAGATGAAGTGAATTTGTCAGGAAGAATGTGCTACAATTAGATTAGTTTTAGTGAGTTCTTTCTCAAGGAAAGTTCTAATAGGCTTGCGATTAAAATCCTTTAACTAGGCTACTCCTAATGGGGTATGCAAGATCCTAACAGGTTTGAATTTTAATCCCTCTAACCAGGTGACTCTTATGAGGAGTTATAATTCCCCTAGCAGGGTAGTTCCTAACAAGACTTTGTAATAGCTTTTAACCGGGCTATAGATACTCTTAATCGGATATACCCTTAGCAAGGTGTTATAATTTATCCTAACATGGAAGATCTTATTTGGTTCACTAGTGTGATTAGTAGGTGATAATTCCCACCATAGATGCTCCCTCTAACAAGGGTTTTAATGCAAAAATATTGGTTTTATTGTCTTGATGATTGTGTGGATATTTTGTGTGTTATGTTTATATGTGATATTTACTTTTTCATGTTGGATAAATATGTGAGTTAAGTAAAAGTTTATATATATTTTTGGTTGCATTGATTCACCCCCCACCCTTCTCAATGCCTTATAGCATTAACAATTGGCATCAGAGTTGTGTTCCCTTGAAGAAGCCTAATAGCTTGGGGAAGATCCTTGAGATAGATATGGAGGGTTTGAGATATCAAAGGTAGCTTAAAAAACAACTTGAAGATGCAGAAGATTTTATTGAAAAATTGAAGGATCATATCAAGAAGTCAAGAGCCAAAAGACAAGAACGTGTTGAACAATTGAATGAAAGACAAGACCTCATTGAACAACTATCTGAACAAAGTGGATCTCAAGAATCTGAAGCAGTCTTGGAAGAATTGTCTTAGGAGAATGAGTGGTTGCATAAAGACAAGAAGAACATCAAAATAGAGTTAGAATCTTTGTCAATCAAAATGGTAAGGAAAAAGAAGCAAGGAAGACAACAAAAATAGAAATGAAAATGGTAGAAGAAGCCCTTAAAGCCAAGTAGGATGAGATTTTCAAATCCAAACAAAAATTTGGTGCATTTCATGCACAACTATATGATACAAATGAAGAGAATCAAGAATCCCTAAGAGAGAATGAAAATATGAGGAAATAAAATGAGAAACTAAAAGGTGAGTTGAAGACTGCAAATGATTTACTCAAGAAATTTGATGAAAGTTCTCCAAAACTTGATGAACAACTCAAGAATCAAATAATTCATGGAGAAACTTATGGATTAGGCTACACCAGCTATGAGGTTGGTGAGTCTTCTAGAACCAAGAAGGAAAAGAAAGATGACAAGTCTACACCTAAGGTGAATCAAAGGAAATTTGGTAAGAGACCCTATAAACTAGTTTTTTTCAACTATCAAAAGATTAGACATGCAGCTAATGTATGCAAGAATATCAAATCTAGTGTTCCAAGTATTAGACCTAATGCTAGACCAAGAAATTTTCATGGTTAAAACTATAATAAATATGGTCATAGAGCTAATGAGTTTAGGACACAAGTGAACAACTAGAGGCCATGTGGAAACCGACAGATTCCCTATCAGAATGAGAATTAGTGAGATGTTACATGCTCAATTTTTCATAACTATGGTCACATGGCGATCAATTTCAGATTGAGGACCAATAGAGGTAATGCAAGACCTTGGAGATCAACTAGTATGGCATGTTAATAATTGTCAGAAGATAGGACACATTGCAAGGTTTTGTAGAGTGAAGAACAATAAGGTGAACCGATCGGTTAATCAGTCTAACAAGAAAATGGGAAAGAAGATTGTGAATGTTGAAGAGACTAGAAGGAAAATGACTCAAGTCAAGATGAAAAAGAGTGATGATAAATCATCTGAAGGATTTTCATCTCCATCAGGTGTGGAGAATTCATCATCAAACTAAGTCATATTTGAATGAGGGTTAGAAAACATTGTTGAATCTATTGGAGACCCCCTAGATGCATTTGTGTTAAGTTATATTTTCATATTTAGAATCATTTGGTTGTCTTGAAGTGTTCTATAAAGTTTTGGTGAAATTCATGAAGTTTTGGTTGACCACTAACAAGATTTATGGAGCATATGTTATTTTTTTGTCAATTGGTGATGCATTTAATGCTTGAGTGTGGTGGAAGATAAAATGTGATTTTAAGTCTTATTTTTGACTCACACATTCAAGAGCTTAAGACAAGAGTGAAAGAAGCAAAGTTAGAATAGATTGTCAGCGATTGAAGTGACTTCAGAAAGTGTTGAAGTGATTTAGGTCAAGAAACTTGTGAGGATTTGCATTAGTCATCATGCGATAACTTAAAAGGTATTTATTGGATCTCTAAGATTATAATTCATGATTTTCATAATGGCAACTCCTATTATTGTTGAAATCACAAAGAAACCTTGGCCAGTATTCAAGAGACATCCCAATAAATCAATGGAAAATGATACAAAGGGTGCCCTAACCAGCATGCCCTATGATGCAATGCATATGGAGTATGTTAGATCCTATATTCATTATAAGATTGAAGACCTGGGATAAATTCATATATGATCATTGTACAAATATTTTTGCAATGATTAGGTGTTGAAAGATGAGCACAAAGTGATCACAAATAAAGGTTTTAAGAACGTGGTTCACTTTCCTTTAGACTTTGAAGAAGGGCATATTAGACATGTGTTGAGAAGGGTACACAACAAGTTTATGTTGCATCGACCATAATAGATTACAAAAGAATCCATTCATGATGTGATAGGATTTTGTGCTACCGGAGAGATACCACAACTTAGATCCATTATGAAAGATGTGGTCACAGAACTGAAAAAATCTAAATGGGGCAAGAAATCAATGATCATTAATGATATCGTAGATGAAGCAGTGAGGTTTGAATCCATGGTGGTTGGATACAGAGTATTTTATTCAAGCATAATCAATAGTGTGCCTACCGCAACAATTCATAGTGCATACAAGATGGTAAAAGAGAATGAAGAGTATGATTTGTGTGGCATGACGAGAGATCAGCTCTTTCTGAACATGGAGAAGATAAAGAAATAAAAAAGGCAAGTGTTTAAGTACAGCCAATTATGATGCAGGAGCATCTTGGGTCCTTGGCAATCCTGTGTCACCAAAAACAATTTGGAGTTTTTCTGTGTTGCTCGGTTCCTTCTTTGACCAAGTTGGTCGGTTCCCTTTGGTTACCGAGTGTTGTCGGTTATCTCCTAGGCGGTTGGTTGTTTCACTGGTGCTTGACGTTGCTTGTCTGCTGCTCGGTTATCTTTCTCACCGATGGGTTTAGTTTTAGTGTCTGTTGTGGCTGAATTGTGCATTTATATTGGATCATGGATTTAATGTTGGAATCCATCATTGGGAAGCGTTTGGTCCTAGATCTAGCTGTTCCTTCTGTTGATTATGGATCTGAAGGCCAACTTAGTTCGGTAGCTTCTTGTATAAATGTAGTTGTTGGTTTAGAGTCTAGGAGGCATTTTTGGATAGGAGTTGGATAGAAGATAGAAGTAGATATTTTGACAGATCCTCACATGTTAGAATACTTCTGCATTTCATTGTAATATCAGGCCCTAACCGGGAAGGTATTATAGCCTGGCATGTATGGTTCTATTTGATGAAAATTATGAAAGATTTTTCATTCTCTCTCTCACTGTTGTGTCAGTTGGCTTCCACATGTGTTGAGCAAGCTTGGATCATTAGGGTGTGTCATTGTTTGGCCCCTCTTTCTCTGTGCCTTACATCAGGTGGTATCAGAGCAAGGTTAGATCTTGATCTAGGTCTACGGATCTAGGTTTGTAGGTTCCTCTTGAAGCCCTAGTTGATTGTTGTGGGGTAGCAGATTGCAATCTGACCTGCTATTATAGAGGGTTGTCAAGATGGTTCATGGGAGGCAAGATGCAGATCTAGGATTGGAAAATATGCTAAGGTAGATTACTGTTAGGTTAGAAGTTGTTGAAATAGCCTAGAGAAGAGGCAGACATCTTGAAGATGTTAGTGATGATGAATTTGAGGAAGAACAAATGAATGCAGAACTTGCACCTGTTATGGATCAAGGTGCAGAAATATTTTTGAAGGCTTTGACAAGTCTGAAGTCAACACCACATTTCAATCCTCTTGAGTATGGTGGAAAGCTAGATTCTGATGAATTGGTGGACTGGATCACCAAGATGGAAAATTATTTTGAGTATGAAAACATTCCTGAAGACAAGAAGGTGAAGATTGCAAGCACAAAGTTGAAAAGGCATGCATCCTTATGGTGGGAACATCTGCAGCTGGATAGAAAGAGGAAAGGCAAAGACAAAATCAAGGTATGGAGTAAAATGGTGAACAAATTGAAAGGAAAGTTCTTACCTTGTGATTATCAAATTAACCTAGTTCGGCGAATGCAAAGTTTAAGATAGAAAGATAGCTCGGTAAAGGAGTATACTAAGGAATTCTATAGATTAAATATCAAATCTGGACATGATGAATATGATGTAGAAAGAATTAGTAGATACCTAAATGGTTTGAGGGTTTTAGTATGGTCAAGTCGGAGAACATTGAAGAGGCTTATCAATTTTCTTTGAAGGTCGAGGAGAAATTGAGAAAGAGACATGAACAAAGACAAAGAGGTCAAGGTGGTAGATTCCCTAGAGGAAGAGGTAGATCTAATGGTGAAAATGGTAGATCTAAACCAAAAAAGATAAATCTAGACAAAGGCAAGACTGAGTGGAAAGGTGAAAGTTCATCTAGAGGTAGAGGCAGTAACTACCGAGGTGGTTATGGTAGAGGAAGTTTTTGAGGAACTTGTTACAATTGTGGAGAAGGACATACATCTTTTGAATGTACACATGCTAGTAAGAAGGCTGGTAGTAGTAGAAATGCTTTGGTGCAAGAAGAGTCACTGAATGAACCTGAGAAAGAAAATAACTTGATGGTAAGGAGAGCACTGTGGAATGAAAGCAAGAAGGATGATACAGTAAGGAAAAGTTTGTTTAAGACCAGATGTAGAGTTTATGATAAATTTTGGAAGGTAATCATTAATAGTGGTAGCTCAGAGAATCTGGCATCTGAAGAGATGGTCACAAAATTACAGTTGGAAAGGTTGGTACATCCAAAGCCCTATCAAATTTCATGGATCGGAGATGAGCATACACTTCTAGTAAGTGAACAATGTTATGTGAACTTGAAGATTGGAAAGTACTATGATAAGGTGTTATGTGATATCATGCCTATGGATTGTTGTCATATTTTGTTGGGTAGACCTTGGCAATATGATAGACATGCTATATATGATGGGAGATTGCATAAGTATACTATTGTGGCTAATGGAAAGAAACAAATCTTGTTACCATTGATGGAAGAACCTATTAGTAATGTCTACACATCTGTGAAAGTTTTTTTGATGGAGGGAAGAAATTTTGTTAACTCTTTGAAGAAGAATGATGTATTTTTTGTTGTGATCCCTAACAAACCGAGTAAGAAAATGGAGGATAATGTCCCTGAGGAGATTGATAAGTTACTCATTGAGTATAGTGATATCATTTCTGATAATGTACTTGATGGTTTTCCACTAAAAAGAAGTATTGATCATTGTATGGATCTAATCCCTGGAGCTAGTTTATCGAATAAGGCACCTCATCGGTTGACACCTACCGACAATCAAGAATTGAACCGACAGATTCAAGAATTGCTAGAGAAAGGTTTGATCAGAGAAATTTTGAGCCCTTGTGCAGTACCTGTTGTCTTGGCAGCAAAGAAGAATGGAGATTGGAGAATGTGTACTAATTCCATAGCAATCAATAAGATAACAGTGAAGTATAGGTTTCCTATACTAAGAATGGATGACATAATGGACAGTTTGACTGGAGCAAAGTATTTCACAAAGATTGACTTGAATAGTGGGTATCATCATATCAGAATCAAAGAGGGTGATGAATGGAAGACTACTTTTAAGACAAAAGAAGGTTTGTATGAGTGGTTGGTTATGCCTTTTGGTTTAACTAATGCACCGAGTACTTTTATGAGGTTGATGAATGAAGTTTTGAAGAAATTCTTGGGTAAGTTTGTGATTGTATATCTTGATGATATTCTAATATTTAGCAAGACCAGAGAAGAACATTTCTTGTATGTTAGACAAGTTTTACAGAGATTGAAAGAGGAAAAGTTGCTGATAAATCTGAAAAAGTGTTCATTCATGAAAGAGGAGATTGTGTATTTGGGATTTGTTATTTCAGCTGATGGTTTGAAGATGGATCCTAAAAAGGTTGAAGCTATTTTGAATTAGCCTACACCTGTGAATTCTAGTGAGGTAAGATCATTTCATGGTTTGGCAAGTTTTTACCGAAAGTTCATAAGGAATTTCAGTTCAATTTGTAATGCTATGACTGAAACTATGAGAGGAGACAAAAGAGAATTCAAGTGGACACATGGAGCTGACAAAAGTTTTGAGACTCTGAAGAAGAAGGTTGTTGAATTACCTATTTTTGCATTACCTAATTTTAGTAAAGTATTTCAAGTGGAATGTGATGCAAGTGGAAGTGCAATTGGAGCTGTGTTGAGTCAAGAAGGTAAACTTGTTGCTTTCTTTAGTGAAAAGTTGAATGATACTAGAAGGAAATATTTCATGTATGATCAAGAATTCTATGCTATTGTTCAAGCACTAAAGAAATGGAGACATTATTTGATACCGAGTGAATTTGTGTTGTATACTAATCATAAGGCTTTACAATATTTGGGTAGTCAGAATAAGTTGAATCAAATACATATAAAATGGGTTGAGTATTTGCAAAGTTACACATTTGTGATAAAGCATACGAGTGGAGTCACTAACTGAGTTGTTGATGCATTAAGTAGAAGAAGATCTTTGATGACCGAGATGAAAATTGAAGTTCTTGGTTTAGATGAGATGAGAGATTCTTATGAGTTTGACCCTGATTTTTCTGAGCCATGGAGAAAGTGCAGAGCACCTATTCAAGATCAACAAGATACTAAATGGGATGAATATTTTATTTAGGAAGGTATGTTGTTTAAAGGTATTCAGTTGTGCATACCGAGAGGAATAATGAGAACTAATATGATAAAGGAGAAACATAGTAGTGGTTTGGCTGGACATTTTGGTATTGATAAAACATGGAATTTTCTTAAGGAGAAGTACTATTGGCCGTAGTTGTATAAAGATGTTTAAAAATTTGTGAAAAGTTGTGGAATTTGTCAAGTTGCAAAAGGAGTAAGTCAGAATACTGGATTGTATACACTGATTGTTGTTCTTGAGAAACCTTGGATTGACATCAGTATGGACTTTGTTCTTGGCTTACCGAAGATAGTAAGAGGTAATGATTCTATATTTGTTGTTGTGGATATATTTTCAAAGATGACACATTTTATACCTTGTAGAAAGACATCAGATGCAGTACATGTAGCAAATCTTTTCTTTAAGGAAATTGTCAGACTGCATGGATTACCAAGGAGTATTATCTCTGACCGAGACAGTAAATTTGTTGGATATTTTTGGAAAACCCTTTGGAAGAAATTTGGCACTGAGTTGAAATATAGTTCTACATTTCACCCACAAACCGATGGACAGATTGAAGTTTTGAACAAAAGTTTGGGAAATCTTTTGAGATGCTTAGTTGGAGACACACCGAGTAATTGGGATTCTGTATTGGCACAAGCAGAGTTTGCATACAATAATTCAATGAATAGGAGTACTGGAAAGACACCATTTGAGATTGTGAATGGCACACAACCAAGAGGAATATCTGATTTGAGAGACATTGCTGATGAGAATAATAAAAATGTTGAAGGATTAAAATTTGTTGAGTACATGAAGACATTTCATGAAGATGTGAAGCTGAAGCTGGAAGACAGTAACCAGAAATACAAAGACAAAGCTGATAGATCAAGGAGACATAAAAATTTTGATGTTGATGATGAAGTGATGGTTCATTTGAAGAAAGTTTGATTTCCTGTTGGAACATATGGGAAGCTGAAGATGAAGAAGTTTGGACCTTGCAAAATTCTGAAGAAATTTGACAGTGGAAATGCATATGAGATTGAGTTACCTGATGACATGGACATATCACCTATTTTTAACATTGCTGATTTGTATGAGTATCATGAACCTGATGAAGAAGTGACAGTGCCGACAGAATATCCTAAGAAGTAGAATGATGAAGTTGAACAAATTTTGAAGGAAAGAGTTGGCAAGAGTACAAGAGGAAAACAGTATATGGAATATCTAGTAAAGTGGAAGAATAGACCAATGGAAGACAATTCATGGATTTCATAGTCTGAGTTGGATGCAGCTCAGACCAAACCTATCAAATGATTCAGAGAATCATTTCAAAATAACCCCAGGTGTCTGATGTAGGAGCATCTCGAGTCCTTGGCAATCCTGTGTCACCAAACAATTTGGAGTGTGTATGTGTTGCTCAATTCCTACTTTGACTGAGTTGGTCGGTAGTTGGTTGGTTTCCTTTGGTTACCGAGTGTGGTTGGTTATCTCCTAGGTGGTCAGTTGTTTCACTGGCGCTCGGTGTTGCTTGTCTGTTGCTCAGTTATCTTGCTCACCGATGGGTTTAGTTTTAGTGTTTGTTGTGGCCGACTTGTGCATTTATATTGGATCATGGATTTAATGTTGGAATCCATCATTGGGAAGTGTGTGGTCCTAGATTTGACCATTCCTTCCGTTGATTATGGATCTGAAGGCCGACTCAATTCGGTAGCTTCTTGTATAAATGTAGTTGTTGGTTTAGAGTCTAGGAGGCAGTTTTGGATAGGAGTTGGATAGAAGATAGAAGTAGAGATTTTGACATATCCTCGCATGTTAGAGGACTTCTAAATTTCATTATAATATCAGGCCCTAACTGGGAAGACCTTACATCCCGGCATGTATGGTTCTATTTGATGAAAATGTATGAAAAATTTTGCATTCTCTCTCTCATTGTTGTGTTGGTTGGCTTCCGCATGTGTTGAACAGGCTTGGATCATTAGGGTGCACCATTGTTTGTCCCGTCTTTCTCTCTGCCTTACATCAAATTGCTTGTTGGTTTTTTTTTCTATTTTCAAAATTTCTTTCATGGTGTTGGACCGGTTAATTGGGTAGAAAGTATGTCTATGGTAGTTCGAATGGAGAATTGTGCTAGGATGCTTGGAAATCAATTTTTAGAGAAAGTATGGGGATACTTTAAGGATTTTCAGAAGAGAATATATGAGAGAGAAAGGATTTTGTCACATTTTTTTGAGAAGTATAAGGATGATATATGTTTTATGGTTGATACTAATACATGTCAAATGGAGGCAGTAGTCCCTAGGACTTCATGGGCCTTATGGGTTATGAGCTAGAAGTTGATTTAGATATTACTTATGTAGATGAGATATTAAAGAATCCCATTGATCCTAATGCTAATATATTTATTTACTTACAAGGAGAAGTATCTTTAAGTTACAAATACTTTGAATGCACTGGTCATTGAAAAGAAAATAAGAAAAGGGGTAGAGCAATTCTTTCTGCAAAAAGGCTTCACTAAGGAAGTCATTAATAAAGCAAGAGAAAAAAATGAAGCTGAGAAAGCCGGCTCCTCGGCTACTGCTACTACAGAATAATATGTAGAAGTAATTTCTTCTACAATCAATAGAGTCTTAACTAGTAGAGAAACAAGAAGCACAACACTCAACAAGGAGAAACCCTCTCCTTCTGCCAAGATTCCAATAAAGAAAGTTGCAAAGAAGATATAACCTGAGCGAGTTAAGGGAAAATAAACTATTGTTGCAAAGGTTGGTGGTAAAAAGAAGAAGGAGAAATAAAAAGGGTACAAGGAAGAACAAGAGGAAGTAGAAGGCATAGAGTCTGAACAAGAATACAGAGAGCTTAAGGCACAAGGTAATAATTGCATAGTGGTTGGTGCTCCTACCACTAAAACTATTAAGCCTGATCTTAGTAAGTTTATTCATGTTGATAAAATTGTTAATGAAGTCAAGAAGTGGGGTATACTTGCTGGTGTGAACAAGTATTATGAAGGTTTAATGAATAAGATCAAAGGAAAATTGAAGATGTTGTTGTAGAAAGCATGAATCAGTTTAGTCAATTTCTTATGCAAATGCAATGACAAATTCCTACTTCCCCCTATAGCAAAATTGAAGCTAGATGGAAGGGAGATTTGAAGCAAGACAAAGAACTAATTGAATATGCCTTGATGCATTTAAAGCTTGAGCTAAATGCAGAAGAGATAAAAGAAAATTTAAATAAAGTTAGACCAGCTTTTAAGACAAAGACAAGATGTAGTGCCCACCCATAGATTTCTTTTCAGTTTTATATTGTCAAACTCTTTTAGGCTTTTATGTGTGTGTTGATTATTTCAGTTGTTATGTGGTTTTGGATGTATGACATTACGTGATGATTTGATGGTTGAATAATTACGGATAGTATATATTTGTAGTTAGATGATGTTAGTTATTTTGATGATGATTGTTTATATGCTTGAAATGATGTTTATGGCTGTGATTTTACTTACCCCATACTTGCATGTGTATGGTTATCATGTATACTTTTACTTCATGTTTGACATGTTTGATATGGTTGAGGGACGGATTCATAGTTACCTTCTTGCGGGATCCACATGATGTCTTGATCCCTTCCATTGCTTGTTATATATACATGTATGTACATGATTGTCTTTTATATAAGTTTGTAGGTACCGGGCATCGACTTCACTGAATTATCAGGATGAGTTTTCCCTATCACAAGTCTCAATGGTAAGAGAGGGGAGATAATGTTCAAATATAAATCCCAACCTAAGCCATTCTATTGTCCTGAAATAGTAGACAAGTTTTTGATATTTTACCCTTCTCGAATTCGTCCAAGTGACATGAGTTATAGTATTTCCCTTGAGCATGGTTATGATTTTGTTAGTTCAATTGATTTCTGGTTGGTCAAGATATGT